>PVJN01000588.1:164859-189354 GCA_004026805.1 Lasiurus borealis
GAGGAAGAAGAAAGAGGTAAAAGCCAAAAAATTATGAACAAATACATATCTATCAACAAGTGAATCTAAAAATTAAGTGAATTAAAAATTTGATCAACAGAATAAACTGGTGAATATAATAGAATCAGGAGCACAGAAAGGGAGTGGACTGTTAATTCTTAGGGGGAAAGGGGTGAAGGGTGTACAGGGAAAGACTGGAAAAAATCATACACCTATGGATGTGATCAATGGGAGGGAGCTAAGGGCAGAGGGAGGGGTGGGAGCTGGGTGGAGGGGTGCTATGGAGGGGAAAAATGAGAAACAAATGTAATAATCTGAATAATAAAGATTTAATTAAAAAAAAACACTTGTGGAGTACTATAAGGGAGAGATCAACAGCAAAACAGTCATAGTAAGGGACTTTAACACCTCATTAATTTCACTGGATAGATCTTCCAGAAAAAAAAATTAACAAGAAAACACAGAGTCAGATGGATTTAATTGATATTTATAGAATATTTCACGCCAAAGCGACAGAATATGTATTTTTCTTAGACACATATTAGGACACAAAACAAGTCTCTACAAGTTCAAGAAGATTAAAATTATATCAAGCATCTTCTCAGATCACAGTGGAATGAAATTAGAAATCAATTACAGTAAAAACACCCCAAAACATTCAAACACATGGAAGCTAAATAGCATTGTTATTAAACAATAAATTGTTACCAAAGAGATAAAAAAAGCAAAGAAATAAAAATGTACTAGAAACAAGTGAAAATAAACATACAACTACTCCAATCCTATGGAACACAGAAAAAGCAGTCCTGAGAGGGAAGTTCATAGCACTACAGGTATACCTCCAAAAAGCAAGAAAAATTAATAATAAACTATTTAACCCTATTACTTAAACAATTAGAAAGAGAACAAGAAAAGTCCAGAGTAGCTAGAGAGAAGGAAATAATAAAGATTAGAACAGAAATAAATGACATAGAGGCTAAAAAATAATACAAAAAAATCAGTGAAAATAAGATCTGGTTATTTGAAAAGATAAACAAGAAGCAAAGAGAGAGGACACAAATAAATAAAATCAGAAACGAAAGTGGTGAAGTAACAACTAATACCACAGAAATACAAAGAATTAAAAAAAAATACTATGAACAACTATATGCCAACAAGCTGGACAATGTGGATAAAATGGATAAATTCCTAGAAAAATACAATCTCCCAAAACTAAATCAGGAAGAATAAAAAACCTGAATAGACTAACAACAACTGATGAAATAGGAGCAGTAATCAAAAAATTCTCAGCAAACCAAAACCCTGGTCTGGATGGCTTCACGGGGGAGTTTTACCAAACATTCAAAGAAGAATTAACACCTCTACTTCTATAACTATTCAAAACATTCAAGAGGAAGAAACACTTTCAAGCTCTTTTTATGAGGCCAGCACTATCCTATGCCAAACCAGATAAGGAGACCACAAAGAAAGAGAATTATAGGCCAATATCCCTGATGAAGATGGATGCTAATATCCTCAATCAAATATTAGCCAATTGGATCCAGCAATACATTAAAAAGATCATAAATATGACCAAGTGGGATTTATTCCAAGAATGCAAGGCTGTTACAATTTTTGCAAATCAATAAACGTAATAAACAAATTGAAAGACAAAAATCACATGATCATATCAGTAGACACACTGAAAGCATTTGACAAGATCCAACAACTTATTTTTAACAACAAAAAAAATCTCAGCAAAGTGGAAATAGAGGGGTCATAGCTCAAGATAATAAAGGCATTATAAAACAAACCTATAGCCAACATTATACTCAATGGGCAAAAACTAAAACCATTTCCCCAAGAACAGGGACAAGACAGGGATGTCCACTCTCACCATAGTACTAGAAGTCCTAACCACAGCAATCAGAGAAGAAGAAATAAAAGGCATCTAAATTGGAAAGGAAGAAGTAAAACTCTCATTTGAAGATAACATGATATTGTACATGGAAAACCCTAAAGACTCCACCAAAATCTACTAGTTTTAATAAAAGAATTTGGCAATGTAGCAAGATATAATATTAACACCCAGCAATCAATTATATTTTTATACACTAATAATGAATTCTCAGACAAAGAAACTAAACAATCCCATTTACCATTGCAACAACGACAACAAAATAAGATATTTGGAATAAACTTAACCAAGGAGGCAAAAGATTTGTACTTGAAAAATAACAGGACATTGAAAATGAAAGGGCAGAGCATGACTGACTCCATTTCTTACCATGTCCTCCATCTTGTAAAGCTCTGTCCCCGACCTGATCTCCCTTCCGGGAAACATGGCAAAAATGCTAGAAATGTCCCCGTTCCCCAACCACCACCCTTGACTAATCAGGAGGTAGCGGGACATAGCTCAGACCCAGGAATGAGTTAATCATTCCCTGCCATAAATTCCTGCCATGAATCCCTGCCGTAAATTCCTGCTGTAAGTCCCTGCTGTAAAACCCTGGAATAAAAACCTGACCCGAAACCGACCAATCACTGTCGCTCACCTCATCCAACTAAGCCCACTCACATGACTAGCCATATAAAACCTTTGTGATTTCAAGACTCGCTCTCTTCCTGCATCCTCCACTGTCACAGTGGAGGAGCCAAGCCCAGGCTTGAATAAAGGCTCTTTGCTTTTGCATCAGACTCAGCTCCCTGGTGGTCTTTGGGGATCTTGAAATCAGGGCATAACAAAAAAAGAGATAGAGGAAGATATAAACAACTGAAAAAATATATTGTGTTCATGGATTGGTAGAATTAACATCATTAAAATGTCCATACTACCCAAAGCCATCTACAGATTCAATACAATCCCCATTAAAACACCAATGGCATATTTCACAGGTCTAGAACAAATACTCCAAAAATTTACATGGAACCAAAAAGACCCTGAATAGCTGCAGCAATCTTGAGTAAGAAGAACAAAGCTGGAGGGATTACAGTACTAGATTTAAAGTTATATTACAAAGCTAACATAATCAAAACAGCCTAGTTCTAGCACAAGAACAGGCATATAGAGCAAAGGAACAGAACAGAGACTTCAGAAATTGACCTAAGACATTATACTCAATTAATATTTGACAAAGGAGGCAAGAGCACACAATGGATTCAAGACAGTCTCTTCAATAAATGGTGTTGGAAAAATTGGATAGCTACATGAAAAAACAATGAAACTAGACAGCCAACTTATGCCATACACAAGAATAAACTCAAAATGGATAAAGGATTTAAATGTGCGATGGCCCCATGTCCCACGGTTCAAGGTTCAGGTTCAGGCTCTGGAGGAGGCCATCCACAAATGAAAGAGACAAGACAAGAATACTAATTTAAAAATTGGGGGCCAGGTGGAAGCCCACAGGACTCCCTTTTTGCTTTGACCTTTTGATACCTTTTATCCAGGTGTGGGATAAACCCATAGCCTTTAGGCAGGCAAATCCAGTAATAGCTAGGTGATAGCCTATCAGTAAGGATTTACATAAGACTAAAAGGTGGAAGTTGCTTCAGCTACCTTTGTCTCCACTAGATAAGTGGGTGTATCCTTGCCTTCAGGACTCATTGTCCCCCCCCCCCTTTCTGCTACTGAAGGCAATGGGCAGCTTCCAACAAAATGTACATCATGAAACCATAAAAATCCTAGAAGAAACAATAGGCAGCAAAATCTCAGACATCTCTGTTAGCATTATGTTCATTGATACATCTCTTAGGACAAAAGAAACTAAGGAGAAATTAACAAATGGGACTACATTAAAATAAAAGGCTTCTGCACAGCAAAAGAAACCATCAACAAAATGAAAATGGAGCCCACTGTATGGGAGAACATATTTGGCAATAATACATCTGATAAAGGTTTAGTATCCAAAATATATAAGAAACTCATACAAATTAACAAAAGGAAGGCAAACAATTGAATTAAAAAATGAACAAAGGATCTAAATAGACATTTCTCCAAAGAAGACATATAGATGGCCAAGAGACATAGAAAATTTCTCAAAATCACTGATCATCAGAGAGATGCAAACTAAAACAACAATGAGGTACAATCTCACACCTGTCAGAATGGCTACCATCAACAAATCAACAAATGGCAAGAGCTGGTGAGGATGTGGAGAAAAGGGAACCCTAGAATACCACTGATAGGAATGCAGACTAATGCAACCATATGGAAAATAGTATGGAGTTTCCTCAAAAAATTAAATATGGAACTACCATTTGACCCAGTGATCTCACTTCTAGGAATATATTCTGAGTCCTGAAACACTGATTAGGAAGAATATATGCACCCCTGTGCGCATAGCAGCACAATTTACAATAACTAAGATCTAGAAACAGCCCAAGTGCCCATCAGTAGATGAGTGGATAAAAAAGCTGTGGTACATTTATACCATGGAATAATTATGCAGCAGTAAAAAAGAAGAAACTCTTACTGTTTTAGATGGCATGGAGAGACCTAGAGAGTATCATGATGAATGAAATAACTCAGTCAGAGAAAGACAAGTATCACATGATCTCACTCATATGTGGAATCTAATGAACAAAATAAACTGATGAACAAAGTAAATCCAGAGATATGGAAGCTGTTGAATCTCAGAGGGAAGGTAGAGGTAGGTGAATGGGTGAGAAGAGATCAACCAAAGAACCTGCATGCATATATGCAAAAATCCATGGACACAGACAATAGGGTGGTGAAGGCCGGTGTGGGGGTTGGAGGCAAGCTGGAGGGGGTCAATGGGGGCAAATGGGGGACATATGTAATACTTTCAACAATAAAGATTTAATAAACAAAATAAAAAAGAATTGGATGGAAGAAAAAAATAATAAAATGACCTCCAACTTTGGTAATTCAGCAATGGATTTTTAGGTTTGACACCAAAAGCATGAGCAACAAAAGTATAATATATACATTGGATTTAGTAACATTAGAAACGTTTATGCCTCAAAGAACTCTATCAGGAAAGTGAAACAGCAACCTACAGATGAGGGAAAATGTTTGTGACTCAACTCTCTGATGAGGGTTTCTTACCCAGCATGTAGAAAGGACTCCTACACCTCAACCACAGAAAGGAACACAACCAAATTTTGAAAATAGGTAGAATGGGCATTTCTCCAAAGAAAATATGCAAATGATCAACTGGTACCTGAACATATTCTCAATATTTTTAACCATTAGGAAAATGCAAACCAAAGCCATAATGAAGTACCACTGCATTTAATTATACCCAGTAAGATGGCTATAATTAAAGAAAGAAGGGAAATAAGTGTTGATAAGGGCCTGATTAATTTGGGATCTGCCACATTGCTGGTGGGAGTGCAAAACAGTGCAGCCACCATAGAGAATAGTTTGGCAGATCCTCCAAAGTTAAATAGACTCACCCTATGACCCAGCAATTCCCTCCAACCTGTATGCCAAACAAAGAAAGTAGGCTCAAACAGGTACTTGCACACCAACATTCATGCAGCACCATTCACAATGGCCAAAAGGTGGAAGGAAGCCATGTCCACAAACAGATGTGTGGCTAGACAAATGTGGTACAAACACAAAATGGAATATTATCCTGCCATAGAAAATAATGCAGTTCTGATAGTGTGATACCGAACCTTGAAATCTTAATGCCGGTGAAACAACCAAACACAAGGACAAATATGGTATGAGTTCCATTAGGTGAGATGTCAGAGGAGGGAAATTCATAAATATAAAAAGTAGATTAGAGTCCCCCAGGGAATGGGGTAGAGAGGGAGGACGGGAAGCACTGCGTAGCAAGTTCAGCTTCTGTTTGGGGTGATGAAAAAAGTTTTGAAAATCACAGGGGCAATGGTTGCTCACCATCTCAAATGTAATTATTGTCTCGGAATTAAACAGCACATTTTATGTTGTATGATCCTATTGCATGTTTAAAACCCCCAGGATTGTCCCAGGGGGTGTCCTGCTCCAGTTACTTAAGAAGAAAAAGACATTTTGGGCAAATTCAGTTGGGGAGATGACACAGACCTGTGGGGCCGGGGCAGGGGCGGGCTGGGCTGGCTCAGCTGGACACCCCCTTGTTTAATTCCAGGATCCTCTGCTCTCCATCCTGAGTGAGACCCCAGGCACTCCCCATTTTAGTTTCTGGTTTAGGGGCTTTCACTGCAGCACTGTTCATTTAAAAAACAAACACAGGTTCAATTGTCTGATAACAAAAGATTGAATAAACAAAGCGTGGCACACCCACGAAATGAGATACTCTGCAGCCACGAAAATGGTGTAGTAGAACCAACATGAATAATCAGCGTGCATCAATGTCTGGTCCACGTGCTAAGTCCTGAATGAACATCATCCTATTTAATCCCCCCAACTGCACTGTGACAAAGATGACACAAATACCCATTTACAGCTGGATAAAGTGAGGTGCAGAGAGTTTACAGAACTCTTCAAGATCATGAATTCTTACAAATGAATCCACTAAGCTGGAAAGCCACTGTCAATGTATTTCCTGGACCAACTTTAAAGTAATATGTATTTTTGAAAGAAACTTAGTAGCGAATTTATGTGCATAGAGTAAAACACTTAAGGATATAAACCAAATTTAATATGAGTTGTGCCTGGGAGTGAAGAGCAATGGGTGCTTCTCAGGAGCCTTCCGGCAGCCTGTCTGCCTGCCTCCCTGACCACACGTGAGCAGCCATGACTTAGTGGAAGGGGATTGCCACCATTGTCTTAGATGACCAAGGTTTGCCCACCCCCTAATTGGGGGTAGGACTACATCTCCTCAGGGAGCATGAGATAGGGGAGTGCATGGCTGTTCCTGAACAAGCCATAGTGTCTGGTCAGTGCAAAAACAGGCTGAGGCCCTAGCTGGTTTGGCTCCGTGAATAAAGCATTGTACTGCAGACTGGAAAGTCCCCGGTTTGATTCCAGTCAAAGGCAGATGCCTGGGTTTTGGGCTCAGTCCCCAGTGTGGGGGGTTCAGGAGGCAGCTGATCTCTCTCATCATTGATGTTTCTATTCTCTCTCTCCCTCTCCCTTCCTCTCTGAAATCAACAAATATATTTAAAACAAACAAACAAAATAAAACAGGATGCAGTTCACCCACTGGGGTCCAATGCCGCTTTATTCCAGAGCGAACAATGCCTCCAGGATCAGAATCTCTCCTTACAAAGTGGCTGTAGATGCTCCTCGCACCCCCCTGAGGAAGAGAGGGCTTTAGCCTCAGCCAACATCTCTGCAGTTCCATGACACCTCCCCACCTGGGCCCTTGGGAGAAGTCCCAGGGTATCTCCAGGGCAGTGAGCTGAGGATGGGGAGGCATCCACAGGCAATACTGCCCTTTCTACTAGACGCAGAGAAGAATGGATACAGGCAGCCAACAGTAAGGTCAGGCTTTTCTCTACTGAGAGGCCCCCTCTCCCCCCCGACTCCATCCCCAGGCTGTAGATAGACAGGGCCAGTGACCAGGGCAGCGAGAGGGGAGAGTGTGAACAGAGAGAGAGAGGGCTGGGAGTTTGTTTTTATTCTTGCATTATTTTTTCTACCTTAATGGATTACTCATGCCTACAAAGAGATGTCCTGTACACGAATATATCTGCTTCTATCTCACTGTTCATATGTTCATCCATTCATTCATCCATCCTGTATGCCTTTGCTGATTCTGTCCATCCATCTGTCTGTCCATCTGCCCACCCACCCACCCATCCTCTAAATGCTCTGTCTGTTCCTCACATCTTCATGGCTTTCATCTATCTAATCTGCAGGTCTTTGAGGGTTGTTTGGTTGACTCCCTCAGCTCAGCCCGCAAGTAGATGCTGTTCTGTACCATGATTCTTCACAGTGAGAGCTAAGACCAGGCTATGAATCATTTATTCTTAGAAATTTTTGCTGTGTGACCTGCTGAGAACTCTCCTCTCAAACCTTAAGCAGTTTCTCATGAAGATAAACATGGCTTTTCAAGGCTTGGGGACTTGCTTAGCATTGACCACATGGCCAGCAGTGAGGCGCAAGCCAGAATTCCGTTTGATTTACTTTAATTTGCAGCAGAACTAAGGTAAGGTGCACCTTGAAATCAACAGGGACCGTTACTGTGGAATTGCCTCTCCACTTCACCCACAAGACCTCTTATTAAACCAAAGTGTACCCAGATATTGCCAGATGTGCTCGGCAGGGAGAAGGCATGAAAGTCCCAGCCTCCTTGCCCTGTTCTGGGTCCCACAACATTGCCAGGCAGAAGGAGGCAGGTGTTGGACTGGGCAGGGCCTCTCCCACTCGGCGCCCTTCCCTCGCCCTCACCAGCACCCAGCGTGGTGCTTTAGAAGCAGGCACTCTAGTAAACTTTTCAAAACTGAAAGGGAAAATCAACCTTTCCTAACTGGAAGCCCAAAGGGTTATGGCATACTGGCAAAGAGAAGAAACTGCTTCACCTCAGTTTCCCCATCTGTGAAAGGGTAATGATAACAGTACCCACTTGTACAGCTGTTGTGGGAATTGAATGAACTAAGATTTGTCATGCCCTTAGCTCCAAGTCTGGACCGTAGTAATTGCTCATTCAATCAGTCGTACAAGTGTGTCCCAGAGCAAGAGGTCAAAGGAGCACTGATGGCCAAGGCAGCAGCCGGCAACCATAAGCCCAGGGGATCACAGTGTCTTTGGTCGGACCCCTCACATTTAAAATTAAAAGGCTTGCTCTCACCAATTTGGCTCAGTGGATGGAGCATTGGCCAGTGGACTGAGAGGTCCTGGGTTTGATTCTGGTCAAGGGCACATGCCCGGGTTGTGGACTCAAACCCTTGTGTGGGGCATGCAGGAGGCAGCCAATCAATGATTCTCATCTTCTCTCTCTCTTTCTCTCTCTTTCTCTCTCTCTCTCTCTCTCTCTCTCTCTCTCTCTCTCTCTCTCTCTCTCCCCACCCCCTCTCTCCTTCTCTAAAATCAGTAAAAAAGTTGAAAGGCTTCACAGAAAATGTCAATTCCTGATTTTGTTTAAAGAGCCGGCAGAGCTGGCATCCATCCAGTCCCCGCTGACCACTGGCTCCATTTGCGTGTTGGCCCTGCTGGGCCTTAACCTGGAACAGAATTCGGGCAGCTCCCTCCCATCTCCTGGAAAATACCCCTGGCCTCTGGAGCCCCAGCTTTTCAGGGGCCCTGGACTGGAAATAGTCCCTGGGTTCAGAAGGAACATTCCTTCTGACCCCGCCCATCGCTCCTTCCCCAAACCCAGGTAAAGCCCTGCCAGGACAAACCGCAACTCCAAACGCTCTTTCTTAGCCATCTGAGCTTTCCCAGGCCCTCCACTCTCAGTTTACATTTGCGTGATTTTATCTATCGCATTGGGAGAGGAAAATGTGCTGAGGAATGTGGAGAATTGAAACCAAATGGGCAGGGAGAGAGATTCCTGTTTATTTCCACAAAGGTTGTAAGCAACAGAAAAGCCTTGGGCCTGTAGGCAGGCACTGGCACAGAGCAGGAAGGCCATGCCCAGAGGACCCCATACTTCATCCCAGTTTCTACCAACTGCAGCCCAGTGGGTACCTGGGAAATGATGGCAGGGGTGAGGGCAGGGAGGGGGGCAGGACATGCAGTCCACACATTCAGAGCTACAGGCATGAGGACGTATCTCGGCCACCCTGGCATGTTTGAAAGGGAGAAACTGAGAACCCCTAGAAATGATGAGACCAGTCACGTGTCATCCAAACTGGCAGAGGAAGGAGTTGCCATGATTTCATCACTTCCTGGGTGTGGGTTTCTTTCAGGTAAGTTCCTTTTAGTCCCTTTTTGCTGAGGGTCAGACAGGTCTGGGCTAAAACACTGGACTAGCCACTGAGACCCTGGAGGATTATCTAAGAATCCTCAGCCTTGGTTCCCCACCTGTAAAATGGCGGATGGTGCCACACATTAGAAGTGGGCTATCCCCGGCTGCTCCTGGGTAGGATGGTTGTAAGCAACAGAAAAGCCCCAGGCCTGTAGGCAGGCACTGGCACAGAGCAGGAAGGCCATGCCCACAGAACCCCTGCCTCCCTCAGCAGCACTGACTGAGCACACCCTGCCTCCTACCTCCCAGGTCACCTAGGCCCTTCAGACACAGGCCTGGGGCTCCTATCCTGAGTCAGGAACAGATGTCAGGAGCCTATGTGCAGCACCTGCTGGTGACAGCTGGGAGGCCACCAAGGAAGGAGAGGGACAGAGAGGAGAGAGCATGGGCTCAGCTAGTGGGGCCCACCCAGGACAGCTTTGTCTTTCCCCAGAGGAACATCTGGAGACATACTTAGTTGTCAGAATTGGGGGTGGGGGGGAGGAAGCAAGGTGGAGCAGAGGGAAAGCATGGCCACTGGCATCCAGTTAGTGGAGGCTGGGGACCATCCCAAACAGAGAAGGCCCAGTGCTGGGGAAAAGGGGCAGCCTAGTCTGTGAGGATGCAGTGAAGAGCCAATCTGAGGGAACATAACCAGTTGGATAAATAGAACATGGGCATGGGGCTCCATGGTTGTGCCCTCACATGGTGTCACTTGGCTTTAGCCTGCTCACTCCTTCTTTGAAAACCCAACCCTCCCCCATTCCACTCCTGCTGCCAAGAGCTCCCAGCTTAAAGGCCCAGTTTGGAGCAGGGGAAGGGGGGATGAAGGGAAGGAGGGACAGAGATGGCATCGAGCATTTTTTAAGCGTCAAACTCAGGTCTTGTTTTTCAGGTTAAAAATAAGTGGTGGGGAGGGGGGGCAGTTGAGAGCTTATTCAAGGGCCTGTGTGCCTTTGCTGATCCTAGGGAAGAGCCTGTGTGCCTTTGTTGATCGCAGGGAATGCCAGGAACCAATTCCAGCATGTAATAATTACAAGAGTTCACCAAAAGATTGGTGAGGCTTGAGCAGCTCAACAAGGAGCAGGCAGCATGTAGTTATCTGTTGGTATGGCTAAAGAGCACTTCCCCCAAACCTGAATAGGATTGTCCGATGCCAGATAGCTCAGGGCATCTTAAATCTGCATGTTATTACCTCCTGTTGGCCAAACACCTGAACAGCTGTAGGCTGTTCCCCAAACTGAGGATGCTTCTGTAACCTTACCCTTTGAAGTGTATTGTCTCCATCTCCCTTTAGGACAAATTGTGTTAATAAATAGCATGGGGTCCTTAGACAAGGGGTAGTCTTTCAGCTCCTTTAGTTGAAGATCCTCTGAACCCCAATGCCTTTCAAAATTATCTTTCGTCCTTGGACACCTTCTTGAATCTATGCATCAGCTCCTTTCTCCAGATTGCTGAACCCTTCATAATGCTAGAGAAAAAACCCTGGCAATGGAAGGGCCTGTGTGCCTTTGCTGATCCCAGGGAAGGATGCTATGTGCCTTTGCTGATCCCGAGGAAGGGCTTGGGTGCCTTTTCCAAACAAAGGGAAATGCTCCCCCCCACCACTCTGCCCCAACTCTACCTGGGAGACTGGAGACTTTCTTATTCATTCTCCAGAGACTCAAACCCAAATAACCAGGAAACACCTAACCTGGAACGAAGACACCTCAGTATGTGGCTGTTAGGAAAATAAAAATGAATGGGAAAACCCCTCTTGGAAATACACCCATAGAAGGTAAGGGAGGAGCGTGAGGGATATAGGCTCTTGGTCTGGAACAGGAAGCAAAAGCCTTAGCCCTGCCCTATGATACTGTGCTCTCCACACCCAGACAGTATGGCCTCACTTGCCCACCACTGACCTGGTGGTGCCCGGGCCCAAGACCAAGAGGTGGAACAAAGCAGAAGCCCAGCCCCAGCCTCATGTAGCTGCTCACTCATCATTGGGCAAGTAACATCCAGTGGGTCACTGAACCTACAGAAGGAGCCTAGGTGTGAAGATGGGGGAGGCCATCCAGCTGATGAAGCTGCAGGGCACTGTTCAGGCTGGAGAGGCCTCGTCTTCCTCAGGTCCCGATCTGGAACCTCCTATCCTCTACCTGGCTAACCGCGACCTTGCTTCTGTCCAACCCACAGGCCTGGAGACAACTGGTATGCGTCCCACAGGGCCCTGTCCTCCTGGGTGGCACTGAGCTCAGTCCAGGCAGGTGCCCCTGTGTCACTGGGTGATGTGGTTGCTGGGGCAGAGGGGCCGGAGGGCTCAAGTGTTCTTTTCATTGCTGGACTCCGGCTTCATGGGTGAGGCCAGTATGCTAGTGAGTGATGTGAAATGAATGAATGAATTGAAAGCAGGAAGGTAAAACCAGAGCTTCTGGGAACCAAGAGAGCTTAAAGATGATGGTAGGCACAGGGATGCCCTTGGCCATCCTAGGGACCTGGCCTCTACTCACCACCTGGTCCTATGTCCTTGCCTCACATCACTGCAGGGGCCAAGAGCAGAACTATTGCCTAGAAGGAGAAAGGAAATGGACATCATCCTACCATGGGGAAAGATTCAGGGAACATGCTTTAGTTTGCCATGGCAATTTAAGTGTCAGACCTCTCTACATAGCTTTCAGGGGTGTTCATGCACCCGCGCGCGGGTGTGTGTGTGTGTGTGTGTGTGTGTGTGTGTGTGTGTGTTTGGGGTGGGAAGATGCACTTTTGAGTTCAGACAAATGCTGAGATACAGAGTATGTGAGCTAAGTCTGTTGGGTGTTGAAGGGTGTCAAGGGTGGACTTGAACTAATTTCCCAAAACCCAATGTACCAAGTCTCTGGAGCTTGGCTTAAGAAAAAATAAATAGCTAACCAGTAACAATCACACAAAGATCAGCATGCAAGAGTGGTTCGGAACAGAAGGTCACACTGGTCTGGGCAGCAGCAGCATGGCAAATGAGGCCGACTTTGGAGACAGGAAGGTGAAATCCTAGCCCCTGACTCAACCTCTTATCAGATATTTGATTTGGGGCAAGTGACTTAGGTGTCCCAAGTCATCTGTTTCTACACTTGTAAAATATGGCAGGAATCAGACTACTTCCCTCCTGGGGTCATGGGAATGGGGTGGGGCAAAGTTCATGGCAAAGGCCCTGTGGGGACTGGGAAGAGTTTTCTTGAGGGCCTACAGCAAGGCCAGTGGGCTAGTGAGGGAGGGAGAGAATGCGGGATTAGCTGAGAGGTTGCCAGGAGCTGCAGCACTAAGGCATGTGGGGCACAGACATGGAGGATGTCAGAGGGTGGCCAGGTGTGGACCTGGGACCAGCATCATGGTCCTCTAGGAACTTGTTATAAATGCAAATGCTCAGGCCCACTCAGACCTGCTGAGTAGGCAACTAGCAGAAGGACTGAGCCACCACCCATCTTGTAACAGGTCCTCAGGCACATCAGTTTCACCCCTTGTGAAGAATAGCAGGACACGGTAAGAGGGTTTTAATCAAGGAAGCAAGGGGATCAGATCATTCTGCAAGTCTCTTCTGTCATGTAGAGTTTTCTAGGTGTGTGTTTTCTTTGCTCAGGAAGGGAAAATGAAGGCATGGTTGCCGGATAAAACATAGGACAGGATGCTCAGTAAAATTTGAATTTCAGAAAAACAAATACTTTTTCAATCTAAGTATGTCCCATACATAGTATGTGTTATGTTTCATCTGACAACCCTGCCACAACCTCCAAATTCAGTCCTTGTTTCCCTCCCCACTCTATCCCCAGGGCCCTGGGCTGGTTGGGTCATGATTCCTTTCTTTGGAACCTTCTGGAAGCTGGGTGTCCACTTTGAGATGTGCCCATTATGTGGGCCACCTTTACTTCTCAGCTTCTATGAAGTGACTCATGCTGAACTGATTAGTTTCAGAAAAAATAAAAATGGAAGTGACCAATAAAAATGTTGGTTCCTGGACTGCGCTTGATTGACAGCCCCTGCTGGGCCAACCACCCAGCACTTCTTACCAGCAGGGCACCGGGGGGTGCTGACACTGGTGCTGAGGCTACCAGCATGCTGGCCTCCTTGCAAACCCACTAGCTGCACTGGGCAGGTGCAGTTCGTCGCTGCGATCTTTGTTTGCTACCCATGGGCCAAGCTAAATCTAGCCGTTGCTTCATAACAGCAGAGTGTTTACCTGTTGTCCAGGTAAATGCCTACCTGGGGTTCTCATTCATCCCATTCATCCATCCTCATTTGCTCGATTCTATAAAGGTTTGGGAAAAGAGATGAACACTGAACTTGCTTCACCTCTTCCCAGCTGAGGGAGCTTCCGCCAGTTCTTCTATTCCCAAGCCTCAGCTTCCCTTTCTGTGAAGTGGGCATAATAAGAAACCTGGCCCCTTCATCCTGACCTTGCTGTGAGGTCTGCATAAAGGAGCCCCATTGCAAGCGTTTTGGGCACTGGAGTGCGTGGGAGGGGCATGGTGGCGGGGCCCTACTTTGGTGAGGGCTGGTCACAGGGGAGCACCCAGACCACTGGGCTGAAACAATGCAGATCCAAAATGGGCTTCAGGGATGTGCTGGTAAAAGCCAGCCACCTTGAAAGCTGTGCAGCTTGTTCTGGTTTCCACAGCAGGAGGGGGATGAGGGAAATGGAGCAACTTTAGCAAGAAACAGATAAAGTCTGGTTTCCGTGCTTGTGAAGATCTAAGTAAATTCAGCTTTTCTTGTAGTTGGCAGTGTGTTTCATGCGCTTTGCGGTTCAGTATCTCACAGGGGTTCAGGGTTATGAACCTGCTGATGCTTCCAAATCCATCTGTACTCTACCTCCAGCTGTGATTCTTTTCCCTCTGTGTTGATTTCATGTCACTGCCCAGCCCCCTGCATTATGGAATATATATTCTGCTCTTTCCCCAGAAAACAAAGTGAGTAAAACATGTTTCCTTTAGAAGAGTAGTATGCTTATGCTGCAAGTCACAGGGCAATAAATGAGAACAGAAAATTGCCAGATTCAGGCCACTCGAAGAGATACTCGTTCTTTTAAAATAACATTTCTGTTCCTCATTATTATCTGAAATCAAAGGTTATTGAAGTGGAACTTTGGAAAATAAAGATATGACAGAGGAAAGAAAATCCCACTACCCGGGGATAATGCCCATTACTATTTCAGCGCAGTTCCTTCCATTCTCTCTCCACATTTGAGATGGAATTACACAAACTCCTTTCGTTACTTACAGCTTAGACAGCAGGTTTTAATCATCTCACTACGAACCATGAGAATTTTCCCATGTCCTTTTGTCCCGGAATACAATCGCTGCTGTGGTTGTACCAGGCCCGCTCCTTCCTGTGGTTTGGCCATGGTGCCAGCTTCCCCAGTGTCAAACATTTAGCTTGTTTGTAGCTCCTCCCCCCCTCCTCAGATGCTCACCAAGTCCCGGCCACTCATCGGCACCCACATTCCTGACGATGGCCCAAGGACAGGCTTTTCAGACAAGTGAGTCTTCAGAGAATAAGTGCATTTATTTTAAAGTTAAAAGGAATTAAATATGCATCTTCTAATTCAGTGTTGATGCTTGCAGAGCTAACTGGACCCTGGGGGGTGGAGGAGAGGAGGGGATAGAGGAGAACAGGGTTGGGAATCTCTCAAAAATTCGACAGTTAACGGCCTCGTGGGAGTTGTTGGAAGTCACCCTCAAGAAAGAGGAAGGGGATTTGGTTCTACCTGAAACACTTGTGCATACTTCATGCTTCCAACACAAACGTTGGTGCAATGAAACCACAACCCACCCACCCTCAGTCCTCGCACAGAAGCAAGACAGTGAGCTCGCCAGAGATACTCCCGGGATGGGATGTTGGACTCTGTTCCCAGAAAGATAGGCTTGCAAAACATTGGCCTGGAGCTTCTCAAATATGTCCGCTGTGCCCTACTCCACGCCCACTGCCTGGAGCCAAGCACCGGCCCGCCCGCCAGCTGGGATCTGGAGTGGGTTGAGCGGCTGATCTGTATCTCCAAGGAATAATGCCAGGTTTCCTGGGATGAAAGGGAAGCACAGAGGTGAAACTGCTGACGAGGGAGCGTGGCGTGGTCCTGCCCCAGCATGCAGCTCCCTGCCAAGACCCCCAGCTCAGAGCACCTGGGCCTTTCCGAAGATGCCTGGCTCCACACACTGTTCTCATGCCCCGTGCCACCTCCACTCCCACCCTGAGAGAGACAGGAACTTAGCACCTGCTCCAAACCCAGGTCCTCCCGCCTGCCTTGGGTGGCCTCCTGGCCTCTCAGATCAGGAGGGTCCATGTGAGGACGAAGTGGGTTCAAGCATATGCAACCCTAACAGCTTGCCAGGGAGTCATTATTTTGACCACAGATGTGTGAGTCTCAGGCGCCAGGCTCTGTCCCTTTGGCCGCCCCAGCATGCTGGGTGCTGAAAGTAGTGGAAGTGTGCATTGAATGCATGCACCCAGCTCACCAGCGCCCTGTGCAATTGGCTTCGTGCAGGTGTGGGTCTCGTGTCCCTATTAGAGACCAAAGATGAGCTGCTGCTTGCTGCTTACTCAGAAGAGAGCCTGAATGTCTCCCTTCCTACCCTCTGCAGCAGGACCTGGTTCCTGGGTCTCAGCACTTTCCCCAGCTCAGCCCTGTATGGACACCAGGAACCTCTCTGGCCTCTGTTCTCTATTCCCCTCCCCTTGCAGGTGACGAACATACAGGAACTGTGAAATGTAGACACAGCTGTGGGTCAAGCAGACAGGCATGGGCGGCCAAATGGCGCTGTGGGACAGCCTACATTTACTTACCAGACCCTATAATTACGATAAGGAGGACCAAACAGAAAGGATTATGGGTGTATTTAACACTGAGGTATGTTTAACACTTTCCATTAAAACTCTGCCGCCTTCTAAAGGAAAACTTTGAACTTACGTTTATAAATGTACCTCGTTTCAGTCAGTTTATAATTGGCATGACAACACATGATCCCTGAGCGAAAATTTTGCTGGAGATGTCTTCAAGTTCTTCATTGTCACCATCTTTAAAAAAACAAACAAAAAAAAAACAAACAAACTTCCAATGAATAAGGAATGAAATCATAAAAATCAATTAAAAAACAATATTCAAAAAAGGAAGAAAACAACAACAGGTGAGATTACATTTAAAGAATTCCAGGCCTGGCTGGCACGTCTCGGCTCCTGGGAGCACTGCCCTGTGCATAGGAGGTCCAGAGCATGGTTCCCATCAGGGCACAAAACTAGGTTTCGGGTTCAATCCCTGGTTCCGAGGCAACTGATTCGTGATCGTTTCTCTCAATAATAATAAAAAAGTAATTCAAAGATGTTTTTTTTAAATGACATTTGTGAAATATGACATTTTCCTATGTTGGTCTGAAGCAATTCCCCACACGCTTGAACTTTCCTCTATCTGTGTTCCAAATGGAAGTTGGGGTTCTAAATTTTGGAAGGCGCAGTTTTTCTGCAGCAGCTCGGATGGGATTTCAGGCCGAGGGAGCTCACCACTGCGGCCACCCCCAGCCTCCTGCCCCACAAGAGTTGCAAGATTGTGCTCTAGGGCCTTTAGAAGTCATTGCAATGACCTTGGCTGTCATCCTGAGGCAGGAGCATTGCAAGGGTTCCAGTGACATGGTCTGATTTAGGTTTCAACAGCGCCCTCTGGTGCTGTGATTGGAACAGAAGGCACAAGGACCAGGATAGCAGCAGAGAGAAGGCGGGGAGGGAGGGATGCCCAGGTGAGAGGAGGGAGGCCTGGGAGGGGCCTTCCTACCTGTGATCTCTGTCCCAGAATTTCTCCTCCAGGGACATAAGCACAGGTGGCCAAGAGTATCCTCTGCCAATAGAATGGACTTATACGGATGACTCAAGGCACTTATTAAATATTGGCCGAGCATAAATTACACAGGAGACAGACATGCAATGCACAAATCACATGCAATTTATTTACCAGAGTCCTGGTGGTTTCCAGACCTCGGCAGGCCAACTGGAGATCCACGATGACAGACACACACACTGGACGTTGGACGTTGCAGCTGCGGCTCGGCGTCTTGTGGCTTACGGTTCGGACCCAGGGTCCACAGCAGAGTGCCCAGTTCAGGCAGGATGCAGGAAGGGGAGTGGAGAGCAACCATCTGTGGAGGGGCAGACAAGCAGCTCTAATTTCCTTCGGAGCTTGCTCTCTTTTATGTGCTCAAGCAGACATCTTCAGTGTGTCTTCAGTGTGTCTTATCAGTGGGTCCCAGGAGTCCTGCTATCTGGTCTCAGATGTGGGGTACAAACTTCTTTATCTCTTACATGCACATCTCTTTTAAGGGTGTTTAAACTTCATTTCACTCTCTAATATGCACACTCAATTCTTATTTTATATTTATATTTTATCCTTATTATTATTACTATAACAATCTCATTTCACACCTGGGTCCAGATTAAAGAAATAGCCCCCAAGCCCCACAAAACTCAAACTTGATTTAAAAGGGGTGGGTGAGATCAAGAAAGGATTAGATGAAAATGCCAGCATTATGACATACAGAAAAAATTTGGGTGCAATAGCCACATCTCATAATAAGGACCTCGCCAGGTAAAGTTGAGGGTGTGGAGCTGGCAAAGGGAACGCTGTTGGTCACTGTGTCCCCTATGCCTGGCAGGGGGTCCATCACTACATGTCACCTGACCAATCACAGCAGGCAGTGTGCTCTGTGCCAGGGTAGGTAGCTAGAGCATCTGCACAGTATGCCTTCACGAAGGAGACACCTGAGAGACAGGCAGCAGTTTGGGGGCCCCAGTAAGCAGGCCAGCCTCAGGGAGGCAGGGGCAGGCAGAGTCTGCGCCCCAGTGGGCAGGGGTCTGAGTAGGGGGTCAGCACTAGACATAGCCTTTCTAGAGGCCTGGCCCCTGGAGTTGCGGGTCTCTCCTCCTCTCCCTTCCTGCCCAGCCCTCCTCCTGCCTCCCACCCGCTGCCCCACACACACCCTTTCCCAGCCCATCCTATAAAATTATAGTCAGCAGTTTCATTATGGCTCATACAGAAGAGGAGGGTACAGGAATCCGGGCTGGCCTACCTCCCAATGGGCGGGAGGTGTTTCCAATAAATTTCGGTGTTTTTAATGAGTTTTTTTACAGCTGCTAAATGGTTAAACCCAAGATTGACAGGAGTAACTGGAGCCCCAAATCTTGGCAGCAAATGAGAGGCATAGGGCCCCCCACCCTGCCTTCCCCATCTGCAAACTATGGTAGCAAAGCACAAGTGAGAGCTGATGAAGCAGGCGACTGAGCAGTGAATCCACAACCAGTCAGCAGCTCTGGGCTTCGTGGCTTCCTGGGATATCTTGCTTCCTTTTCCTTTGGTTCTGACACAGATGTGTGTAGGAGTGACCTGCCTGATGTGCACACAGCCGGACACAGGACCACTGCTCAGGGAGGGTGGGGACACACTGACCTTGCCAGGCTGCCAGATAGAGCAGATCAAGTGCAGGATGCCCAGGTGCTGTGAGTTTCAGATAAGCAGCAAACAGCTGTTTTAGTATAAGTGTGTCCCAAATATTGCATGGGATACACTTATACTTAAGAAAGTCACTCACTGTTTATCTGAAATTCAAGTTTCATTGTGTGTCTATATTTCATCTGGAATTCTACTCCCAGGATAAGACCCATTTGAAAATATTTATACCTGGGGAACAAGCCAAGCAATGATCACGTGACCTTCCTCATCACAATTCAGGGGTGTGATTTGGAGGGAGCCTGTCCTGTGAGCCTGTGGCAGGCAGAGGGTCACCTGGTGGTTGTGTGGGGGTGAGTCATGCTGCTGTGACTTTTCCGCTGGGTGATCTTGGGGTGTTACCTAACCTCTGTGAACCTCAGTTTGTCCCTATGTGAAATGGGCATGATGATAGGACTTTTAAAAAATGTCATGATATGTTTCATAGGAAGCACTTAGCAAACCCCAAGCACACATACCTGAGAATTATTCTGTTAAACTTCACTACGATGGAATTCATACCAAACCCCTCGATCATTTTCTGTTTAAGGGTCAAGATCAAAGTGCCTGTGTCAGAAAAAACATGGTCCCAGGGGCAATGGCACAACCCAAAAGGTTGGGGCCTTTGGCTCTCAAAGACAAAGGGGTTAACTGGAAAGGCACCTGAAAAAGGAAAAACCAGGGAGTCCACATGGGAATTCGTTCTGTAGGACTCATGCCCCTCCCCACGTGGGAGTCTGTACTTGTACTTCAATAAATCTCCACCTTTGCTATACCAAAAAGAAAAGAAAAGAAAAAAAAAGTCAACCCTCTGTGTAGAGACAGCATTCCTGGGCCGAGACCAGGTGTGAGGTAATCACGACCAATCCCCAGGACACATCCCACCAGGACCTGTAGCGATTCCATTCCACAACTGTCCCAGTGGATTTCCCCATGGCTCCCAGCGAGTGCTGGACCAGATTCAAGTTAGGATCAGAACTCTTCCCTCCTGGGCTGATCTGTGGGAGGAAAGATAAGCCTGAATTCAAACAATGGGACATCAGGGCAAGGAGGGAGCAACTATTACCTTTTATTCTATTCATTGAGCAACTGTTACTTGCCAGATGCTATTTGCATATGGCATGTTCTTTAACACAGCCTTCAGGACAGCTCTGCAGGCTATGTGTGGAGGGGACTTTGGCTCAGAGAGCATACACTCCTAGGGAGTGAGGTGGGACCTCAGATTTGACCAGGGAATTAGACCACATTGAGGTGTAGGAGAAGCAGAGATGCTGGTATTCAAGGCAGGAAGTTCATCCCTCTAAAACCCCAAGGGGGCATCCCAACCGCTTACAGGAGAGAAGCCAGAGCCAACCAACCCAATACAGTGGTCACAAGACACTCGTGGCTATTTTCATTTAAATGAATTAGCATCAAGTATTATTTGAATTCCCATTTCTCAGTTGCACTGGCCACTTTTTGAGAACTCAACAACCACGTGTGGCCAGTGGCTGCTGTGGTATGGCCCTGCTACTCTAGAGACTAAAGAAAATTTTCTTGACTCCAAAGCAAAATTTTCCAAGACCTTACAAAAAAAATATATCATGGGCCCCAAATGAAAAATTTAACCCTATGTAAATATTTGGGTTTGCTTCAGTCAAAGGACAAAATCCAAGTTCTGGGGTCCTGAGAGGAGGCCCAGGGCCCTTGGAGGCTCAGGGTGGGTGGTCTGGATGCTGGTGCAGAGCACAGGCCCTAGCACTCCATCCTGAAAGTCCCAGGACTCTAAGGAAGCAATTCAGAGCTCTTAAAATAAAGTACATTTCCACTTTAGCCTTTTTAAAACACCTCTTAGGGCCTTTCTATGTTAAGATGCATCGGGGTCTATAGGAACCATGGTTCACCAGCTCCTGGGCACAGGCGTTGACTTTGATGCTAGATCCAAACTGCAAAGGCTGGAGACCATATGAGTATCTGGAGTGAGTTGCAACATACATCCATGTGGAAGGGAAATGAAGGAGAGAAGTATGTTGTCAGAATTACATTTGGTTGCCTATAACAGAGAACTCAAAAAAGTGACTTAACTAAGGTTGAGCCTATTTCCTTCTCATGTGAAAGACACCTGGAGGAGGAAGGGCAGACTGGCACTGACACCCCTTCATAGGGAGTCCAGGCTCCTTCTGTTTTTCTGCTTGTCGTTCTTAGCATGAGACTTCCAGTCTTAGGCCTCCTCATGGTCCAAGATAGCTACTGGAGCTCCAGCCATCATGACTTACTCTGGCAGAAGAAAGAAGCAAGGGTGTTGCCCTGAGAAAAAGGGCCCATGTTTCAGCTGAGTCAGCTCGCCTTTAAGGAACTTACCAAACAGCCCATGCAATGACTTCCTTCTCCTCACCTCTCAGAGCCACTTCTACCTGCAAGGAATCTGCCTAATAAAAGAGTAACATGCTAATTGAGTGTAGCTTTGTGATGCCTACCAGCCAATCAAGAGCAGGTATGCAAATTAACCTAACCAAGATGGAAGATTACTTTGCATACACAGGCACTGAGCAGCTGGGGGAGGAGTGGGATGCTTGCCAGGCAATCCACACCACCCCAAGCCACTCAGGGCCTCTGGACAGCATGGGAAGGTAGAAAGGTGCCTCCCAGCAGCCAGGGGAAGGAAGGCCCATTCTTACACAAATCTTCATGCATCAGGCCTCTAGTCTATATATATAAAAGCCTAAGTGACCGAATGACCTGAATGATGGGAACAACCAGTCAACTAGTCGCTATGATGCACTCTGAACACCAGGGGGCAGACATCCAATGTAGGAGCTGCCCCTGGTGGTCATTGTGCTCCCACAACCAACCTCCCATGGCCAGTCAACCTCCCACAGTCACTCCCCTTCTCCACCTTCCCCTATCCAGCAGGCCCCGTCCAGCAGTTGGCAGGCTCTGGCCAGCAGCCAGCAGGCTCCCAGGCCCTTACTGGCAGCCAGCAAGACAGTCCCAATAGGTCCTGATTGTTTGCCAGGCCCTAGGATTCCACCTGTGCATGAATTTCATGCAGTGGGCCTCTAGTCTAGGAATAGAGTCATTTAGTATAGAACCACTCAGAATAAAAGCAGAGTTCTCTTAGGAGGGAGGGAAAGAAGAAGGGCAGGAAGGCAGGCAGGAGGGAGGGAGAGAAAGAGAAGTGATATTGTCTAGGCACTTAGCAGTTCCAGTTACACATGGCACAGGTCACACATCATAGCTGCTTTGCCTGCAAACACAGAGGAGCATATCAGGAGTTTCTGTCTGCTCACTGACATGGCAGTGCATGCAGAGGCCACACAGAGCAATAGGGAGTGGTGCAGAGTGTGGCAACTAGCAGATCCACATCCCATTCCAGGAAGCCTCTGCCCTTCAGCCCTGCGGATTATTGGAGCCAGCCCCACTGGTTTCCATTTTGTTTGTTTGCTGGGATTTTGATTTGTTTATTTTTCAGGAACATCAATAAATCTAGATTGTAAAAGGTGATCTCTTTATTTTTAAGTGCCAAGTCATCAACTTTTTTTAAAAATGTGAACAATAAGAATGGCAAATGTTTTGCTGTTTTTATCCAAAGGAGGCTATGAATTTTTATCTCCTGATTGTAGACAGGAAAATACAATACCCTCATTGCATGGCATTATCTAGTGAAAGTATATCAGTGTTAAGGGGGAGGGGATAACTAAACATACTCAGATCCTCCAATGTCGGCAGATGTCTGTGATTTGGGTGCTTGCCATGATAGCAGGGGGATGGTGCAGGGCTGCCTGCAGGATTGGGGGCCAGGCCACATGGGAGTGACCAGGAGCCCTCTGCCTCCCATCAGCCTTCCTATGTATTGCAATGTCTCCCAATCTCCTAGCCGGCTGGGCCCAGGCCATGTGGAGGGGTGTCACATGGCTTCATCTCTCATGTGCCTTGGAGAAAGGCAAAACCTGGTCGAATCTGAGGCTGCCTGCAGCCTGACCTCTTCCCAGATTCTGGGTGGATTCCTTTGGGGTTGAGCCAGATCTCAAAATGAGGGTTGGAGATCTTAGAGTGCACATTACACATAGAAGTTGAAGGTCAGAGGGGCCAACCTTGAAGACAAATTAGAGGGAAGGGGACCCTGAGCCTCAGCCAAAGTGTCAGGCACAGCGCCAATGCCTCAGTATGTCCTTTCTTTCATCACCTGCTAAGTGCCAGTCACACACACAACCGTTATGTCGTGAACTACAGCAAGGTTCCAGCGCCCTCCCATGAAGGCAGTAAACATGAGTAAACAACCACTGGAGTCCAGACTAAATTAAAATTTAGTGAGCCTTTATTAGCCAGCTGGCAACTGCTCTGCCTTTCTCCACACAGAGAGTCCAGAGAGTAGCCCAGACCTTTTGTGCAGGATCGCTTTTAAGCACATTTACCACATCTTGTTTTCGCAGAGCAAGCAATTTAAGACAAAACAGTTTTTCTTAAGTAATGTCACGGTCATATTATTGATGACCATGTACAGGGTCATCCTATTCCTCAGAAAGCTGATAGTGTTCTAGCTTGCAAGGCTATTTTGTGAGGTGCAGTTGAGATTCAAGGCTAAGTTGACTTGGAGGAAGCATGCTCAAAAAATTTCTACTCTCTAACATTTCCCACTGGTTTTCATGGGAGAATCAAATCTTGACTCTTTTGGGTCATTGTTGGTAAAGGAATTATAATGACCCAGGAGGATTATAAGCTTGATAGAATTAATTCTCTGCTGAATAAAGTCAGTGGGCCTCTTTATAAGATAAGGGCCCAGAATGAGGGCCAGGACTAATCTTGAGAGCGTCTGAAGAATCCTGAACTCTCTATTTTGCATGGACTGTATTAAGCCAGGTATAATGAAGCCACGTCTGGATCCCATCAACCTTGACAGCTGTGGAGGTGGTCCTTTCCAGGTAGGAGTCAGTCTTTGTGTGGCAAATTTCTTTACCCAAATGGAGTCACCAGGGTGGAAGGATGGACCAGATCAGAAGTTGGTATAGGCAGAGTACCTTGGACATGCTTCTGGATTGCTTTCTGGGTGGACTGTAAAACCTGTAAGAACTTGGTAAAGATTGGTTATGGATTTCAGCTTTTCTAGATTGGGTTTTCATTTAAGCTGGTGAGGTGGGTAGGTTAGGGTTTGGAAGAGTCACTAGAATCTGTAGAAGCCCCACTGGTTGTAGGGCAGCTTCCTGGGCTGCTTCATCTGCAGCCTCATTCCCTCTTGCTTCTGGGGAGTCCCCTTGTCTC
>PVJN01000589.1:0-192448 GCA_004026805.1 Lasiurus borealis
TAAATTATACCAGGTAAATTTTGCTCTTTCAAAAACTTTCAGTCTAGAAGATAGTGAGGACTTCATGATTGGTTACTGTGTATTACAGCGTGTATCTGAATAAGCAGTTGCATGATACTGTCCTCAAACTGTTTTTCAGGTGTACACAAGCCCTTTATCACAATAGTGTAGATGCACTGGAGGTCATGTCTGATGAAGAGTTAAAAGAGTTGTTTAAAGAAGCTTCATTTTCTGAATTAGTTCTTGACCCTGGAACAAGCGTCCTAGATACATGCCGCAAAGCAAATGCCATTCCAGATGGTCCCCGGGGGTAAGATTATTTAACTTTCAGATTCACAGTTAATTCACTGTTAAATGTACAGTTCATAACATGTGTTTCCAAAGAGTGCTTTCCTGAGAATTCTTTAATGGTGTCTCATTTCTTCTAGGAGTTATATTGGTCTAAGAATAAAGTGAAAACTGATTAATGGTGATAATAGCTTAAATTTCAGTTTATTGCTAAAAATAACTTAAATTTCCTATGCAGTCAAGTACTACTATACTATTAAATCAAACCTAGTCATTTTGTCCTCCAGCATTGGAAAAGGCTTGCATTTAAAGAATCAGTATCTATAATAAAAGCATAATATGCTAATTAGACTGGACATACTTTCGGATGAATCTGGGGCTTTGAGGGCTGAGGCAAGCCACCATGGCTGTGACCGACTGGCAGGCTGCGGCAAGTGGGTGAGCCTGGGGTCTCGGGTGCCTGCCAGCAGCCAGAGGAAAGCCCAGGTCCCGGGTGCCAGAGGGAAGCTGGTGCTGGCAGCTAGAGGAAGGAAGGCCTACTCTTCCACGAATTTCGTGCATCAGGCCTCTAGTATTCAGTAAGTACACTGCAATCAGTCAGCTCAGAATGGTCACAGTTTGAGATCACAAGAACAGAGGCCCTAAGTGGACAGAGCCACACAAATCCTCTCATATTTAGTCTGTATCCTCTTTATTTGGGGGAGTAGAATGGTTATCCAACCTGTTTAAAATATTAGTTGAATTTCTGAAAACAAGCATGTGCTATAACTTCCTAAGACTATTATAACTACATACAATTATTTCATTTGTGAATTTTATTTTCTTATTCAGGAAGCAGGTAGACTTAAAATTCCTCCGTTATGTGGTATTATTAGGGAATAAGGTGTTCCACAAAAAAGTTATTTGGCATATTAGATGTTTACCCACTTATAAATGAAATAGTGTGATGTAGGAAGAGAAGCATTAGTTGGCCAAAAGACCTGGGTCCCTCAGCTACAGGAGTTTTAGCATAAGTCAAACAGTTATCCGTCCATGTTCATGGTTATGAAGAACATTGTTATAGTTTGTGGATGTGTTTTTTTCCCAATTGTTCTGGATTATTTGCCTCTATCCTAAAGAGCTTAGATTTCTCTGTAAGGAGAAAATATCTCTTTGTATCACCTGCCAATCCACCTTGATTTCCTAATATGCTAGTTTAGTTAATATTCACTTTACTGAGGGGTGGTATCATGCCCTTACCCACAGTGAGTCAGCGGTTCTAAGCCTTTTCCTCCTGTGGAAGCATTTTTCATTTCCTTCTGAACTGTTCTAGTGGTTTATTTACTGATAACAGAAGTTTTACTGCTACTTAAGATGACACCATCTCTGATTTAGCCAGAGTTCTAAGTAATACTTACATTTTTTAGATTGTATAAGCTTGTGCTTTTAAACAAAATGTAGAACATGATTTGGGAACAATAGCAAACAAAATAGTTTTGTATGAGAAAAATTTTTCCTAAATATTAAATCTTTTACTGTTGAGCTAAAACCATGCATAGCAGTTTCTTAACTTTGGTAACATATTCAGATAAAACCAAGATTTGCCTTGCAGAAGGCTTTTCACGCTTCTAGCCCTCTACTGAAATCTCACCACCTTCTGGCTATTCTCATGTTTACTCACTGTTCGTAGAAATAACTGCAACCTACTCCTCCAGTTTCAGTGATTCCTCTTTCAGGAAAACTTCCAATCCCCACCCCTCAGTGCACTCCTAGAGCTAGTAGCTCATGACAGCATTTAATCAATGTGTCATCATTGCTCATTTGTTTGCCTCTCTTTACTAGGTTGCTATACCATTTATATTTAGTGCACAGTAGAACTCTGTAAATGTTTATTGAATGGGATAAAAAACTTGAATAAAACCTGATTACTTTATACAGGCCAGCAATAAAATTTTAACAACTGATTTTGTATTTCTGGAATTAGCCAACATGCTTGGTGTTTTAACAAAATTTGCCCTTATTTGCATATACTCAGAATATAATTTGAAAGGATTTTCCAATTTCATATGCAAGTTTCTTAAAAATTTCTGTAGCTAATACTGTAACAGCAGGTCCTCAAATAATGTCATTTCATTATGTTGATGAGAAAAAACAAGACAGTTTCTGGCCAGGTCCACTGTGTGGAGTTTGCATGATCTCCCCATGTCTGTGTAGGGGTTTTTCAGGAACTCCAGTTTCCTTCCACATCCCTAAGATGTGCACATGAGGTGAACTGTCATGTCTACATTGTCCCAGTCTGAATGAATCTGTGCATGCGCATGCATGTGCACACACATGCCCTACAATGAAAGGCGTCCTGTCCAGGGTTGGTGCCTGCCTTGCACTCCAAACAGCTGGGCTGGGGAAAGCTCCAGCCGCATGCAACCCTGAACTGGCATTAAGGGGTTGGAAAAGTCATCTTGTTTTTATTTATCTTAAATATATGTATAGCTCACGGTTATTTTAAAGTTTAATATTAGAAGTGTTCTGAGTCTGTAGTTTTGTGATATTTTTGTGATCAGAAGTATGCCATAGGAACTTAACTCTTATTCAGCCTATGATAAAATTGGTTTTGTTACATGTTGTTTCTCTTATAGTGAGTTTCCAAGAACCTATCAACAATATTAAGTGAGGACTTACTGTAGTTGTCAGCTGTATCTCAATAAAAGCAGTGATGTCCTGGAAGTTTTTCTGTGATCTTTATCCCCAAGGTAGGGGTCGCCCTCCAAAAAGTGATCCATTACTCCCAATTCACTTTATTGTTAAACCCACTGAACAGTTCTATCAAGAGCTGAGATATCCCAGCTTTTTTCTGCCAGAAAACAAGAAACCTATTATGCCTTAAACCTGCTCCTTTAGAAGAGCATTAAAGGGAGACATCATCAGTAAAGTGAAGATAAACTCAGTGGTTCAGTGCTAAAAGTTTTCAACTGAGAGCCTCTGAAATACAATAGTGATGTATCTGTATTCTGGGAAAAGATCAACAGTGGATTTATCTAGTTACTAAATATTTCTGTTTTTAGGTATCGGATGATAACAGAAGGTGGAGTCAGTATAAATCACAAACAAGTAAGGAATCCAGAGAGTGTTTTGGTTGTTGGACAACATATTCTTAAGAATGGACTTTCATTACTTAAAATAGGAAAAAGGAATTTCTACATTATAAAATGGCTTCAACTATAATGAAAAATCCTTCTGATTCAAACTTACCATCATTCATTCTCAAGACATATGAAAGGTTGGCTCCACAACTTTACATTCCTTCACTTACGCCAGTCAGCAGAGAATGGAGTGTATACTCTAGGCCTCACAGTGTGAGTAATTTCATTATTTATATAGGTTGGTTAATAAGTTGTTTGCATAATGATGGGATATTTTTATTTCCTGTTCCTTAAACATTAAGGACTACCATAGAAACTGTAGTTTCCAGGATTTGTATGTTTTAAAAATTATACTTTATGAAAAAACTAAATACTGTCCTTCCGATTCTATTTTGCTGGATGAGGGCGAACAATGAAAAAGAGGTAATACAAGGAATTGTAGGTACTTTTACATCAAGTATACATTCTCTCTCACTCACTCTCTCTAGAGGCCCAGTGCATAAAATTTGTGCACAGGGGGGTGGGGGGAGCTGTGCCCCTCAACTCAGCCTGCATCCTCTCCAATCTGGGACTCCTCAAGGGATGTCTGACCGTAGGATCAGGCCTAAATGTGCAGTCTGACATCTCTCTTACTATGCAGGACTGCTGATTCCCATCTGCTCACCTGCCTGCCTTCCTGATTGCCCCTAACTGCTTCTGCCTGCCAGCCTGATCACTTCCTAACCACTCCCCTGCCAGCCTGATGCCTAACTGCTTTCCTGTCAGCCTCTTTGCCCCTAACTACAGGCATGATCACCCCTAATTGCCCTCCCCTACAGGCCTAGGTCCCCCTTCCCCCCAACTGCCCTTCCTTGCAGGCCCGGTCACTCACAACTTTCCTTCCCTGGTCACCCCTAACTGCCTTCTTCTGCAGGCTTGATCACCCCAACTGTCCTCCCTTGCAGGTCTGGTCCCTCCCAACTCCCCTCCCACACTGGCCTGATCACCCACACCTGCCCTCCCCTGCTGGCCTACTTATGGTGGCTATCTTGTGTGTTGAAGTGATGGTCAATTTGCATATTACTCTTTATTAGATAGGATATCTAACTGATCTCACTAGTGTCTGTATCAAAAACCAGTAGTGCCTTTAGCATCCGCATTAGAAATGCAAAATCTAGTATTGGAAACTGATTTTTGTTGTTTAGAAACCAAATACAGTTCTTTAAAAAGAGAAAAAATTAGATAGCCATAACTGGCATTAAAGACAATAGAAATAGTTTATTTCCAAAGAAAAGGTTAAAAATCAGTAACTTGACTTTTCAGGAAGTTTCTAATTTTCCATTTCCTTATCTGTTTGAGTGGTACTAAATTTACTCACCACCTTAATTTTGTCAAACTACTTAAGTAGCAATATTTTATAAATTTAAGAACTTAAATTAGTTTTAAGTTTCAACTTCTGCCCCCACCAGATTACAACTTGACATAAACTAAAAAACTTAAGTTACCAAAGAAGTAAAAGACCACATACTATACCAACTACCCAATTATATGAGAATATCAAAAGATACTCAGGTAATGGAAGTTTTCAGGCCAAATTTAAAAGATTTCCTATCAAGACTTAGTTAAGCTCTACATAGTTTAGGCCAGTGGTCGACAAACCAGCCCATGAGCCACATGCGGCTCTTTGGCCCCTTGAGTGTGGTTCAAACACAAAATACCACGTGCGGGCGCACATATACAGTGCAATTGAAACTCCGTGGCCCATGCGCAGTTGGTTTTGGCTCTCAAAAGAAATTTCAGTTGCTGTACTGATATTTGGCTCTATTGACTAATGAGTTTGCCAACCACCAGTTTAGGCAAATTAAATCTCCAGAACTTAAGTTTCCACATATGACAAATCCATTTCCCTGAGAATCAAGTGAAAGGCACAAATATACAGAATGGTTCATAACCAAATTTACTCTAGAAAACCTTATAGGCAGCAAAGAGTGGCTTTAATGTTCAAGTTCTAGCCATTTGCTACGTGATTACTTAGGGCAAGTCACTCTTTATATGCAAAAACAGATGTAATAATTCTTCAGTGAATTGTTAGTATCTAATAATACAATCTACACTGCATTAGATTTATAAGTTGAAAAGCTAGAGTTTAAACCTTTTTCTGGGAGTAAAGTGAGGAAGAATTCATTTATTGATAAACTTTAATGTCATTTCATATCAGCAATTTTATTTACACAGCAAGAACATACAGATATCTATTATGTCATAGATCATCTCCACATTTCAGAACTTCACCCAGTTGAGAGCCAACAAAAGTCTTCTCTTGCCACACCTTTCTTGCCTGTTTTTCTTTGTACAAGGTATGTAGTACTAGAAAGTGCATTACCATAGCATGTCTTTATAGGGAACATTTTTTAATTGGAAATCTGTTTGATAAACTGGAGAAAGATGCATTAGAAGGGTTTTTTTCCCCCTTTATAAATTCAACAGGCTAGAACGGTAGTCATCTGTCTAAATTAAGTAAATCATGGATGGGTATAATTCAAAGCTAATGTTTAAAGATAGCCGAGTGATTTTAAAGTGCAGAAACATTTTGGTACCATGTATTCTAACCAGTTCTGAAACTGTTTTTTTTTTATGTTTTGAGATAAATTGGTGAGCCTGTTATTTTTTAGTAAATGGGTGCCTAAAGTTAATAGATATATTCATATTGCCAGTAGTCCTTCATAAATATTATAACTTTAAAAGAAATTTTAATATCTGATAGATGCCTTAAGAATTTTGACCATTATCTTAAGTTATAATGTAATTCATATCAAAAATCACCTGAGGAATTTTAATAAAATGTGTATTCTAAACTTCACTCCTAAGCTCCTGAATGCAAATTAGTTGGCTATAAGCCATTAGGAGTGTATGTGTCAGCATGGTTTTTTAAAAATAAGGCTCCACCAGTATTTTCACACCTCTATTCTAATTTTGCTGGTGTGAAGCAAAAGTAACGATTACTATCGAATACTTACTGATCTAATGCAGTATCCCACCTCCAAGTAAGAGACGCAATTTTAAGATATAACTGAGTTTTTTTAGAACTTCTAAAAACCAAAAGGAACTGGTCATGACCAAGTCTCACTACATAATCAAGTCTAGGTGATTGATTTTAATACAGGAAAATATAGTTCATGCTTCTAGGTTTAAGAGCATGAATCAGGTATTTTAATGCACTAGGGCAATGTGAAAGTGCTCTGTGGCTACACATTATGCACACTGCATCTTGTCATTGTTACAGATCCTCTGTGCATCCAACTTTCTAACACATCAAAGGTTGCAGAGATGGAATAAGGACAGGTGTAATACAGTGACTATGAGTAACTTGTCAATCCGCATCTTTCAAAGCCAGATCAGCTTATAAATGCATGCAGTACAGTCTTATGAATGTCTTGGTGTGTTCTTTTTGAAGGACTATGGCAGCAGGTTTAAGACAGTATACTAACAGATTACACAGGTAAGCTGCTTGTACAATGAGAACATTAGCATTTCTTTTTAAGTTCAAATGGAACTATCACAAGAAAGACTTGATGTATTTTATATATACTGGGAAACTTTAGAAACAGCCATTTATTTGAATTAAGTGTGTGATTTCATTCTGTAATACAGAGTACAATTTTCAGTGTATACCCAGTCTTCATATGAGAAATTCATACCATTGCAACACACAGAAGTTCATAAATAAAATAGGCAGTAATTTTTGAGTCAACAAAGTCTCAGTATTATGTAGTTCTCTTCACCAAAGATGAGTCTCTCTGATTTCAGCAATAATTTGACCTGCTCCTTGTAATGCCTGCATTAAAGATTAAAAAAAAAATTATAAATTCACATTTATAATAACAAAGAACCTAAATCATGTAGGTAATCTATTATGTGGTTGATTTACATTAACCAGTATGTCTGGACTAATCAAATACCAACATCATATGAAGACTATAGTTGTATACTCAAGAATCAGAATGCATTTTAAACAGATGTTTAAATAAAGTCACAGGAATACCTTTAGCATATCAGCTGCTTCTTTCCTACGTTGTGCCATGTCCTCAGATTCAGTCAGAAGATCATCCAATAAGGATGATTTATACAGCTGCCCTACTAACTCACTCTGAAGAGTATCTTTCACATGATTAACCAAAAAGTGCATTACTGCCTTTGGCACACTGTAAAACAAAACAAGATGATCCATTTAGAATAAAAACCTACAAATTTTTAAATGCATGCAATTTTCAAAATAGATCAAAATCATCCAGCAATATGATCCACATCATACACTACTAACCTGTCTTGAATATTCTTTCTGACAATAAGAAAGTAAGATTTGATGAGTCGTTCAATAACTTCACAATCTCGCTGCTCACGGGCAGAAAGTTTGCGTGCAACAGGAACTGGCTAAATGGGATGAGAAAAAACTACTTTTGTGTCATTTTGAAATGGCAATATTTGGCATTCAGAATTCATTGAGTTTTTGAGGCTTTCAGTTCCTTTTGTTTTCTATAGTGTTTTCCTAGTAATTGTTTTATTAGTCCTCAACCAAATTCTCATGTCTTACCACATCCAGCAGATTCACAGCATGGCCTTTTTGTGGACTTGCTGGCATAATTGGAATTGGTTTTGATTTTTCTTCAGCTAATAACTCTTCAGCTTTTGAAGTTTTCAGCATTCCTCTCCAGTTGCCTGTTGTTGGTTCTTGAACAGCATCTCCAACCCCACCACTTCCAGATAAAACCTAAAAACAAAACAAACCAACAAACAAAAAAAAACACACACACACCATATGCTCCAAAATCTCTACCAACCATATTAAATCTAACCATAACTAAACAAAGTTCATTTTCTTTGACAGCAGTCAAGGCAAACAAACATCTAGTATCCAGCTAGAGGTCTAACAGGTCAGAAAGATGGGGGTGGCATGTATGACCTTCTTTAGCATTTGCTAGCTAGCTATTCCAAGTTTTTCCTTTTTTCCAAACCCTCTTACACTAGATTGTAGAAAAAAGTATAAGATGCCCTTAACAACAAGACTGCTTATACCATCTCCCAAAGTTCTAAGAACTCAACTTACTTTAGATTTAGTCAAAATATAGTAATTTAAAAGTAGACACTATTTTTAATGGAACAAGAATATATCCATTATTCTTAGTGACTTTAAGCTGCCTAAAATGTGACACACACACAAAGGTTCCTTTGATACCTATATATCCTTGAGAAAGTATCTGCTGAAAGAAATCTAGTGCTATCATTAATCACAATTGTTTTTCACCTTATTTCTCAAAGGAAAATGAGAAAAATAGTAATTCATCAACATTTAAGAGATCAGATGCTCTTTAACATCTTAGAGTCTAAAATGACAACCAAAATATATAGGTAGAAATTAAAATGGTTTATATAAACAATAGAAAAGTAAGTATTATGGCAACTGTTTAAAAAGTCAGTTTTGGGTATTATTCTGACTGAAATTTATCTGTTAATTAAGATGAGCTTTATCTAAATATAGGCAGTATATTTACACATTAATTTTAAAATGTCTGTTAACTATACATGAATGGTATAACAAATAAAATCTTAAGTAAGCAAATTCAGAGTGATGCCATGAGTGAAGTATAAAGCAATGACTTATATGTTAGACGGTTCTCTTAAAGTCTGAGTACAGTGGGCTGAGAGAAGACATTTATCAGGTTTTATTTGAAGTTCAGCACCTTAAATCTGGACAATGAAGAAAGGAGCCAAGTGGCAGAATAACCAGATGAATGGTTCTGAAATTTACAGATTAATAATTTCCCCCTAAAAAGGTTATCAGGTATCAACAAATCTCAAACTCTCAAAGTTCCCATTTGTATTAATGTGCTTAAGCTGTTGAGGCTTATGTTAAGCTACATATAGAGGGTGACAAGTGCAAACTGAATGGAAGCATAAAAAAGAAGCATGAGAGGATAACACATTAGTACTGGACAGATCTCAGAAATATCCAAAAGTACAATTTCCATCTCTGGAATCTTAATTTCCAACTAGAATATTAAGTTCAAAACTATTCTTAAAGGTAACAGAAAACAGTGGGAAAGCCTATTATTGTTATTTAAAACAATATTAAAACTAGAATTGATGCCATCTTAAAGGGATTAGTTGGATAAAAGCAACATTAAAGACATAACACAGACAAGTTAGATGCCACTGTACAGAGGTTCTTCAATGGTTTTGAAATATTGTTTCAGTGAGAACCAACATTGCCATTCTGAAGCAAGACTCACATTTTTAGTTTCTCTTCTGCTGTCCTGAATTAACTGTTAAAAGATATGTTAAAACATGCAGTTTAACAAGCAAAATTTCATTATCAATGGCTTGAAAGTCAAAGTGCAGAAAATTTCCTCTAACTTCTTTTTCTGTATGCATTTTCTATATTGCAAGCAAAAGCATTTTATAAATGTACATTGTTATGAATAGTCCATATTAATATTCTGTTTTTCAGTGTACTGTTTTCAGATGATTATGTTGAACCAAACAACTAGGCATGCAGGCTTAGACTAAGAATCAGAACAGACCTTGCCATCAGCCTCAGCAGAAGCAGCAGGGGAGGGCTCCTGGGAGGCAGGTGCCAAAGCACTTGGAACTTTAGAAGACTAAAGGCAAAAAATGCAGGAAAAAAATCAAGGATGCCAAAATGCATTCAGAAACATTCTTTAAATGTGAATTTTCCCGTCTGTATCAAAATAATAAAGTAACATGAAAAACAAAAGTAATCATGGGACATAAAATTAATGTTTATTCTGCCTTATTTCCTGTACTAATGTCACCTTTGTTAAAGGCTTTTTTCAGCTGCATACCCAAGGAAAGTCCAAATCTAAAAATTCCACTTTTAGTTTTGGAATTTGGTAAGCTGTTTTCTGATAAAGAATTTGAGATATTGGATTTTTATACATGCAACTATTGCCGATATTAACCTGTCATGTGCATATTGTTGTCTCCCTCTCCAAAAAGCCTTCCTGTTATAATAGCCATTAGTCATTTCAACTAATTTTACAAAGTTGATAACGTCTATGTGAATTAAAAAATAAGGCTAGAAACTTAAAAATCTACCTTTATGCATTAAAAATGTTTAATTTTTAAATTTTATTTTTCAATTACAGTTTACATTCAGTATTATCTTCTAATAGTTTCAGGTGTACAGCATGGCTAGACAATCATATTTTTTGTAAAGTATGAGTTTCCCAATATTTCCAGTATCCACCTAGAACCATACATAGTTCTACAATCTTATTGACTATATACATACGCTGTACTTTACATTCCCATGACTATTTTGTGACTGCCAATCTGTACCTCTCAGTCCCTTCACCTTTTCACCCAACTCCGCAACCCCTATCCCCTCGGGCAACCATCAACCTGTTCTCTGTAAAAATACCATTATCTTTAAATTGTTCAAAGCCTTTCTTAAACTTGTACACCTATACTCAAAGAATGTAATAGCGCCAACAGAATATTAAAGGGAGAAAAAGGAAAAATTACTCCAAGGAGTAATATTCTGAGGCTTAACGATCCATCTTTGCATAATAGGACTAAGCATTAAAAATTGTTTTTACCTTATCTCGTGATACAGTTGGCAATTCTCTTGCTAGCCTGTTTCTCCTTTGTTCCTATAAAATACAACCAAGCAAAAAAAAAAAAAAGTGATTATCAGAGCATTGAGATATAAGCCTACTAAAAAATATTCAGCTTAATTGAAAAGTGTGGAATAACTTACAGTATATCCTCTCACTGTTGGAACTCATGCCATAATTATATTTTAAAACAAACAAATCATTTAACCCAATGCTTCTCAATCTTTTTTTTTCTGCCCCAACACCTGAGGGACACAATACAATTGTCAGTAACAGTGGCTCCCCTGTACTGGGGATTCTAAAATGAGGGGCCATGAAATGAATAAATCTCATGAAATATAACTTTGTGTTATATGCCTACAACTCCCATACACAAAACCGTATGTTTTAGAAATATCTGTGGTGAAGGTTATCCTTTAAGAATGGTTCGTTTTCTTTTCTCCAACCCTTCTCTAGAATATAAATGTAGTGTTGAAAACTGACAGTCCTTTCGGTAACCTGGCTGATTTAACAGATTAACTGCCCACTCATCTAGTTTGCTAATATCAAAGTAACTCTAGTACAAGTAGCTAAAGAAACTGTTACATTCAAATACAATGGTACCTCGAGATACAAGTGCCCTAACATACGAGATTTTTGAGATACGAGCAGTTGAGCGAGCGATTTTTGCTTTGAAATACGAGCAACATTTGAGGTAGGAGTAATCGCGTGGATCGGCCGGCTGCACACGACTCACCAGCTTACCACGCCTCGAGCATCTCATAGTTTCCCACGCCTCAAGGTTACGGAATGAATTAAACTCGTATCTCGAGGTACTGAATAAACACCTATATGTCAAGCATCATGATAGGTGCAAAACTATGAAAATATATAAGGATGTGGGTATTTAAATAATGACTCGCAGGTAGCATCAAATATAACAGGAAAACATTAATTTGAGAGCATTTCATGAAAACTTCAAACTTGCAAAAAATTTAAAGTTATTAAAGCTTCACAATGATGTTTTGTGGCTAATAAATTTCTGACTGAAATTTAACCCATTTCAATTTTTTCCCCCATGGGAGGTGATTTAAGTTTAACACATTAAAATGTACATTTTGAAGAGGGACACAAAGCAAAAGGCAGGGAAATCCAGTGACTAGAAATTCTCACCCTAGTCTGTTACCAAGAAGTTACGACCTTAGCTGGCCTATAGCCCAACAGTCATGGCTTCCTTGCTTTGTTAATCACTGCACAGGTCACCAACGATCTACTCTCTGGGGTTATTGTAAAGATTAAATGAGAATAGTCACATTAAGTTCTTTGGTGCAGAGTCATTAAAACCAGAGATATACTCACTTGTAGAAAAATTCTGATCAGAATGAAATCAAATCATAAATGACCTTATCTGTAATTACAAAAACTTCCAGACACAATTTTACATTAAGTTGGTTTCAATACTATAACAGCTAAATCCTTATCCTAACATAGTGTGTACATGCTATTTTTAACATAACCATTATCTAGTCTACTTTCCCAGTGTTTAACTTTAAGGCCTTTCTCATGTGCACTTTAGAATTTTTCTGACAACAGGACTCACTTCAGCTAAGTGGCTAATAAAGTTCCCTGTACCTGTTAAAGAGAAGTTGCTTGTTTCCTCCAACAGTGCCCAGCAAAATAGGCACTAAAGCAACAGCTGTTACATCTGTGGGTCTCAGGTTCCTCATCTGTTAGTTTAACCAAAGGGTTGAAGTCATAACCCAGGGTCCCCCCCCCCCATTTCCCAAATTCCACATTTATTAAATTCTTTTCATCCATATACATAAGAGGAAATTTGATACAGAAGGGAACTGTGAGGTCCTACTGTATTAAGGAATAGCAGAAAAATTTACTGTGGCAGAAAAAAATAGCATCAAATCGGTTACCCATTTAATGCCAGGTTATTCACCAGCCTTGGCTCAACCTGAGGTCTTATGTAACTGTTATATTAACCTCAAATGGAAAAAAAAAATCCATGAAATGAAGTCATCCCAGTGAAAAGAGTACTCTGCTTTTCCAAATTTACTATAACGTAGTGAATCTTGAAATGTTTCTTTCACAGCTTTCAGAGCCAAATGAAAACAATTTTAAACATTCACTTTGTTTTACGCACTTCAACCTGAATATGCAACAACAGTTAATGAAATGGAACCAGGCAGTTCTTCAACACTAAATCAATGAAACTCAGATTCTCTGAGTTACAGTTTCATAAGCAGAAAACAAGAATAATGCCTCCTGGTGATATTGAGAATCAAATTTAATAATATAATACCCTTGGCATACTGTTTAGCATATAACAGACAATAATATGGTATAGGTATATTTTATAGTTACCTCATGCTCAATATGTTTGATATAACTGCGTTAACAAGAGATTTTTTTCCTCAAAAATGATCATTCAAATTGTATTTACCTCTATGTTATTGTTCATTAGCCCACAAGCATCAGCAAAATCTGGATGTTTGGTGTTGATATAAGCCAATTCAATTGCCACTAAGTTATGGACCTAGAAAAAAAAATGAAATTAGACCATATACAAAAATATGCCAACTTTTTTATATATATTTTATTGATTTGTTACAGAGAGGAAGGAAGAGGGATAGAGAGTTGGAAACATCAATCTGCTGCCTCTTGCACACTTCCTACTGGGGATGTACCTGCAACCAAGGTACAGGCCCTTGACCGGAAAAGAAACTGGGACCCTTCAGTCCGCAGGCCAACGCTCTATTTACCGAGCCAAACCAGTTAGGCCCCAACTTATTTTAAGAAACTACATATATACAATTTATTAAACATATAATTCTAAAAAAAATTATAGGAAATTGATGCCTAAATAAATATCTGAGAATTATACCCAAACTGATAAATCTTATGCCAAATAATAATTTGCTTTATCTTTTGAATTATTTCTATATCAGCATCTAAGATTGCATTTCTGGAGGAGGGGGCGGGATGATTAAGTAGTTAGAAGTATTTTGTTAGGGAAAAAAATATTACCTACCTTATGCAAATCTAAGTTCCAAAGCTTAATGAAGTTTGGTATTAAAACCTCAAATTGTTCATTATTCCAAGTCAAAGTTTTAGGTCAGGTTTAACATTAAGAAAACATTTCATAACCAGATATAAAGATAAGGACTTAACGGTGCGAATACATTTAAAGACCTGAGGTAATGATTAATTAATATTAATTATGAAGCACCTAGTTTAAATATTATAAATTATATGGGGTTCAAAATTCTAGTGGGACAATAATTAAAAAGGAAGGTTGAAAATAATTTAACCTCAGTACTGCAGAGAGATTAACTTCATTCTGCACTGTCCAGACAAATGTCAGGTATCAGAATAGCACTAAAAGGTCAAGAACCAGGTGAAAAGGATCTATTCAAATGCAATTCCAATGACTCTAGGACATGAGTGGGTAGTTGAGATCACCTGGGGGTCATGCTTGCTCGGGGAAAATTAGCAACACTAACATTTTCTATTTCCAGGGATGCTTTTGTCTTCTCAGTGAACCTCCTTCTGGGCTTGCCATCCTCAGCCAAGAGGACCCTAATGCACTTTCAGTAATCAGAAAACAAAAAACAAACCCCAGTCCAAGGGCAGTTGCACATTGTTGTTGTTTGTTTTTCACAAGTTTTTCTATGAACTTCAGCATTTTCATTTTAAAGGATAAGCAGCAACACACAAAATTAAAACAAGCAACCCTGATATTAAAGTGTTAGGTCATCAAATAAGCACACCGTAGAAGTGGACAAATCAGTTAAAATAAGAGCTTGCTATAAAGGCTCAGATAAAACTAACTTTCTATTAGATCAGTGTTCAACATAACAACAAAGCTATTCATAAACCTCAAAAATTCATTCGTCATGAAAACCTGTGGCTGCAGACTAACGATAAAAATATGAAGAAAAATACACTGTATCAGAACTATTGAAGTTTCCTTTGAAATAAGACTGAAATTCACTTTATTTCCCCCTTCACAATACACTGGGAAACATTACGCCTAATCTCTAATCATAATGCTGGACAAAAACATTTTTATTAACAGTAACTACAGTGATGATTTGTGAAATAATACCTTACCATTTCATTTGTGACTGGCAACCGTTTACGAAGAAGACAAGTCACTACTTCAACTATGGCATCATGAAGTTTAGGAAACCGCAACAGCTCCTATAGAAGGTAGAAGAAGGAAAAATATAACTGTCTCTTGTTTAAAGGGAAATAAAATAATCACTGAAATAATGAATTAGATTGGGAAGCTACATTTAAATATACAATTTCAAACCACTTTTAGAGATGGGAACTGCATATTTTAACTTATAGCCCATCTTATTTATATATTTCCTTCCACCCCTGAAACCACTATCATGTCTTTTACTACTGACTCTGAGCCTGTTCCATTTCTCAGTCACCTGGGTACTGTAATTGCTGCAGTGCTGAATGATCCTTTGCATTTCCTCATGAACCAGCTCCACACAACGGAGGCTTGGCTCTTCCAGGCGTTTGATCTGCCGCTTGACCAGTAACTCAAATGAAACTTCAGGCACAAACAAAGCTGGACGAGGACCCTTAAAAAATTAAATTTCAAGCTCTTATCGCTACATATCATTTTAGTTCTTCCCAAAAGTTAAAATGAATCACATTTTGGTATTTTTCATGAAATTACATCTAAAAGAGCAAAATAAGAAGTACAATATGGGTTAAAAAAAAAGTTTAACCTCATTTCAAAAAATTCTGAGTTAAACATACTCACAGTAGCATTTCTAATAGCAGTCAATATGTCAATAGTGTTAAGGCCACCTAGTGGGTCAACAGATTCTAAAGTTCTCCCAAAAGTCTCATGGAAAATGTAACAGATTCTAGCACCACCGCATCTGAAAGGCAATGACAATGAGCTATATGGTTTCTAGTATTACTTAAAAGGGAAAGAAGCTGCAAGTTAGAAGTCTCTGTAAGCTTTAAGCTTGACTCATCTGAGAAAGTCTCAGAGAAACAATATTTAGACCATTGTTATTTCCATATGTCCTCAACTCCATTGTGAACCAGTTTCTATGGTTGTTTTTTAATGGGGAAAGAAGTCATTTCATGAAAGGCATTCACGCTCGCACACACACAAGCTGTTCTGTCAGGAAACACCAGTTCTGGTAACTATTAAGCATCTTTTCTCTGCCCTAGTTTTCTTCAACTAGATTATGAGCATTTCTTAAGGACAAGAAACAGTATATTACTTCTGTTTATTCACAATCCAGAATAGAGTTAGATAAACTTTTCCTATAAAGTACCAGATAATAAATATTTTAAGCTTTTCAGAACATAATTGTCTGTCACACCTACTCAATTCTGCTACTGAGCACAAAAGCAGCTATAGAAAATAGGTAAACATAAGCAGCTGTGTTCCAATAAAACGTATGCACACTAAAATTTGTTTAAAACTTTTTTTCCATCCATTTAAAAACTCAGAAATAATTTTGAACCACTGGGCTATAGTTCAGCGGTTGCCAATCTTTCAGACCTCATGGACCACCAGTGGTCCACAGACTCCTAGTTGGCGACCACTGCTATAGTTTACCTACTCCTGCTTTAAACAAATTAAATCTCTATGCCTATGTCCTAGGCATGTTGTGTTTCTTATTTTAATACTATCTTTTTATTTTTTATCAAGTCCAGTTAAATTCTGCAGATGTCTTTATGTCTCCCCAAATCACCCCTTTCTATTCTCACCATCACTATTCACTATTTCCTTACAGTAGTCCACGCAAAAGCCTAACATGCTAAATAAGCCAGATATAGAAGGACAAATGTTATGATTCCCCTTATTTGAAAGATCTAGAACAGGCATATTCAAAGACGCAAAGTAAATTAGAGGTTATCAGGAGCTGGGGGAGAGAGGAGCAAGGATATATTAATTAAATGGTTAACAGTGTTTCTGTTATGGAGGTGAAACATTTTGAAACAAATACTATTTAATGGCAGCACATTATTTTGAATGTAATTAATGGCACTGAAAATGATTAAAATTATCAGTAATTGGTCTTTCTGCTTCCAACCTTTCCCTCTCCACATCCTATCTAATAAAGAGGGAATATGCTAATTGACCATCACCCCATCACAACAATGGCTGCACGCACAGCTGAAGCAAAGTTCCCATAAGGAGCCTTAACAAGCAATCAGCAGGGACCTGAGACTATGTCCTCCAGCGTCCTCCGAACACCCAGTGGGGCTTGACAGAGGACCCACCTCAGGTCACACCTTGGCATCAGGCTGGGATACCTTAGACCACATCCCCCGCCCCAGTGCCAGGCCAGGGGACCTGAGGCTACACCCTCTGCCTAGCTGGGCTTGACAGGGAACCTCAGGCTGTGCCCTCCCACTTGGTGGGGCTTGACAGGGGACCTCAGGCTATGCCCCCACCCACTAGGGCTTGAGAGGGAATCTCAGGCCATATCTCCCACCTGGCAGGGCTTGATGGAAGCCTCAAGGCAGGCCCCCCAGCCCAGACCTCAGGCCACACCCCTCATCCTGGTGCCAGGCCAAGGGATCTGAGGCTACGCCCCCTGCCCGGCAGGATTTGACAAGGGTGGGAATGTCCAGGTCTGGATGTAGCCCAATGTGGGGTGTGGAGGGGCGCCCGGGTCTGGGTCTCACGTGATTTTGAGGTGCATGTGGGTGGGCAGGGACTTGACTCTGGGTCCTGTGATGTGCCCCAGACTCTGACAGGAGGAAAGTTTTCATATACATTTTACTAATTTTTTTCTCATCTCTGTCATTTCTATTATAGAGAAAAGGCAAATAGCAATATTAAATTATTTCCTCTAATCTCCTTTTAACGTGCATGAATTTTGTGCACAGGGTCACTAGTAATTTTAATAATAACCAGAATTATTCTTCTAAAACAGCCTTCTGACTAAAAATTCTGAAGATATTCAACTTTCCACATTATTATTCTTAGGTACCTTCCAAGTCTTACCTCTTGTTATGTCCCATCATGCCATTCTCCAAATATATCCTGGATTATTCTTTACTGTTCCAAAGCCTAAAGCACCCTTCTACCTACTGCCTTTCCAAATTCTATTCAGAGCCCAACCCAAATGCATTCTTAAGGAGGGAGCTTTCTCAATCCCTGAAAGAAATGTAAATGGTCTCTCTCCAGTGTTCTAAAGACTTGATTAAGTGATTACAAAGGTATTTGCTTTATTAACTACTTACAAAACTCCATGTATACTATATGTACTTTTCTGGTTATATATTCTATTTAATAAGAAGTATATAAATAAAAATAACTGTTAGACTCCTATTTGTCATTGAATCAAGTCTCATGTTACTTTGGCATGCCTTAATCACAAAACTCTTTAAAAGACTCATTTTAATCTTTATTTCCCTTCATATGCCATACATACACTATTCAATAATTAAATACTCTATTGAATTAAATCACAAAAAAGGCCAGTGGCATCACACAAAATTACATAGAAGCAAACAAACAGACACACACAAGCACGCACACACACACACACACACACACACACATGAATAGATGTATAACTGAAGAATTTCAATATGATCTATGGTTTGTACCAAAGTCTACTTTCTCATTTTGTTATGTGCTACAGTTATGCAAGATGGCAACACTGGGGGAGATAGGGTAAAGAATGAATAGGACCTCTCTATATATCATTTACAAGTTTCCAGGAAGCTATAATTATTTCAAAACAAACGTTTTTTTAAGAGTTTATAGAAATGGAGAGGGTAAAAAAATGGCGGTGCAATGGACGAACATGTCTGGAGCCTTATTGCTGGGCAGACGGAGAGAGCAGCTGAGAGTCGCATTGGGAGTGTTTGGTGGCAAGTTAAGAGTCAGTTATCCTTCAGGAGAAGGTGGGGGACTGCTGGATGGGGCTCCCCTGACCAGGCAGCCCCACTGCCACGGGGTTTTTGTCTGCCGGAGCCACCAGCGTGAACGCGGAGACCACGCCATCGTTCAGGTGGAAGTGGATGTCTACGGCGGTATGAACAGCTGCAGCACCCACCGAACAGCCTGGGGACCCAGAACACCGCTCTCCAATCGGCGCAGACACTCGGACTCAGAGGAGCTCCACACACCACACAGAAAGGTCAGATTTCGCCTGGGATAAGGTGAGGTCTCCTGTCCCACAGAACAGAGACGCGCACACTGTGGGAACTGGACTGGGGGAAAGCTTCTCTAAAGAGAAATCTGCGGATATAGGGCAGGGTGTGATCCCTAAATGTGGAAGGGGACCCTCAGAACTATTAACAGAGGGGAGCTCTAGAAAGCAACCCATTTTGATCTGAGGCAGAAGGACAGCCTGGGAGTTATTACAGTGTCCCGGCTGCTCGAACAGGAGCAGGGAAGGGGGAGAGCACAGACAGCACTCTCCTCTTCAGACCCTGGCTTCTGATTGCTAAGCCCAATACACAGGGTCACGCAATTGGAGACATCCTGAAAGTCTACAGGGGAAGGGTATTTTTCTGGAACCTGGGGATTGGAACGTAGAGTAACCATCAGAGAATCAGCTCTGGGGCAACCCATCCCCACAAACTGGTATTGAGAACCATAGAGTAGCAGGATCTAAGCACAGCCTAGAGAGGTCCTGTGCTTAGTCTCAGAGGTCAATTTCAAAACACTGCCAGCCAGTGGATGACTCACAAATTGACTCTCGCATAATCACAAAAGAATAAAGAGATTAAGACACACCTCAACAGTGGAACACAGGAAACTGCAATACCCTCCCGTCTGGGAAACAGGAGTGCCAAACAAAACAATAGAAGTGAATGACCTCCACTACTGCCAATACTATATTTTATATTTTTGCATATTTTAATTAAAAAACTATTTTTTTCTTTTCTCCCCAATTGATTTTATCTTTTTAATTATCACATTTTTATTTTCAACTAGTATTAATACTGCTACTATTTTAACTTTTGGGGGGAAAAAAAGTGTCATTTTATTTGCTCTTAATTTTACTTTGGGATTAGAGTTCTACATTCTATTTTCATCTTTCCTTTAGCATAATTTTACTCTATCTCAACCCTACCTTTATGTCAACACTCTCTTCCTAACTTTCCCCATTTTGTTGTCTTGTTTCTCTTTCCCTTTTCCAACTTTAGATTCCCTATTCTTTCTCTTTACCTGGTTAAAATTACACCCCACTTATATATCTAATTTCAAATCCCCTACTCGAAGTCCATACAGACCTCTCTCTTCTTGTCTTCACTATTCAAAACATTGTTTTTCTCTATATCCTTTTGTTGTTGTTTGACTGAATGCTGATTATATTGATTTTTTATACTTTTTTGTGAGATTGTTTTTGCTTATTCTACCAGTTTAATTTTGCTTTTTGTTTGTTTTGGTTTGTTTTTTACCTCGCCTCCCTTGATATTGGTTGTCATTTGTAGTTTGTATTAATCTCCATTGTACTTGTTGCCGGCATTTCTTGGGATTAGTGGCTGTTCTATTGGAGTTTCCTCTTCACATCTATAACTTGTTCCCCTTTTCTCTCTTGTCCTCTTTCTTTTCTCTCCGATTTTTTTTTCTTTTTCTTTTCTTCTTCATTTTTTTATTTTTTATTTTATTTTATTATATTTTTTCATCCTTCTCCCACTTTGATTTTGGCACTTCTTTCTTTTCTTTTTTCCTCATTTTTCTCTTCTTTCTCTACTTACCCCTAATTTGTCTTTATTGGTGGTCACCTTATTTGTTTAACAACAACATTAACATCGTGAATACATTTCTGTTCAGACCCTGTTCAGACCCTGAGGGTATTGCAGTTCCCTGTGTTCTCTGGTCACATTGTAGTTTGTGCCTTTGAATCAACGTAGGAGAGAACTACATAACCAGACACCCGGAGAAGAAAGACCATGGGTAGACGAAGAAACAGCCCAATATGACAGAAAAGCAGGTATCACCAGAAAAGGAAGTAAATGAAATAAAAGAAGAAATAGGCCTGTCAGAGAAAGAGTTCAGGAAAATGGTCATAAGGTGGCTGAAAAGAATGGAAGACAAAATCGACAATGTAAGAGCCAAGAGGAAAGGAAGAAGAACCAAGAGGAAATGAAGAAGCAGAAAAAAGAAATGCAGAATAATCAAGAAATGAAAAATGACATCACTGCTATAAAGAACTCAATAGAAAACATCAAAAGTAGACTAGAAGAAGCAGAGTACCGCATCAGTGAGCTAGAAAACAAGGTAGGAAAAAAATACCCAAGAACAGCAGCTTCTAGAAAAAAAAAAAAATTAAAAAGCAAGAGGAGAGCCTAAGGGAACTTTGGGATAACACAAAACGAAACATCTGCATAATTGGGGTTCCAGAAAGAGTGGAAACTGCACAAGGAATAGAAAACCTGTTTGAAGAAATTATGGCAGAAAACTTCCCCAATATAGTAAAGAAAATCCCACACATATCCAAGAAGCTCACAGAGTCCCAAACAAAATGAACCCCAAAAAAACAAAACCAAGGCACATTATAATTAAATGGGCAGACACCAACGACAAAGAATCTTAAAAGTGGCCAGAGAGAAACAGAAAGTTGACAAAGGAACCCCCTTAAGATTAGCTACTGATATCTCAACAGAAACTCATCAGGCCAGAAGAGAATGAAATGAAATATACAGTCATGAAAAGGAAGGGTCTGAATCCAAGAATACTGTACCCTGCAAGGCTTTCAATCAAAATTGAAGGTGAAATCAGGAACTTCAGACAAAAAAGGACTAAGGGACTGTATTACCACCAAACCAGCAATGCAAGGAATGTTAAAGGGTCTGCTGTAATAAAAAGAAATAGGAAGTAAAGAAGGAACTCTGGGGTAAAGACTAAAAATGGCGACAGATAAGTACCTATCAATAATAACTTTAAATGTAAATGGATTAAATGCTCCAATCAAAAGACTTAGGGTAACCAATTGGATAAGAAAACATGATCCATATATCTGCTGTCTACAAGAAACCCACCTCAGAAAAAGAGATGCACACAGATTGAGGGTAAGGGATGGAAGATGGTATTTCAAGCGAATGGAAATGAAAAAAAAAGCTGGGGTTGCAATACTTACATCTGACAAATTGGATCTCAAAGCGAAGAACATAACAAGTTATAAAGAAGGCCACTTCATAATACTAAAGGGAACAATCCAACAAGAAGAAATAATTCTGGTAAACATATATGCACCCAATAGAGGAGCACCTAAATACATAAAAAAAACTCCTAGAGGATATTAAGGGAGAGATTGACAGCAATACAATCATAGTAGGAGACTTTAATACCCCACTGTCACCACTGGACAAATCCTCTAAACAAAAAATCAGCAAAGAGCCAAGACCGGCTTGGCTCAGTGGATAGAGCATTGGCTTGCGGACTGAAAGGTCCCAGGTTCAATTCTGGCTGGGGGCATGTACCTTGCTTGTGGGCACATCTCCACTGTGGGACATGCAGGAGGCAGTTGATCGATGTTTCTCTCTCATCGATGTTTCTGACTTTCTATCTCTCTCCCTTCCTCTCTGTAAAAAATCAATAAAATATATTAAAAAAAAAATCAGCAAAGAAACTTCAATCCTAAATGACTCACTAGACCAGATGGAATTAATTGACATCTTCAGAACATTTCACCCCAAAACCACAGAATATACATTTTTCTCCAGTGCACATGGGTCATTTTCAAAGATAGACCATATGTTGGGTCATAGGAAAAGTCTCTCCAAATTCAAGAAGATAAAAATCATATCAAGCATTTTCTCAGGTCACAGTGGCATAAAACTGGAAATTAACTACAATAAAAACAATACAAAGAAATCAAACACATGGAGACTAAACAGCATGCTACTAACAACAACTGGGTAACTAGAGAGGTCAAAGAAGAAATAAAAAGCATCATGGCAACAAATGACAATGACAACACAACAATACAAAATTTATGGGACACAGTGAAAGCAGTCTTGAGCAGGAAGTTCATAGCTCTACAAGCCTACTGCAAAAAAACAGGAAACAATGGTAATAAATTTCCTAACCCTACAACTCAAAGAGCTAGAAAGAGAGCAATAAGAAAAGCCCAATGTATGCCAAAGGAAGGAAATACTAAAGATCAGAGTGGCAATAAACAACATGGAGACCAAAGAAACAATTCAAAAGATCAACGAAAACAAAGAACTGGTTCTTTGAAAGGATAAACAAGAATGATGGATCTCTAGCCAGGCTCACCAAGAAGCAAAGAGAGAAGACCCAAATAAACAAAATCAGAAATGAAAGAGAAGTAACAACAGACCCCACCGAAATACAAAGGACTGTTAAAAAATACTATGAACAACTCTATTCCAACAAATTGGACAACCTGCAAGAAATGGACATATTCCTAGAAAAATATAACCTTCCAAACCTCAATCAGGAAGAATCTAAACAGCTCAATAGTCCAATAACTATGGAGAAACTGAAGCAGTCATCAAAAAGCTTCCAGCAAACAAAAGCCCAGGACCAGATGGCTACACAGGAGAGTTTTACCAAACATTCAAGGAAGAATTAAAACCTATCCTCCTCATACTATTCAAAAATATTCAAGAAGAAGGAATACTTCCAAACACCTTCTATGAAGCCAGCATCACCCTAATACCAAAACCAGATAAAGACAACACAATGGAAAAGAATTATAGGCCAATATCTCTCATGAACATAGATGCCAAAATCCTCAACAAAATTCTAGCAAATCCAGCAGTACATCAGAAATATCATACACCATGACCAAGTAGGATTCATCCCAGGAATGCAAGGATGGTACAATGTCCACAAATCAATAAGTGTGATACATCACATAAACAAATTGAGAGATAAAAATAACATAGTCATATCAATTGATGCAGAAAAAGCATTTAACAAAATCCAACACCCCTTCTTGATAAAAACTCTCAGCAAGGTGGCAATAGAAGGATCATACCTCAACATCATAAAAGCCATATATGATAAACCCACAGCGAACATCACACTCAATGGGCAAAAACTAAAACCATTTCCCCTAAGAACAGGAACAAGACAAGGATGCCCACTCTCACCTCTCTTGTTCGACATAGTACTGGAAGTATTAGTCATTGTATTTAGACAAGAAGAAGAAATAAACGGCATCCAAATTGGAAAAGAATAAGTAAAGCTGTCCTTATTTGCAGCTGACATGATACTGTACATAAAAAAACCCAAAGGACTCCATCCAAAAATTAATAGACTTAATAAATGAATTAGGCAATGTAGCAGGATACAAAATTAATGCCAAGAAATCTGTGACATTTCTATACACTAATATTGAAATTACAGAAAGAGAGACTAAAAACGCAATCCCACTTACCATCGCACCAAAAAAATTAAGATACCTAGGAATAAACTTAACTAAAGAGGTAAAAGACCTATATGCAGAAAACTACAGGACACTGAAAAAAAAGAGAGAGGAAGACGTAAACAGATGGAAGAGCATACCATGCTCATGGATTGGGAGAATCAACATCATTAAAATGTCTATACGACCCAAAGCAATCTATAGATTCAACTACCCATTAAAATACCAATGACATATTTCACAGACCTAGAAAGGACTCTTCAAAGATTCATCTGAAACAAAAAAAAAGACCCCGAATAGCCACAGCAATCCTGAGAAAGAAGAATAAAGTAGGTGGAATCTCAATATCAGATTTCAAGCTATATTACAAAGCCACTGGTCTCAAAACAGCCTGTTCTGGCACAAGAACAGACACATAGACCAATGGAATAGAATAGAGAACCCAGATATCCACCCAAAACACTATGCTCAACTAATATTTGACAAAGGAGGTATGAATATACAATGGAGCCAAGATAGCCTCTTCAATAAATGGTATTGGGAAAATTGGACAGATACATGCAAAAAAATGAAACTGGACCACCACCTTATACCAAATACAAAAATAAACTCAAAATGGATACAGGACTTAAACATTAGACAGAAAACCATAAAAATACTAGAGGAATCCACAGGCAGCACAATCTCAGACATATGCCAAAAGAACTTCTTCACTGATACTGCTCCAAGGGCAATGGAAACTAAAGAAAAATTAAACAAATGGGACAACATCAAAATAAAAAACTTTTGCACAGCAAAAGAAACCATCAACAAAACGAGAAGAAAGACCATTGTATGTGAGAACATATTTGCAAATGTTATCACTGATAAAGGTTTAATCTCCAACATCTACAGCCAACTTATACAACTTAATAAAAGGAAGATAAATGATCCAACAAAAAAAATGGGCAACGGACCTAAATAGAACATTTTCGAAAGATGACAGAAGGAAGGCCAAAAGACACATGAAAACATGTTCAAAGTCACTAATTTTCCGAGAGATGCAAATCAAAACGACAATTCGATACCATCTCACACATGTCAGAATGGCAATCATCAACAAATCAACAAACGACAAGTGTTGGCGAGGATGCGGAGAAAAAGGAACCCTTGTGCACTGTTGGTGGGAATGCAGACTGGTGCAGCCACTGTGGAGAACAGTATGGAATTTCCTCAAGAAACTAAAAATGGAACTCCCATTTGACCTAGCAATCCCACTCTTAGGAATATATCCTAAGAAAGTAGAAACACCAATCAGAAAAGATTTATGCACCCCTATATTCATAGCAGCACAATTTACAATAGCTACAATTTGGAAACACCCTAGGTGCCCGTCAGCAGATGAGTGGATCAGAAAACTGTGGTACATCTACACAATGAAATTCTATGCTGCCATTAAAAAGAAGGAATTCTTACCATTTGCAGCAACCTGGATGGAACTGGAGAGCCTTATGCTTAGTGAAATAAGCCAGTCAATGAGGGAGAAACATCACATGTTATCACTCATTTGTGGATAATAAAGAACACTATAAACTGATGAATAAAAGGATAGATACAGCGGCAAAAAAGCATCAAACAAACTGTCAAATTACAGCAGGAAGATTAAGGAGAGGTGGGGTAGATAAGAGATCAACCAAAGGACTTGTACGCAAGCATATAAGCATAACCAATGGACATAAGACACTGGGAGGTTGAGGTATGCCTGGGAGAGGGGGGAGGGGCAATGGGAAGATATGTATACATGTAACACAATAAAAAAAATAAAAGTTTATAGAAATGCAGATTCTTATATACTGCTAATAGTAAAACAATAAATCAATTAATAGTATGGCAATAATAAGAGACTCTGAGGATGTCATACCCTTTGATCCACTCTAGGAATTTATCCTAAGGGTACACTTGGATACTTGCCCCAAAGACAGTCACAACATTGTTTATATTTGTATATAACTGAAAACAAACTATCAATCGTATGGTTCAACAAATGATAATGAAAAAATAACATACTGTATAAATCCTAAGATTGATCATACAACTGTATAATATTGACATGTTGATTTAAAGAAACTCCAAAATAGCATATATAGCAACTGATTTTTAAAGATAAATACACACACACACACACACACACACACACACACACACACATAAATATATGTGCATATTTATGTTTTACAGATGCATAGAGAAATGTCTAGGTTAATGCCAAAATCAGCAGGGATTATTTCTGGATGATGGGATTAAGAGTAATTTTGTCTTTATGATTTATTCTTTTTTCATATCTATATTTTCTTATGAACAGTTATGCAGTGCATATCAAAGAAACAAGTATTTTAAAAGGTAAATTATGAAATATTCTTAAGTGTGTCTTTTTAAAAATACTGAAATTTTTACTGTGCTTTATGTAATTTATAAAAAATTTCCACACACACATCCAACAGAATCCTATCATTTCTACACAATGATATTCCTGTTTTACAGGTAATAAATCATAGTCAAAATAATTTCATAGTATCTTATTATTGTAACAGAAAATAAAGTAATCTATAAATCCAATAGCCAAACTGGTAAGAGAAATTTCTTACTTACAGCTCTGAAGTTTCAATATATTTTGCAGTTCCTTCAATAGTATTACAATATTCTGTGGCAAATTTGGTAATAAGCTGGAGTAAAGTAGCACTTTTATCATCTACAGGTTCACCATAGCTATTTAGAAGAGACTGATATTGAGCAGCTAAAACATTTATTCTTGTCTTCAACTCTGGTAAGCAATCTCTGATGTGATGCATTAGTAACCTAGCAAAGGTTAAAAAGGAAGGATGTTAAAGCAAAACTATTTTGAAGACCCAAGCAGATCAATTTTACAAATGCAAATAATGGAGACCTATCTGGTATGGCTCAGTTGCTTGTAGCATCATCCCGTACACCAAATGGTAACAGGTTTAATTCCCAGTCAGGACACATAGTCAGGTTGTGGATTTAATCCCAGATCAGGGCACATAAGGGAGGCAACCAATCAATGTTTCTCTTTCCTATCAATGTTCCCCTTCAAGTGAGGATTTTAAGAATTAAAAAATATTTTTAAATGCAAATAATGGGGAAATCTGTCAATTTGTCTTATCAGGAAATGATGCAATCTTAGACTATTTAGAAAGGTATTCCAATCCTTCTACCCTCCGAAGGCATTCAGAATTTAAGGTATATAGCTTAAATTATTTTTGTGAGTAGGACTAAAAGATATGCTAAAGAATAGATTATATGAAAATTATACATTTTAATTCAATTCTTGAGGTCAAAAGTAGAATTGAAGTCATCAGCTATCTAGTTCTATCATTAAAAGTAAATGTCAAGAATTTCATAATTCAGACACTTCAAAACTCACTTTAGCATTCATGATTTAATACCCACCCCAATAAAAAGATATCTACATTACAAGAACCTTTTGTACAAGAAACAAAAAGTGAAGTTGTACATGCAAGAACATTATGGAAATAAAAGAAACTGAAAATGAAAGGTCTCAGACACCTATTGGCAAATGGAAAACATCTCATTTTCCAAGAGGTTAAAACACATTACCTGTTTAAAGTCCTAGCAAGATACTTTGTTCCATTTCTGTTAGCCAGAGATGGATATTTCTTTTGAAGGAAAGCATATTCATCACGGATTGAATCAGTTACACTCTTCTTATTGTTAATATCTAGTTGACTCCTAAGGTTGAAAAATAATAAAACTTTTTAGCTTAAGTCAATTGTGGTCCTCTATGTACCTGGGATGATGAAGGTGATGATATAGCAGTACCAGGCATTGTTCATAATGCCTGACATGGATTGTTTAATTCTTACAATAATTCTGTGTGGTATTATCCACAAAGGAACTGAAGCTCAGGAAGATTAACCAACTTACCAAAGGTCACATATTAAGTAATTCAGCCTAGATTCAAACCATGTGACTTATAAGTAAAGCCTAAATAGTTTAGGCCTCCTCATTACATTTAACTACAGTCAAAAGCAGTACTCTTAAGTTAAAGGGAAAAACAGGTGAAAAAATGTGTCTTAATTAACTGAAGGCAGGCAACTAATTTCTATAATAATAAGTTAACTTGAACAGCAGTCACCTACAAATACAACAGTGTGAAACCACCTGCTTGCCTGAAAAGAAATTGTTGAGAATTAAGAAAGAAAGTTGAAGTTGGGGTAAGGTAGGACATATGAATAAAAGCAGATTGCAAAGGATCTTAGATATCACTTACTGAAAACATTTTAATTTTAAAAGGTGTGAGACCCAAAGATGTTAGGTGTCATTTAAACCCATGTTATATCTACTCTGTGGACAATATAATTTCAGTGCTTCTGATTTTATAAAGGCTCTGGGCTAAGAGGGATCTTCACTTGAATCTGGCTCTGCTTTCAACGCCATGTGGCTTTGGTATTGAGTTTTCTGATTAGAAAATAGACATCAACTCCTACTACAAGGATGTTGTAAGGAAGGGTTCAAAGCAATAGCATTTGCAAATTGATCACAGTAGAGTACCTAAAATATAATTAGACACCCTTTCCACGATTTTTAATACCAGCAATTTGTCATTAGGATACATTTAATGAAAGTTCTGTCACATCCTGGCAATTACATAGAATCACTACTGCTAAGGGTCAAACCAATATATTAAAATCCTACCACCTTAAAAATTCCTTCTAGATCGGGTACACATTATATAATACTTCTTCGCCTCTTATCCAGTGCTCTCTTCATACATAACAGGCTGGAATATTTCAAGCCTAGCTATTAAATTTCCTTCTATTTTGTGGCACTGCTTACTTTGAAACCTTTTTTCTGCAGAAGGTTTTCATGAATCTCTTTTCTCCCTTTAAAGCAATGCATTCTTTAGCAAAAAGATTATAGTAAAAAAAAGGAAAAATAGGGACACTGTCACGTCAAACTGATTTTAAAAATTCAGATTTGCTTTGAAACGAGAATGCTGCAATTCTTATCACATGCTTGATTGCTAACCTGTTAACTACTCCAATTATTCCAAGTTTGACTGGTATAACCCTTCCCATTAATACATCCATGGCATCAGTACCCGCATCCATGAGATCAAGTTTAGTGATTACAGCTAGAGTTCTGCGACCTGGTAAATGCAAAAAGAAAAGGAAAGAAAAAAAAAAAGACCCATTAAATAAAGTTTTTAAGAATTAATCAAGAAAATTATTTATAATCCCACTGAACATTATCTCTTATCATCATTTAGATGATTTTCTAATCTTTGCTTACAAATGCTTTTAAATCTAATTTTAATCATCATGTCTAATTTTTAAAATTTCACATAAAAATATTTTCACTCTCAGGGTTAACTTTTTAATAAGAATTTTTAAATTTGTTTAAAATTCACACATTGCTGGTGTACAGTTCTATGAGTTTTTGTTTTTAATCCTCAGCCGAGAATATTCTTCCTTGATTTTTATTTCTACGTGAGAGAAAAACATCGATTGGTTGCCTCCTGCACACTCCCTGAACAGGGCCTGGCTGAGAAGGAGCCTGCAACCCAACCAAGGTTGGTGCCCTTGACTGGAATCAAAGCTGGGGTCCTTTGGTCCACAGGCCCATGCTCTATCCACTAGCCAATTTGGTTAAGGCCAGTTCTCTGAGTTATGACAAATGCAGAGTTACATTACTGCCACCTCAAGAGATAAACAGTTCCAATACCCTCAAATTTTCCTTGTACTACCCAATCAAACCCATTTTTCATCCTAGTTTTTGCCTTTTCCAGAATGTCATGTAAATGGAATCCTATACATAATCTTTTGAATCTGGCTTCTTTCACTTGGCATAATGCATCTGAGTCATCCACATTGTTGCGTATATCAATTGTTCATCACCTTTTATTGAAGAATGTACTATATGGATATACTATATTATGGTTTGATTATTCATTCTTCATTTGAGAAACATCTGAGTTGTTTACAGTTTTAGAAAGTTACAAACAAAGCTACTATAAATATTTGCAAACAGGTTTTTTATATGAACATGAGTTTTCATTAAACATGGGTAATTAATTACCTAGGAGTGGCACTGCAGATTTCATTTTTTATATTTATGCCTCAAGTTCTGTTTAAATTGGAATTAATGCATATAAAATGCTTAAAAGTTTACTATAAAGAAAACAAATCTCTTGGGATAGTTTTATCTTTAAATCTGAATTGAATATTAATTACTCATATAGTAAATAAGTTCCTTAAAAACCTGAAATAATGAAAAAAATCTAATAACCCTGTATATGGGAATTTTAATTGATAGTCTTAGCACTAACATTTTTTATCCAATTTTTATTTGAAATTCTTCAGAGAAGGAAAAAATGAAATATGTCAGAGCCCACTGATCTTCCAAATACTCATGTAAAAAAAGTCTCTTGTATGAAGCAAACCATATACAGTATTTATTAGCAGTCATAATTATATTCTTGCAAGCTGGCATTTTATATATACTAAGCAATGAACACTAAAGCATCAGTGAAGTAGCCACTGACTTCCAGTATAAACTAAGCGTTGGGGATATGAATGCTTCATAAAGAATTTTACCTTTATTTTTAAGAATCCCCTCTTCCTTGAGCATATCTAGATGTTCTGTACCACTGAAGAATGTAGATATAATAATTACCTACTAAAATATAATAATCTACAACAATTATCTACTATGAGAGTCAGTTATTCTTAGAAGTCCGCTATTCAAAAACCCAAGTCATTTTATTTTCACAAATCAAGAAACTCTTTTTGAAAAGCCATCTTATTATTTTTAAGTCATTAGGTAACTATTTATAAATTTGGACATTATGGTGAAGTATTTTTGCCTAGCTTATAGGGCAATTTATCCAGTAAAACATATTTTCCATCAGAATTTCTATCTAAAACTATAAGCAAAATAGGAAAGCATTTTTTTTTAAATTCTGTATTAGCAGCTAGAGCTATTCCTTTTAAAAATAAAAAGTAAATACATTTACCACTGTTAACCGAGCATTTCAATAAATATTAACATCTGTCCTTACCATCTGGATCTACCTCTCTTGAAATTTTAAGTGCCTCTGATGTTGCCATATCTGTATTAGCAGCAGTGACAGCGAGGATAATGGAATTTGGATTACTGATGAATCGAAGAATGAGCTCTCTGATTTGAAGCTCAATATCTTTAGGTTGATCACCTACAGGCACCTGAACCAAACAGAGATGAGCAAGAAGCTAGTAATAAAAAACTGACTCAGCTTTCCCCCCCCCCCCATTTATTTAATCCAGAGATTATAGGAATTACTCCATTTACAGATATTTAAAAAGATATTATATACTACTCTGGTATGTATGAAATTTGGTAATATGTGAAAGTCTCAAAATGAAACTTGCAAATATCAAGTTTACCATGTTAAAGATTGGTCAGTGTTAATTACCTAGAGACAAATTCATTCCTCCAATTAGCAAGTACTTATTGGCAGCCTACTGTATTTCAAACACTGTTCAACATACCAGGTTATGTCACAGTCATGAATAAAATAAAATAAAAGACGAAATTTTCTGCCTTCAAAGAGCGTGAAAAGCAATAATAAAAAACAAATAAAACATTTAGGTAGTAGTAGGGCTATGGAAGAAATAAATCAGAACAGAATGATTAAACAAGGTTATATTTTTACTAAATTGTACTGTGTTTTTAAATAGAGTAATCAGGGAAGACCTCACTCAGATAATGTGACATTTGAGAGAAAGAGCAGAAACTGAAGGAGATAAGAGAAGTACATACAGGTATCTAGGAAAAAACATTCCAGCAGTGCGAACAATAAAGGGTAGAAGATTGGAGCAGGAGTCAGAAATAGAGTAACAGATCAAATAGATACTTTAGATCTCTAAGAATTTAGGCTTTACTATGAGTGACATTAGAAGCCACTGGAGAGATTTTGAGCCAAGGAATGACACAATATAGCTTTCACTTTAATAGCATCACTATGGCTTGTTAGTTAAGAATACATTATGAGAAAGACCTACTAGGAAGCTATCTCAGTAATCTGGCTGAGATGACAGTGACTAGATCAGGATGGTAGCTATGAATATTTAACATATGCTAACAGAGTTCTGGATATATTTTCAAAGTAAGGAGAGGCAAGATGATTTGCTGACAGGAAGTACAGTGTGGGATGAGTGTTAAGGATTACTACAAACATTTTGGCTAAGCAACAAAATGAGTTAAAAAAGAGTTGCCACTCATTGAAATGAGGAAGATTACAGAGGGATCAAGTCAGATTGAGGAATGGGTCAGAAATTTGGTATTAAACACAAGATTAAAAAAACCTATTAGACCAGCGGTTCTCAACCTGTGGGTCGCAACCCCTTTGGAGGTCGAACGACCCTTTCACACGGGTCGCCTAAGACCATGGGAAAATGCAGATATTTACATCACGATGCATAACAGTAGCAAAATTTCATGGTTGGGGATCACCACGACATGAGGAACTTTATGCAAGGGTCGCGGCCTTAGGAAGGTTGAGAACCACTGTATTAGACTATAATGTATATATGTCAAATAGAGAGTTGAATATGTAATTCTGGAAATGGATATTCAAGTCTGGATATACTTGACTATTGTCAGCTTACAGGTATTAATGTATTTAAAGCTATAATATTGGATGAAATCATCAAAAGCGTAAGTATACTCCCTTGACAAGAGGTACAAAAACTGAACTCTGGGACACTCACTAGTTAGACATTGGGGAGATAAGAAACCAGCAAAAGAGACTTTAAGGAGTGACCAGTGAAGTAAGACTGTAGACTATGGTATCCTAGAAGCCAAGTCTTCTTAAGGAGAAGGAAGGGCTCAACTATATCATATGCTGCTAATAGATCAAGTTGATTTAAAAAAACAAAAAAGCTGGTTATTTTCATATGGGGTTAAGGAAAACGAATTTGTTCACATGAAAACAAACATGACCAAGTCCACAATGAGTAACAACTATTCTTTACCTTGGTCATTCCTGGCAAATCCACAAGTGTCAGATTGACAACGTTGGGTGAAAAAATCTTAAGATGAATTGGTTCAGGGCTTACTCCCTAAAAAATAAATTTTAAAATCTCATATTAAAATCACATTGAAATTTCAATGAAATACAGTATGTTCAAGTAAGCCTCATTTCATCTTGACAGATGCTTTTAAATATGAATTAAACCATGATCCCTAAAACATTTCAATAATCAAAATCTAATGAAATACACTGAAAAAGTAGTAAGGGAACCAGCCAGGCATAAAGTATATTATAATCCTATCTCAAATTCTATACCAATGAGGCCAAAATTTATTTCCATTATACTTACATTCTTTTGATTCTAGGTAGATACCATTTCTTAAATATGTTCAATAGACTTGGTGCTGAACAAAAGAATAACCTAATTGCTATCCAAATTTATGAGGTTCTTGAGCTCAGAAAGTGAGTTGTTAGGTAACAAATTATCCAAATCATTTTGGTTCCTAATCTTTATATATCAAGTGATAAGGGTATATATTAGAAGAGAATCCTTAGAAAATTGTTCTAGGTCTCTAGATATCCAAATTCAAATACTAAAAATCTGGATAGTGTGAGACAGCCATATTTCCTCTTCACTTTAATCTGATTATTACACAGACTCTTCACCACTGGCCCTTTACAAGTTTTAGTGTTGAGTTAGCTATTTATAAAACGACACTCATAAAATGTTCATAACTTGTCTTTTTACACGTCCTTCTTTATCCTTTAAAACATGCTCTCATCTATTTATCCACCTTATATCTTCCTTCTCACCAAAAATTCCAATTTCCCAGAGAGCTTTTTTGGAACATCCTTTACTCTAAATTCTCTGTACAATTACATTTAATCTGAATTCTCTGTATAATTACATTTACTATATTAGAATACTCTGAACTACTTTGCTATTTTTATTTTTTAAAATATGTTATTAATGGTATTTTAGAGAAAAGAAAGAAGAGGGGTATATAGAAATGTTGATGAGAAACGTCATCAATGGGCTGCCTCCTGCATACCCCCTACTGGGGATTGAGACCAAAACCTGGGCATTTGCCCTGACCAGGAACTGACTGGTGACCTCTTGGTTCATGGCTTGACACTCAACCACTGAGAAACACTGGCTGAGCTACTTTTCTATTTTTAAATACTCCAAAGCCATAACATATTGATACTGGGTATACCTACCTTGCATACTTCTTTGTGTGCTATCATGTCCAACACAAAGCTTTTTCTAAAAGCTTTTACAACTCCAATCTCACAGATACTTTAAATCCTTCAAGGCATTATTTTGGACATATAGACCATTTAGATATTTTTATATATAAAACTACTTATTTAAATAAAAGTATCATTTACTTTATTATAAATATGATTTAGGAATGATTTTCCATAGATTTGAAGGTAGGGGACTTCTCATCTTTTGGACACTGGATGAGAAAACCTGCAAGGTAAATCTATCATGTCCCAACCATAAATTATACATCTTGTGTGTATATGGACTAGATCCCTCAGGATACACAGTATAGTACAACTAAAAACTTTCCTTTTTGAATCGCCAATCACATCCACTCTAAATTCTAGTTCTATGTAAAATTACCACCAATTCCCAAGTTCAGTAAATCCATGGGAATCTCAGGAAAGATAATTCAGACTGGTGTCATCATTAATATCCCAAAAGTCAAAATTACCCCTGATATAATTAAAGGACTGAGGACAAGCTAAACTACTTTCCCGTTACTTATTCTGTCTTCTATACAATTATTAGAAATTCAGGAACAGATGGCAGCAGAAGCAGTAATTCAAAGATTATCAGCCTAGAGCTCAATAAGAAACAAAGCTGAGTCAATCACTAAAACATAGACAAATAGCCTGCAAAAGCATGAAAAATTAACGTGGCTCCAAAATTGCCTTTTTGTCAGGAAATAGCCTCTCCAGCACAGTATCTGGCAAGTAAAAGGGACCAATAAATATTGTTGAATATTAGTACTAGGCGAGAGCCCACTTATAGGATTAAATATGCCTCTGGGTATTTATAAGAATGGAGGTAAAAATAAAAAGGGAAAAGAAAGAAAGGTAATAGGAAAAAAGGAGAGAAACAGAAGCATTTAAAGAGGCAGTGTGATAATGTCTAGTGTCAAGATTAATGGTATCTTAGACACCTAATCTATTTTAAACTCTCTCAATCTTAGAAAATCAGAAAATATTCAGTTGCTAACATTACAATTGACTCTGGAACAACACGAGTTTGAACTGGTTCCACTTACATGTGGATTTTTTTTTCAACTGACCTGTACAGTTAAAACCCATGTTTTTCAAGGGTCAACTCCATGGTTGGGAATCAGAATATCCAGAGTGCCGGAATTTTCCACTAATCTCACCATTGTTCAAGGGTCTTTTCATATTCACTGAAATAAAAATATTTATCTCCTTGCATTAACCAAATCCAACCTTACTCAAGAATAAGAAAAAAGAGCTCTTTAAAATATATGTATTTCGCCCAACCAATGTGGCTCAGACATTGAGTATCAACCTAGGCACAAAGAGGTCACTGGTTCAATTCCTAGTCAGGGCACAGGCTCAATCCTCAAAAGGGAATGTGTAGGAGTGAGCCGATAGATGATGTTTCTAGCTCTCTCCCTAAAAATCAATAAAGAGAAATTTAAATAAATTTATCTCATAAGTTATACAAAGCTTCCTGAATTAAAGTACAAACTATCAGAAAAAGATAACTTATTGTAGCATTATTAAATGAAAAAATTATATAATAAAGTTGTATGTACATCACAAAATCAAGAATAAACATCTAAATGAATTATCTATGTAAAAGCTCTAAGAAACAAAAGGTATTTTAAGTAGTTTTAATATATTTATGAAAATATACCATTAATATCAAAGACCAGGATTATGAATTTATAATGCTCACCACGCATTATATACAAAATACTCTGAATGATAGATTTATTAATGTTTATACTTTCCAGCTCTAAAAGATACCTACCTTATTATTTCCTGAAATTCTCTCTGTTTCATTCTCAATTTCTTGTCGAATTTCATCAAAATCCGTGTAAAGCTAAAAATTATTGAAACAAAAAAGCATGACTTTCAAAATAAAGTTAAATGTTCTTAAGTAGGAGGTTAATAAATTTCAAGATGTTTACAGATCTGCTTTAGAGAATTAGTAAACAAATCCTATCTAATAAAAGAATATGCAAATTGACCATGCCTCCCCTATACCAAGCCACTCCCACCAACCAATCAGGAGCAAGTATGCAAATTAACCCAACCAAGATGGCTGCAACCATGGAGCTGCAGTAAGCAGGAGGCTTAGGTTTCCCCAGAGATGAAGGAAGCCAAGCTTCCCTGCCACCCTGGCCAGCCCAAGTCTACACTCAGGCTATAAAGTTTCAATTAGAGGATATAAATAAATCCCAACAAAAATGGCGGCAGCCACAGAGCTGGAGAGAGCAGGAGGCTTGAGTTGCCCCTGACAATGGAGGAAGCCAAGCTCCCCAGCCCTGGCCTCCACTACAAAGTTTCAATTATAGAAGGTTAATAAATCCCAACAAAAATGGCTGCGGCCATGAAGTGAGAAGGAGGCTTAACTCTGCTCAAGGCTACAAAGTTTCAATTATAGAAGATAAATAAACCCCAGATACAAGGGCCTCCGCTTGCATCACCAGGGGATGTGGCCAGCCTGGAAACCAACATTGGCCCCATATCCCAAGGGAACCCCCACCCTGATCCAGGACACCCTTCGGGGCAAACCGGCCGACCACACCCATGCACCAGGCCTCTATCCTATCTAATAAAAGAATAATATGCAAATTGACCAGCACTCCAACACACAAGATGGCTGCCCCTGTGTGGTCAAAGATGGATGCCCCCATGTGGACACAAGATAGCCACAACAAGATGGCTAGTAGGGGAGGGTACTTGGGAGGGACCAATTGTGGGCGATCAGGCCAGCAGGGGAGGGCAGTTGGAAGGGACCAAGCCCTGCAGAGGAGGAAGTTGAGGGCAACCAGGCCTGCAGGGAAGGGCAGTTAGGGGCAATCAGGCTGGCAGGGGAGTGGTTAGGGGGTGATCAGGCTGGCAGACAGAAGTGGTTAGGGACAATCGGGAAAGCAAGCAGGCAAGCAGGTGGGAGCCAGCAGTCCTGGACTGTGAGAGGGATGTCCAGGTAGGATCATGCCTAAATGGGCAGTCAGACATCTCTTGAGGGATCCCAGATTGGAGAGGGTGCAGACTGGGCTGAGGCACTCCTCCCCATGCATGAATTTCATGCATTGGGCCTCTATTTTTAATATATACATATATTTTTCTTTAGTCAAGGAGTCATAGTTGAGATTTTCAGGGCTCCCTGATTCCACAAGTTAAGAATCTCCATATAAAAATAGTCACAGGGATATAAAGTACAGCATAGGGAATATAGGCAATAATATTATAATAGTTATATATGTGCCAGATGGTACTAGACTGATTGTGATGACCCCTTCATAAGATATACAGATGTCTAATCACTATATTGCATGCCTGAAACTAATAAAATTTTGTACATCAACTATAATTTTTTTTTAATTTTTAAAGGAATCTCTAAATTAGAGAATAGGGTTCAACTAGTATTTTTCAAATAAACTGCTATGATTAGAAATGTTACTAAGATAAACTTTATTTTACAAGCAACAGCTTCTTCAACATAACATGACACAATGCCAATGATAAGAAACTAAATTATCATCTACTTGTACAAAAATATTTTTCAGCACATTATTTCTTCATGATATTCTTTTGTCATTACCTTATTTTTGGTGTGAAGAAATTTACCCCACTCCTCTGCTTCAACTCCTGGAAAAAGAAAAGCTCCATTTATTGGAAACTATGGAAAGTACTTTTTATCTTTACTTAGGAATCCAAAAACAACGTAATATTACTGGTTCCTATTTTGCCACTAACTACAGTTTCACGAGTACTTTAGGATCTGCTGAATTATCCTTTGACATTTTAAAAACGGTATCATGTATTTCAAAAACATGATTAATTTCAGATAGAGTTGCTTACAGGTCATCCCACCATTTGAAATCTATGTTTTATGAAAAAAAAAATTGTTCACTTTTCTTCATATTTTATATTATAGTAAAAAGTACATTATTTTTAAATATTTTACACATAAAAGTAGGTTACCCAATCGAAGTACTCAATTAAGCTAATGGCTTGAAAGAAGAAAAATTAAGAATATGAGTAATGCAAAAAAGCATGTATAATAGATTTACACAAATAACTTATGGTAAACATTTGCAATATGTGAATGAAACAGCTAAATTTTCAAACCCTCCCCCTTTTTTTTTTTAACTTGGCTTCCCATTGGTTACCTAAAAAGTCACAATTTGTTCTTCCTATAAAGAACTCTCTCAGGAGTATGAAACTATTGTGTAAAAATTTATATGCACTTTCAATGTGAATTTTTTCCTTCAGGGCCAAGACTACATTTCTAGGCTTGAAAGTAGGAAAGAAATGAAATAGAGGGGAAAGAAAGTACCCCAGCATATACATTGTGTGGAGTTGCTCCACTCTATTTGTTTCCAATAAGTCCATTTCTCCTATACCTGCTTAAAATTTTTTTAAAAAAGGAAAATATATTCACTGTATGTACTCTTTGAGTGGTCTAAAACTTAGCAAGTTTTGCTTTATGTTTCCCAAGAAGCTAAAAATGTTTAATTGTAAAAATGTAAACTAACTTTACCTCCCCCCAAGCACAGCTATTCTGCTTTGCCAAATTCAGAGTTTTAAATGTTAATGACTGAGTTTATGAATAATGCATATGAGCCACCTGAAATCAAAATAAAAATGACCATAAGATCTTTAAATAAATATTTGAGGGGAAAGTGGATCAATTCTTTGGGAAAATAAAGGTAAATAAAACTGGATCCTTTTTACAAGTAAAATGCTCACCTACTTGAAGCTTAGTACCTTCTTCCAAGAAGTCGCATTGGAGGACTGGAGTTACCTAGGTGAACTGAACTCACAGAGGTAGGTACTACATACCAAAGGAGTGTATTGAATTTACCTTATATTAGAAAGGCCTGGCTTCACAAGCATGTTTTTTAAATTAAAAATGCAATGCATTCACCATAAAAATTAAAATAAAAAGCCTTCAATCTGATGAAATGCCAAAAGGTAACAAGAGCCACTAAAACCTGCAACAATCAATGTGAATAAGCAAATAAAAACAAAAGGAAAATATGCACACAGCCTGTAAGAGTACATAAGCACACATGCAGGCATAATAGAAAAAGGAAGGGCCAAAAACATATGTATAAAGAAAACCTTTAGAAAGGTGTCTTGAGTTTTTCCATGTAGCAGGGTCTGTAGTTAAAGAGAAACAGCACAGAATGGTAAGTTTAGTGCTTATCCCTAACATTTTAAACCTTTTTTAAAAATGTGCAGAAACCTGAATATATTTCAAATTCTCGTAACATTCAATTATTCAAAATTTACAACTATATAATTTTCAGTATAATTAATTCTAGTTAGAGGGATGTATATAATATTTTAAGTGATATAAATGAACATGTTGTGTGCCATAATTTATTTTTATTTTCCATTACAACTAATTATGTCACTTCTAGTTTCTAATTCTAACGTAAATGGATTAAAAATAATTTGCTGTTCAAAAATTTGCCTTAGATATTTAATAACTGACTACAGAAAAAAATTAATTGCCTGGTCAAAAAGAATCTATAAAGCATACCAAATATATCTTTCAAAACCTTAAGAGCAAGTAAATATGCTTGTATATATTCATTAAGATTGAGCTTTATAAAGGACTGTTCTTTGAAATGTATATTGAATTTAATAGAATACCACAAAAACAATTTGGTCTTCAATCAGCGTGTTACTTTTGGATTTTGTCTAAAAGGAAATCTTCAGGAAAGCATGATTTTTTTCTTACAGTTTGTTTTTATTAATATTTTATCAGAAAATTCTTTTACACTGGCAGAAGTGGGGGACAAGCTGAAAAATACTATAGATCTATATACTGACACCTCAGTTATCCTATGTAATTGTCAGAATGAAGGATTTCATGTTAAGTAAATTTTCCTGATAATTAAATTATACATATCAAATATTAAAATTTTATTTAAGCCAGCTTTGCTGACCTCTATCTAAAATGGATTATATTGCTCCTCCTAAATTTAACTCGTATTGATAACTTCAGCCTTTGTTACATAACAAAGCCCTCCGAGGCTATAAACCTCTGTACAAAATGGAAGATACTTTTTTCCTCTTTTGAAGTTTTTGTGATTATGTTTTCCTCCCTTTCTCCTCCGTCAGGCTGTTCAGACTCCTCTGGCTGTTTTTCTGCGTCATTCTTTCTAATATCTTCTGGGTTAGAATAGTTTATGAATAGATAAAATTGTTTATCCTGAACATAAAGAGGCTCTGAGGAGAAACTAAAGAACTATCCTAGAAAAAATGAAATTACAACTCAAAATTTATGAAATCTATTTTGTGTTCTGGGTAGCTGAGTTGTCATTTTAAGTGAGGTTTTATCTTCTTATATAAAAAATTAAGCACTAAGCTTAGAAAATATATGTATATGCAGGTAAAGATATGCAGATTTACTAGCCAACCAACAAGAAGAGAGACATCAACAAAACAGTGGACGTACAAGCAAAGAGTGAGAAAACTAACATGTCTATAGCTGAAATGCACACCCTTTCCTAGAAACACTGCCACATCAGCAAACGGCTTCTGAGAGATAGGTTTATCATCTGCCTTTTTCTAGGTGACTGAAGAAAGTTAAAAGAAAGACATCTAATGAATGCCATATAGTACATTAAAGTTTTAGTTTAAGGTATTTGGCAAATTTGATTTAACAAGTTAGTAGAAATAAAATTTTAAAGTGTTATCCTATATATTTGAAACTAGACCATAAATTACTGCAAAATGATTAAATTCAGGTCCAGAATTTCAATAAAAATATATAGAAATGCAAAGTAATGAATAATGTACCAAGAAGCTATCTAATTAAAAGGCTCCTACATATCCTTGGGAGTCTATCCAAAAAAAATTATTAATATCTACAACTTCATTAACTGCTTCAGTGATTAACTTCCTAGTCATTATAAATGTTCATGACTGGACTATTTTTCCCTGGGGGGTGAGGGCCAACCTACCACCACCAATGCTCCTATAATAAGAAAAAAAATTCAAATACAGAAGTTAAAGAAACTTCAATTTCATCAATGTTATCATCTTAGATCAGATACAGAAAGTAGAATGAAATTGCCCTGAAAACAGATGTCTGCAAATGAACAACAAACATGGTGCTCATTGTAAATGTCATTTAATAATTAGAGCTACTTTACAGACTTCCAAATTTAACAATCTGAACCAAACACTGAACTAAAAAAGGAAGTTTAAATATATTATTCTCATCAAACATTCCAAAGTTCACTAATATAAATGATTAATATAGGATATATATTTAATAATTTAAAATCTACTGATGGACACAGACAGCATTTCTTAAATATTCACTTTAATCAAAGAAGTATATATTTTCTTATCTTCGTAATCCAATTTTACTATTTAGGGGAGGGTGATCTAAAAATCAAAACAGTATATGCAATATAGGTAAACCTTAGCAAGAGAAGGATGGTAAAAAAATAATTTAAAACTTTCTAAGAATAATCATCTTATTGAAGGGCAAAAGATTCAAACATAGTAGGCACATTGGTAAGATAAGAAAACTGAAGGTGAGATAACACCGCTATGCTGAAAAGCAAAGTCATTTAAAATAAAAATCTTTAAACTGCCATCTAAATTATTTAAATTCTAAATCAAAGTATAAAAAGCAAAAACATTGTTTTAAATACTAGGGAAAAAGTTGAAAACACTCAAGACAAAAACTTTTTCTTTAAAAGAACTGATTCCTATTTGCTGAGTTTCTCACTAAATCCTCCATTAAACAGCATTAACAACAGTTTACTAAGCTGAATAACAAAAAGGTACTATTCTAACAAATTTACTATCCTCCTCAAAACAACAAAAATTACTCTTCTTTTTTATGAGAAAAGATGCATACTACCTTTCTTCACAGGACTTCCGATTCTGCTACAGCCACTAAATTTTAATTTCTATCTGTCTAATCAATTCATGGCTTTAAGATTTGACCCAAAATAATAATTCTTATTCCAATTCTAAAATTTACCATTTTCTTCTCCTGTTGTTTTTCGTTGATCTTCAGGTGAAACATGGACTAGCTGCAGAATGAGAGGTCTCCGGGTAACAATGCCAGTGCCTCTGGGAAGCAGGTCTCTCCCCACTAGGCTCTCTAGCACTGAGCTTTTTCCACTGCTCTGAAAACAGAATACATAAGAGCAAAATGAGTTCCTTAACAGATTTATTTATAACTCAATAAGACTATATAAACGCAGCAGCATACACAAAATTATTTAATAGAAAAAACGATTGCAAAAACTTTAAAATGAAAATTGTTACATTTTCTATTATATGATGTTTATTTCTTTAAAATAAAAAAAAATACATGCTAAAACCGGTTTGGCTAAGTGGAGAGAGCGTCGGCCTGCGGACTGAAACGTCCCAGGTTCGATTCCGGTAAGGGCATGTATCCTGGTTGTGGGCACATCCCCCATAGGGGGCATGCAGAAGGCAGCTGATCGATGTCTCTCTCTCATTGATGTTTCTAACTCTCTATCTCTCTCCCTTCCTCTCTGTAAAAAAATCAATAAAATATATTTAAAGTAAATAAATAAAATAAAAAATACAAAAACAATAAAGAAATCTCACTTCCCCATAATTTTCCTACCTGACAGTCTCCCAAATATTGGTATAAATAAAATGTCCATAATCTGTAGATATTTTACTTTAAATGGGGTAGTACTATATGCTTTTATCTAACCTGCTTATATTTTATATAATAATCAGATACCATTTTATATCAATATATTATCTACTGTGTTTAACAGTTAAATATATTCTACTTATATAAAATCAAACCCCAATTGATGGACATTTAAATGGTTTTTTGCTACTACTAACCAGGCTGCAAAGTATATGATTTGTACATATAATCTCACTCACTTCTCCATTACCTCATTAAATTTACTTAATTTAATGAAATTGCTGTGATTAAATATCATACAAATTTTGAGCAATCACAGATATTGCCAGGCTGCACACACGAAGGCAGGCACCAAGCTATATTTTTCCATTAAATTGTTATATCCCCATCAGCACTGAACATTATTTTTGCTACTTTTATAGATGAACACTGACAGCTTATTTAAATTTGTGTTACTTCATTATTCAAGTCAAGCATCATTTTGTCTGTATTTCTCCTTCAGTGATTTGCTTGTTCAAATGCTGGCATTTTATGTTTTTTTTTATTAGCTTTACAAAGCTTTTTAGCCATAAGTATTTCATTTTTTTTACTGTTTTTAATATTTCCAACTTATTTTGAACATTTCAAAGCCACAGAACATTTCAAAGCAAGATAAAAAGCAGTGAATACCGTATACCTTAACAAAGATACACTAATGAACATTGACACATTTACTTTGTCTCTTATTTGTACACACATACTTTTTCTTTTGCTGTCCCCTTTGACAGTTATAATATGACACTTCAACCCTAAATATTGAAGCATATCTAAGAACAAGGGCATTCTTCTGTATAACCACAATTTAATGATCACACTCAGAAAACAACGTAGATACAACACAGCAGGTCCTTGAAGAATGTCATTTCGTTAAACAGCATCTATACTAATAAAAGGGTACTATGTTAATTAGGCCGGGAGATCTTCCAGACATCCTTTCAGACAAAGCCGGACAAAGCCACAGTGGCTGCCTGAGGCCATTATGATAGGTCCTAATTCAATCTGACACGTGTCCTTACCAAAGAAGAAATTTGAACACACATAGGACAAAGTAAAAAGACAGCCATTTGCGAGCAAAAGAGAGGCCTCAGAAGAAACTGAACCTGCCAACACTTTGATGTTGAACTTCTAGCCTTCAAAACGGTAAGAAAATAAATTTTTGTTACTTAAGCTACCCAGTCTGTGTGGTATTTTTTATGGTAGTACTGACAAATGAACACAGGGTTTACAAACTCAATTAGCCACACAAGCAATTTTTAAGCATTAGCAACTAATACATTTAATATATATATATGTATATATATATATATGCATTTATATATATATGTATGGCTAATATGTTAAGTAGTACCTCCTACCATCCAGCTGGTCACTATGATGTGCACTGACCACTAGGGAGAAGATGGTCAACACAGGAGCTGCCAAGCCGCAGCAACTTGGCAGTGGTGGTTCTCAGGTGATGCACCCCAAAACCAGATAGGAGGAAGCCCAATTCCTCCTTCGGCCGTGGGTTATGTTGTCACTGGGACACTCTCGGCCCAGAATCTAATTTACTGCACACTTGTGTCTGCATTCCACACCCTGTACAACAGCAACTTTTCAGAGTGCTCTCTCACACTCCGGGATCCCTCAGGGGATGCTGGAAAGCTGGTTTCAACCTGATCCCTGCAGGCCAGGCTGAGGGACCCCACCTGCTGGAGGGACACTGCTCACTCCACAGATGCCAGAGAGAGACCGCAGGAGGTTGGCTCCAGGGTGTGTCTAGTTCGTTTCACCCTGCCGGCCACGTTCTAATTAATTTCCTTTCAAACTGCATGAATTCATGCACTGGGTCACTAGTATTTGTGTGTCAGTTCCTATTCTCCTAGCAAGTAGGAGGATCCTCAACTCACATCCTAACAAAGACACACCAAACCTACAACTATAACAAAACCACTCCCTCTGAAATAAACTCAAAAAATGAGTGATATACATCGGGCAAAAGGCAAAGCCTACACTGAAATGGGTAGGAGAGGCTGACACAATTTTGCCATAAACCCCAGCCCAGGTGCAGTGACTCACAATATGGAGGAAACTAAGAATACCCACATTCTTCCTGAGGAACAAAGGGTATAAGCTTCACATCTGGTACCCAACTTCTAAGATCTACACCTTTGAAAGCCAATAGAGATTGTGCCCATAAGACCCACAAAGCTGTAATGAACAGATAAACAGTTCTTAAAGGGCTCATGCAGGCTCACCATATCCACCCTCCCCCCAACCCCCGGCACAGTGCATAGTAGATAGAAATGCCTATCTCCATGTCTTCTCCAGAAAAAGCTGTGTTTATATGTACTTTAAAAGCTGCTGCTTGAGCGTTCAGCTTCCAATGAGCTTGAATTGAGATGCTAATGAAGATCCTCTTCTTTGACACTGACAGATCTAGGCATACCCTCAACTCCTAGGAGCCACTAAGAAAAAGGTAGGTTGCTTGGACAATAACAAAGGTTTGAGAGACAAGATCTAGGGCAGAGCTGAACAATAAGGTACAGCTCATACATAAGGCTACTCCTTCAAGACTGGGAGATGTTGGAAGCCACCCACTGTCTTCACTAGCAGAGAGGTGTGCACAAAGAACCCAGAAGGCTAGTCAAATTGAAGCTCTGAAAGGTCAGAGCCAACCACCCACTGTCTAGTTGAGAAGTAACTAAAGCAACTTCCATCTTTTAGTTTTATGTAAATCCTTGCTGATTGGCTATTACTGGAAGTGCCTGCCTAGAGCTATGGGTGGTTCCCAAAATCTTAATAAAAGGAACTGCAAGGGTGAAGCAAAGCGGAGTCCTTCCTCTTGAGCTGGGCTCTCCCCTGGCCCCCAGTATTTCCAAATTAATATTTTTAGTTTCTTTCATTTGCGTGCGGCCTCCTCCAGAGCCCAAACCCTAAACCTGAATCCTGAACCACACAGGGAGGTGAAAGGGTTCACTACAAACTGGAGCCCAATGTCTGACACTACAGGGAGAGTAGGTTATCTAATTTATAAAAACAAACAGAGAATAAGGGAAAATAAAGAAATAAAGGAGTATGTTCCAAAGAGAAAAAGAAAAAAGCAGGATAAAACTTAAGAAAACAAACACAATGAAATAAGTGATTTATCTGATAGAGTTAAAACAATAGCTATAGATTTGTGCGATGAACTCAAGAGAATGAAGCAAGATAAATTTTTCAACAAACAAAAAATATAAGAAAGTTGACAGAATTACAGAGCTGAATACAATAAATGAACTGGAAAATAGAAGGGATCAACAACAGACTAGATAATGCAGAAGGATCGGTGAACTCTAAGACAGTGCAGTGGATCTCATCCAATTAGACCCCCAAAAATATTTTTAAAAAGAATGAAGATAGCTTAAAGAATTTATGGACAACATTAAGTGGACCCACATCAGTATTATAGGGATCCCAGAAGAAAAAGAAAAAGAAAGAGGCAGAAAACTAATTTGAAGAAATAATGGCTGATAATTTTCCTAACTTGGAAACAAACATCCAAATCCAGAAAGCCAAGGGAGTTTCAAATAAGAATAACACAAAAAGACCCAAGCTAAGACACATTATTAGTATAATTAAAATTTCAAAAGTTAAAGACAAGAATAGAATCTTAAAAGCAACAAGAGAAAGACTTCTTGTGTATAAAGGAAGCCCCATAAGACATTAAGCAGAATTTTTTCAATGGAAACTTTGTAAGCCAGAGGGAGTGGCATGTTATATTTAAAGTGCTAAAAGTTTAAAAAAAAAACTGCCAACTAAGAACACTTTACCTAGCAAAGCTATTCTTCAGCAATGAAGGAATTTTGAGATAAGCAAAAGCTTAAGAAGTTCATTACCACTAATGAGACCTTACAAGAAATGTTCAAGGGACTTCTTTAAGCTGAAATATAAGTATGTAATTAGTAACAAGAAGACATATGAAAGTATAAATTTCACTGGCAAAGGTAAATATTGTGAAAACTCAGGAAAATCTAATGTGGTAAGTTCATCACTTCTAAATTTAGTAAGGTTAAAAGGTAAAAGTAGTAAAATTAACTGACAACAATAATTTATTAATGATACACAAGATAAAAAGATGTAAACTGTATCATCAAAAATATAAAATGGCCGAAACCGGTTTGGCTCAGTGGATAGAGCATCGGTCTATGGACTGAAAGGTCCTAGGTTCAATTCCGGTCAAGGGCATGTACCTTGGTTGTGGGCACATCCCCAGTGGGGGCGTGCAGGAGGCAGTTGATCAATGTCTCTCTCTCATGGATGTTTCTAACTTTCTATCCCTCTCCCTTCCTCTCCGTAAAAAATAAAATATATATTTTTTAAAAAACACATAAAATGTGTGGGTTATTATCCATTTAAAATAGACCACTATAAATTGCTTTATGTAAGCTTCATGGTAAACACAAAGGAAAAACCTATAGTATATACACAAAAGATAAAGTATTTAAACATACCACACTATAGGAAATCATCAATCTACGTGGAAGAGAGCAAAAGAGGAAGAAAGAAATTATAAAATAGAAAACAAGAAAATGGGTAAGTCTATACATGTCAATAATTATTTTATTGACTGAATATACAGACTGAAAGGGGGGAAAAAAGAGAAGGGATCCAACTAAATAAAATCAGAAATGAAAGAGAAGTAATAACTCACACCAAAAGACATATAAAGAATTGTGAACTATATATATATATGCCAACAAGATGGACAATTTAGAGAAATGGATCAATTCCTAGGAATATACAATCTTCCAAAATTGAAGCAGAAAATCTGAATAAACAGATTACAAGTAGTGAAATTGAATTAGTAATGGCAAAAAAAAAAAAAAAAAAAAAAAAAAAAAAAAAAAAAAAAAAAAAAAAAAAAAAAAAAAAAAAAAAAAAAAAAAAAAAAAAAAAAAAAAAAAAAAAAAAAAAAAAAAAAAAAAAAAAAAAAAAAAAAAAAAACTCCCAACAAAGGTCATGGACTGGATTGCTTCAGAGGGGAATTTTACCAAACATTCAAAGAACTAACACCTATCCTCAAACGTTCTGAGAACCTTAAGAGAAAGTCTCTGAAGTTCATTTTATAAAGCCAATATTATCTTAATTCCAAAACCAGATAAAACACTACAAAGAAAAAAAATTATAGACTAATATCCCTGATGAACATAGAGCTAAAATCCTCAACAAAATATTAGCAAACCAGACCCAGCAATACATTGAAAAAGTCATACAGCATAACCAAGTGAGATTTATTCAAGTGATGCAAGATTGGTACAATATCCACAAATCAATAAATGTGACATACTACATAAACAAAATGAAGGATAAAATCCACATGACCATATAAACAGATGCAGAAAAAACATTTAATAAAATCCAGCACCCATTCATGATAAAAACTCTTAGCAAAGTGAGAATACAGGGAACATACCTCTAAGTAATAAAAGTCACCATATATGACAAATCCATAGACAACAACATATTCAACATATTCAATAAGCAAAAACTAAAAGCATTTTCCTTAAGATCAGGAACAAGACAGGGATGTCTGCTTTCAATGCTCACGTTGAACATACTGGAATTCTTAGTCCAACAGTCAAACAAGAATAAATAAAAGACATCCAAATTGAAAGGGAGAAGCAAAACTGTCATTTTAAGATGACATGATACTGTAAAAGAGAACCCTAAAGAATCCACCAAAAAACTACTAGAATTATATAAATTCAGCAAAGTAGCAGGATACAGAATACATATCCAGAAATCAATTGCATTTGAACTATCAGAAAGAGAAAAGTCAAAAAACAATCACATTTACAACTGCATTAAAAAAATACCTAGCAATAAATTTAAAGGATATAACAAAAAAACTTGTACTCAGAAAATTATAAGACACTCAAGAAAGAAATTAAAGAAGATACAAATAAGTGGAAGCGTAAACAGTGTTTATGTATATGAAGAATTAAATCATTGAAATCCACACTACCTAAAGCAATCTATAGACTCAACTCAATTCTATGAAGATATCAACAGCATATTTCACAGAACTAGAATACAGTGGTACTTCGAGATACGAGTTTAATTCGTTCCATAACCTTGCTCATATATCAAGTTGCTTGTATCTCAAAGCAAATTTCCCCATTGAAATGCTGTTAATCCGTTCCAGCCCCCAAAATGCCACCCCAGTTGTTCTTGTTACATGTTTTTGAATAAGAAAAATGTATTTATAAATGACAAATATTATATACAAACATAATAAAAAAGAATATAAAGGAATAAACTGGTTTTATAAAGTGTATTTACTTACTCGTTACACTCTTAATGCTACACTTTATCCCTAAACTGAATGTAACCTAACTAATCTTCACTGAACTTAATTGCTACTGGTCTTTGCATTTTTGGCCAATTTCAAAAAAAAAAAAAAAAAAAAGTGTCCAACAAGCTTTTCCTCTTCCTCCCTTTCAGAATGTTTCTGAAATGGGTGAGGCAAGTTTCATTGAACAGCTCCAATGCACGACCAGTAGCAACTTTTTCGGGGTGTTTCTTTTCCACAAAGTGTGACACCCTCTCCCACATTCCTAAGATCTCCTTTATCTCACTTGTAGAGATCTCCTCCACCTCTGGCTCCTCCTTGAAACCAATTTCTTGGAGAACCCCCGCATGTTGCTGAGACTGCAACTCTTGCAACTCCTCTGTGGTGAGTTCCAGAGAGTGCTCCTTGATGAGCTCATTTACGTCTCTCTCATCCACCTCCAGGCCCATGGATTTTCCCAGAGACACTATCTCCTCCTCCACTGGCACCTCGGGTTCGAGTCCTTCGAAGTTCGAGTCCTTTCGGCTACAGCCTCAGGCCACAGCTTCTTCCATGCAGAGGTCAAAGTCCTCATTGTAACCCCCAGCCATGCCTGATCAATAATTCTGAGGCATATCACGATGTTAAAGTGGTTCTTCCAGAACTCTCGAAGGGTAAGGTTTGTGTTCTCTGTCACCTCAAAGCAGCGCTGGAACAGGTGCTTGATGGATAGCTTTTTAAAATTAGAAATCACCTCCTGATCCATGGGCTGCAGGATAGGAGTGGTGTTGGGAGGTAGGTAGACAACCTTTATAAACTTGAACACTTCGAGGAGTTCATCTTTGAGGTTCAGTGGGTGAGCAGGAGCATTGTCAAGGACGAGGAGGGCTTGCATGGTTAGGTTATTTTCCTGTAGATATTTCTTAACAGAAGGGCCAAAAACCAGGTTTACCCACTCCACAAAGAACTTCCTGGTGACCCATGCCTTCGGGTTTGCCCTCCACATAACTTGCAGTTTATCTTTTAAAATCTTATGTGACTTAAAGACTCTGGGGTTTTCTGAATGGTATACAAGCAGAGGCTTGACCTTGCAGTCGCCACTCCCATTGGCGCACAGTGCGAGAGTTAGCCTATCCTTCATGGGTTTGTGGCCTGGCATCGCCTTCTCCTCTGCCGTTATATAAGTCCTATTCGGCATTTTCTTCCAGAAAAGCCCTGTCTCGTCACAGTTGAAGACTTGCTGGGGGATATATCCTTTGGCTTCTATCAGTTCGGAAAAAGTTTTGAGGTAATCCTCAGCGGCCTTCACATCCGAACTTGCTGCCTCACCACGCCTGACTATGGAGTGAATGCCGGACCTTTTCCTGAAGTTATCAAACCAGCCTCTACTGGCTTTAAATGAGTCTTTCGATGCTTTGTCCATGGAAGTGTGCGGGGTCTGCTCCAGCAAATCACTGTAAATCACTCACGCCTTCTCGCATATGATGCCCTGTGTTAATGTATCTCCTTTAACCTGCTTCTCCATCACCCACACCATCAGTAGATTCTCCATCTTTTCATGGAGAGAGCTATGGAGCTTAGAAATTATTGTAACGCCCTTAGCTGGCGTTATACCCTTTATCGATTCCTTCTGTTTAAGCACAGTGTATATCGTTGAAGTACTACGCCCGTACTGCCTCGCCAAGTCAGCCACTCACACACCTTGTTCATATTTCTCTATGATTTCACGCTTTAATTCAATAGACATCATCCTCTTCTGAGCACTGACCTTTCCACTCGCTTTCTTTGGACCCATGGTTATAAAAAGAAATGTGATAAAGTATGTAAATGCACAAAAGATGCTTCGACAATGAGGCAAACAAGCACACTGACTGAGGCATGGGAAACTATGAGACGCTCGAGTCGCGGTAAACTGGTGGGTCATGTGCAGCCGGCTGATCTGCGCGATTACTCCTATCTCAAATATTGCTCATATTTCAAAGCAAAAAATCACTCGCTCGACGGCTCGTATCTCAAAAATCTCATATGTTAGGGCACTCATATCTCAAGGTGCCACTGTACTGCAAAAATGTATATGAAATGAAAAAAGATCCCAAATAGCCACAGCAATCTTGAGAAAGAAGAATAAAGTTGGAGAAATCACAATACTTCATATCAAATTACACTGGCCATTATAATCAAAATGGCATGATACTGGCATAAAAAGATATACAGTAGGTCAATGGAACAGAATACAGAGCCCAGAAATAAACACAGGACAAAGGAAGCAAGAACATAGTACAATGGGGTAAAGAGAGTATCCTAGCTAATAAGAGTAATATGCAAATTGACGTACCTCTGTTACACACAAGCCACACCCACCAGCCAATCAGAGCAAGTATGCAAATTAACCCAACCAGGATGGCTATGACCACAGAGAGAGCAGGAGGGAGGCTTGGGTTGCCCCTGGTGATGGTGGAAAGCAAGCTTTCCTCAAACCCTGGCCGGCCCAAGCCTCCACTTAAGGCAATGGCTGCCACCACAGAGCGAGGCTTGGGTTGCTCCTGGAGATGAAGAAAGCCAAGCTTTCCACACACCCTGGCTGACCCTAGCTGGCCCGGGCCTCTTTAAGGCAACAAAGTTTCAATGGCTGCCCCCACAGAGCGAGGCTTGGGTTGCCCCTGGCAGATGGAGGAAGTCAAGCTTTCCGCACACCCTGGCTGGCTGAGGGCTCATAAGGTAACAAAGTTTCAATAGCTGTGAGAGCAGAAGGCTTGGCTCCAATCCAGGCTACAAAGTTTCAATTGTAGAAGATAAATATATCCCAGATACCAGGGCCTCCACTTGGGTCGTGGGGAAGGGGGGGGATGTAAGGGTAATTGGGGTGGGGGGGCGCAAGGCCAGCCTGCAAACTATCACAGGCCCTTCACCCAAGCCACCCCACACCCCAAGGGAACACCCACCCTGATCCAGGACACCCTTCAGGGCAAACCAGCTGGCCCCCACCTGTGCACTAGGCCTCTATCCTATCTATAAAAGAGTAATATTCAGAGTGACCATCACAAGATGACTGCACCCATGTGGTCACAAGATCCTTTCCTTATGTGGACACAAGATGGCCACCACAAGATGGCCAGCAGGGGAGGGTAGTTGGCAGGAACCAGGCAAGGGAGGGCAATTGTGGGCAATCAAGCCAGCAGGGGAGGGCAGTTGGAAGCAACTAGGACTGCAAGGGAGGGCAGCTGGAGATGATCAAATCTGCAGGTGAGGTCAGTTAGGGACAAACAGGCTGGCAGGGGAGCAGTTAGGTATCAATCAGGATGGCAGGGGAGTGGTTAGGGGTGATCAGGCTGGTAGGCAGAATGGTTAGGGGCAATCAGGAAGGCAGACAAGTGAGCAGTTGGGAGCCAGCAGTCCTAGGTTGTGAGAGGGATGTCCAGACATCCCTCAAGGGGTCCCAGATTGGAGAGAGAGCAGGCTGGGCTGAAAGACACAGCCTACATGCACAAATTTCATGCACTGGGCCTCTAGCAGATAATCCTGTATTATATATTTCAAAGTTGTTGAGAAGATAAATATTAAAAGTTCTCATTATAAGATATATTTGCAACTATATGTGCTGTATGGTCACTAGATTTATAGTGATGTTCATTTCAACATATACACACATCATTATGATTTTTACCTAAGTCTAATGCAACATGTCAATTATATCTCAATTTTTCAAAAGAAAAAAAAAAGTGTATCAGCACATACAGACCAAACAAAACACATCTCTGGGTTCCCAAATTTTTACCTTAGTATTACAAATAGTGTTAGCTCCCTCAACAATTGGTTACACCAGTACTTATTTTCCCCAGGTAATTTAAATACCCAGTGAATGTCTACACTCTTTCCAGGAAGGTGAGTGGGTACAGGAGTTGCAATATAGAAACAACAACTAGTTTATTCTGAAAATAGAATGACCTTCTTCTCTTTTCATCTCCACATACTTCCAAAATTGATTCAATATCCTGTGTATTTAGGGGCTAAAGATTTGTGTGCCTTGTCTCAGTGTCATTTTTTACCTTCTTCCAAATTGTATTGTATTGATGTTTATAGTGTTCTGAATTTATATTTTGAGATGGAGCCTTTTACTGAAAAGTCTTTGTCATATATTTAGCTCTTTCCCTCTGGCAAGTAGCATCAATTTGGAATGGAGAGTTGTAAATTTCCATTCATGCCCCAATGATCAATGCTGATTCAGTTTTTAATGTCTTTAAGTTCTTATTTTTCATCTTATATACTACAGGCTTCTCAACTCTTTATTTTGCTATTAATATAACAGATAAAGGTGTACTTTCCTTAATTTTTTTACTTTTTATGTAGTAATAATTTTAGACTTATAGAAAGGTTTCCTTAATATTTGCTTCACATATTTTAAATGTTTCTCAGAATGTCCTTAGAAATGTTAACTTAATGGTATTTAAGCTAAAATGTTTTTACTGTATAGGTCAAGTCCTCTACATGTTGGCAAAATTTATTTTTTCTTAAATATATTTTTATTAATTTCAGAAAGAAGGGAGAAGGGGAGAGCGATAGAAACATCAATGATGAGAGAGAATCACTGATCAACTGCCTCCTGCATACCCCATACTGGAGATCGAGCCTACAACCTAGGCATGTGCCATGACCGGGAATCGAACCGTTCACCTCCTGGATCACAGGTGAACACTCAACCACTGAGCCACACCAGCCGCGCATCATTGGAAAAATTTAAATCTGAAATTTAAACTATTTCATAATTTATGGTGTTAAACTATGGTTCTTCTGTGGAATAATTATTGCACATATAACTCAATAATATTAACACTCCAATTATACAAGATCCAAACTGGATAAAGTGCTGCCAACCTAACAGCATTTTGAGGGTTAATAAAACTATTGACCCAGTGCTGTCTAAAACATACAAGAAATGAGCGAGATCCAGTTATCTAATAAGACCATGAACTTTTAATATCCACAAAAATCCCTTTTTGCATAAAATTAGGAAAGAATAATGTTATATATTAATCTACATAATGAAGAAGTTCAGTTAACTCCAAGTAGGAAAGCAATTATAATCAAACTGTTAACAAAGATTGAAAGCAGTAAAAGAGCACAATAGACCAACTCATATATAAGATATCCTCAATAAGATTAACAATAGATACAAAAATGTTCTCATCATGATTTAAAGTGTTGAAAAAAATAACAACTATTAACTGAATAGTTGATTTAATATTAAGATAGCAATACTCCCCAATGTAATCTACATATTCAACACAATCTGTAACAAATCCCAATGGCCTTGTTTGCAGAAATGGAAATGCCAATTCAACATTATTGGTGGGAATGTAAAATGGTATAGCTACTGTGGAAAACAGTTTGGTAGTTCCTCAAAAAGAAACATAGAATTATCATACAACCCAGCAACACTTCTTCTAGGCATATACCCACGCAAACTGAAAGCACGTTCACATAAAAACTTGTAAATGAATGTTCGATGGCAGCATTATTCAAAATAACCAAATGTTCACCAATTAATGAATGGATAAATAAACTCTGCCATACCTATACAATGGTGGTTATTTTTCAACCTTTTTCTTCATTTTTTTATGGCACACATAAAGTAATTACTAAAATTCTGTGGCAAACGAAAAAGTATATTTTTTTGCCAATCTGACAAAAAAATAAAAAAATGTATAATTTTACTCATGAACACCAGACAGCTAGTGTTATGTTGGCTGTTGTCATTTTCTTATTTGACAATCTAAGATCAGTGCCCATGACTAAATAGTCAGGCAATGCATGTTTTAAAAATTCTTACAGCACACTAGTTAAAAATTGCTGCAATTGAATATTATTCAGCCATAAAAAAATAATGAAATACAAATATATGCAACAACATGGAAGCATCTCTAAAGCATCGTGCTGAGCAAAAGAAGCCAGACATGTATGCTATACACCTAAAACTAATACAAAATAATATTGAATCTAAACTAATTTAAAAATAACAATTTAGCCAAAACCGGTTTGGCTCAGTGGACAGAGCGTCGGCTGGGGACTGAAGGGTCCCAGATTCAATTCCGGTCACGGGCACATACCATAGTTGCAGGCATATCCCCAGTAGGGGGTGTGCAGGAGGCAGCTGATCGATGTCTCTCTCTCATCGATGTTTCTAACTCTCTATCCCTCTCCCTTCCTCTCTGTAAAAAAATCAGTAAAATATATATTTTTTAAAAATAACTTTTTTTTTAAAGTGGGGGAGGAACCAAGATGGTGGTATAAGTAAACACAGTACTCATATCCTCCCACAACTACATCAAGATTACAACTAAAATACAGAACAACGATCATTCAAAATTACCTGAAATCGGGCTGAATGAAAATCCTACAAACATAGAGAATTAAAGAACAAAGCACACTAAGACTGGTAGGAGGGATAGAGGCGAGGAACAGGCTGGTCTGATATCCAAGTGTGGTGTGCTTTTAATCCGGAGAAATATCTCGGCTGTGGAGGCCTATCTTGAGGAATAAAGGATTACAGCTGCACACCAGGACCCTAGTCCAGAGTTCCAGAGCCTGGAAGAGAATTCCCTATAACTTCGGGCTGTAAAAATTAGCAGGAATTTATCTGAACCACATGAAGGCTACAGGAGGCCCAGGCAGCTCCTCTTAAAGGGACCACACACAGACTTACTCAGACTCACTCCTATGAGCTCCAGCACTGGGGCAGTAGATTGAAAGAATCCAGGGACATAACATCAGGGCAAGAACTCAGGAGCAGCTTTCTCCCAGACAAAAGTGCTAGGACAACTCTCCTATTCCCCCATCCCCACCCCATACCCAAGAGCTGACTGACAGGCATCATATCTGTCTCCATCAACCTGACCCTACTGTTCATCCTGCCCTAGTGATTCCATGAGATTCCATGCTACCCAATACGCAGTCCCACCCAAGCTGTTTGTAATGTCTTTCCCATATGAATGGCCTTTTCTGACTCAGGATTCAGACTTCTCCAAAATCTCTCAAACAAGCAGCAGCTGACTGCAGCAAGTTCATACCTTGATAAATGGCCACAGACCATTATCCACAGCTTGGCCTCTCCTGGGCACCTCCTAGCTCAACACAAGTAGCAGCCATCTTCAGATTGCTCTATAGCTCCTGCCAGGTGGCACCAGGCAGGTCACAGGCAGTGACTAACTCTGCACCTCCCAGAAGGCCCCAATGTCAGTGCATGCAGCAGTCAGCTTCAGAACATATCAGATTATAGCTCTACACATCCACAACTGACATATTCAAGGAGCAGATTCAGTGAGCACCACAGCACCAATGAAGCAAGTTCTATTCCACAGAGGTGTCTCCTACACATCAGCTCTTCTGCTGCAGTCACAGCCGAGCTCACAGCCAAATGAACTGGGGGTCAATTCTTCCCAGTGACACCAACAGCAATCATAGGTCAACTACAACAGAACAGTGCACACAGCCCACACAAGGTTACACCTAGGGTGCCCAGCTCAGTGACTGGGGAGGCTGAGCCACTGTATCCTACAGGATATCTACTACACAAGGCCATTACATTAATTCCAGGAGAAATAGAAGCTCTACCTAAAACAGAGAAACAAACACAGGAAAGCAGCCAAAACACAGAGCCAAAGAAACATGTCACAAATAAAACAACAAAAGAAATCTCCAGAGAAACAAAGATGGCGGAATAGGTAAACACCTAAACTGCTGCCTCACACAATAATATCAAAACTACAACTAAAAGACAAAACAGACACCATCCAGAACCACAAGAAAGCTGACTGAGTGGAAATTCTACAACTAGAAGGAAGAAGGAAAGCACATTGAGACTCAGAAGAGCTGAAAAAGACTGAGGTACGGAGATGCACACATGCGCAGAGGAAGAGCGGCTGAGTGCACGGGCGGCTGAGTGCATGGCTGGCATCCTCAAGCAGGAGGGAGACAGAAGCTCCTGACTGTTCTGAACTCAAGTTCTGGAAGAGTTTCTGGGAACTCAGACTCATTAGGGTAAAACTGGACTGTCTGGCAGGGGGCGAAACTCGAGGTCAGCTTTCTCTCAGAGATGCTTGCAGCGATTACCGAGGAACACTGAGACCTAGGGGCCTCACAGGCAGGGCTGACAGGAAGCCAAGGCTGTCTGCTCCACCCTGAGACTCCACCCCATTCAAGCTAAGCACAGAAGCTTGTGCAATTTTGCAAGTTTTATCTCATAAGGGTGTCTCCAGCTCAGAAGTTCTCCCAGCATAGACACAGCTGACCCTCACAGCCAATCAGCCTGGAGGTCAATTCCTCCCAGTGATACTACAACAATCAATACTTAACTACAACAAAGCTGTGTGCACAGTCCACAAAGGGATGCACCAAAAGTGTCCACCTCAGGTAACTGGGGATGGCTGAGCCCCTGGGCCCTATAGGACACATAGCACATAAAGCCATTCTACCAACTCAGGGAAGCGGTGAAAATGCAGAGACAAAGAAACAGATCACAAACGGAAAAAATGGAGGGAAGCAAACAACTAGGTATAGACTTCAAAACCACGGTTATAAAGTTTTTCAAGAATTTCCAATAAATTTAACAAGATCCTCAGGAAAATTAAAAAGGACCAACTAGAAATTAAACATACACTGACTGAAATAAAAAATATTATACAGAGACCTAATAGCGGAATAGAGGAATGCAAGAATCAAATCAAAGATTTGAAATACAAAGAAGCAAAAAACACTCAACCAGAAAAGAAAAAAGAAAAAATATATGTATAGTGCAAGGAACTTCTGGGACAACCTCAAGCATACCAACATCAAAATTATGGGGCTGTCAGAAGGAGAGAGAGAGCAAGATACTGAAAATCTATTTGAAGAAATAATGACTGAAAATAAGAAATAGACTTATAAGTCCAGGCAGCACACAGAACCCCAAACAAAAAGAAATCCAAAGAGGACTACACCAAGACACATCATAATTAAAATACCAAGAGCAAAAGCCAAAGAGAGAATCTTAAAAACAGTAAGAGAAAAAAAGTTAGTTACCTACAAGGGAACACCCATATGACTGTCTGCTGATTTCTCAACATAAACTTTTCAGGCCAGAGGGGAGTGGAGTTCATCAGCACCAAACCAGTATTACAAGAAATGTTAAAAGATCTTATTTAAGAAAAAGAGGAAGAAAAAGAAGCAGAGAGATTAAAAATATGAACAATAGCCGAAACCAGTTTGGCTCAGTGGATAGAGCGTTGGCCTGTGGACTGAAGGGTCCCAGGTTCGATTCCGGTCAAGGGCATGTATCTTGGTTTCGGGCACATCCCCAGTAGGGGGTGTGCAGGAGGAGACTGATGTCTCTCTCATTGATGTTTCAAACTATCTATCCCTTTCCCTTCCTTTCTGTAAAAAATCAATAAAATATATTAAAAATATATATATGAACAATAAAAATGGTAATAAATACATATCAATAATTGAATATAAAAATTAAAATAAATGAACAAGAAATCTAATGAAAATAAATTAAATAAAATGATTAATAGAACTAGAGGCATGGCAACATGGAACAGATTGATGAATCTTAGGGGGAAAAGAGGAAGGGGAGAAGGAAGAGACCAACCAAAGAACTTATATACATAATCCATGGACACAGACAATAAGGTGAAGGCCTGGGGTGGGGTGGGAATTGGGTGATGGAGGGCAATGGGGGAGAGTGAGGAGAGAGAGATATCAGTAATACTCTTGACAATAAAGATATAAAAATAAATAACTTTGTAATTTCCATTCTTTTTCTGTGGATCTTGGGAACAATTTAAATAGTGTTGCAAGTATCTATTCTTCATGGAAATAAGTAATAAAATAAAGTCTAGAGAGATAACTTTAAAATAAAGTTGGGTTTAGAAGTATTAAATATGAAATTAAGTGTTTATGTATGCATTTAAATACTGAGATAATCAAAACTAAATGTAAATCAGGTAAAATATGGTTCCATATTTGCAAATATACCTGTAGACTTATATATCTTTATGTACTTCCAGAGGAAAAAAAATTTTTTTTAATATATTTTATTGATTTTTTTTACAGAGGAAGGGAGAGGAATAGAGAGAAACATCAATCAGCTGCCTCCTGCACACCTCCTACTGGGGATGTGCTTGCAACCAAGGTAAGTGCCCTCGACCGGAATCGAACCTGGGACTTTTCAGTCTGCATGCAGAAGCTCTATCCACTGAGCCAAATCGGTTCCGGCTACAGAGAAAATTTTGGAATGACACTGACAATTAGGAATGCTTAATTTTCCAAGTTTATGTGTTTAGTGAATCATTAATTTTAAATTAAAATTTTAATGTTTTTTTTTAAAAAAAGAAGCTATTTAGCCAAAACTGGTTTGGCTCAGTGGATAGAGCGTCGCCATTTATATGAAATGTCCAGAATAGGCAAATCCACAGAAACATAAAGTAGATTAGTGGTCACCATGGGTGGGGGTAGGGCAAAATGGGGAGTGACTGCTAATCGGTAGAGCTTTTGGGGTAATGAAAATGTTCTGGTGTGGGTAGATCCACAATCTTGTACATATACTGTAAACTTTATAATGGTGAATTTTATATGAATTATATTTCAATTTTTAAAATGCTAAATAAAATAACAATGATTTGCAAATTGGTCATTTAAAAACCAAGATTCCAGACCTAGCTGGTTTGCTCAGTAGATAGAGCATTAGCCTGAGGACTGAAGGGTCCCAGGTTCGATTCCAGTCAAGAGAGCACAAGCCTGGGGTGCAGGCTCAATCCCCAGTATGGGGAGTGTAGGAGGCAGTCGATCAATGATTCTCATCATTGATGTTTCTATCTCTTTCTCTCCCTTACCCTCTGAAATCAGTAAGAATATATTAAAAAAAAAAAAAAAGATTACTTTTCTTTTTGCATTTGTTTGAATTACTGAAGATATAATGCTAAAATCACTGAAATAAAAGGCAAAGTAAAAAATACATCTCTAGCAACACTGAACCAGGGTCTCAGGTTCATGTTATCTGCACTCTGATTCCTATCCTGGCTAGTGCTAGGATTACATGCTAGAAGGCTCTCCCTTCCAATTCTTAATTGAAGAAATAGTGATTAAATTTCTCAAGTTGACTCACAGAAGTTATTTAAGTCGTATCTCCTCCTCCACTTGCAAAGTACACCCTGTAAAAGCACCAACTTTTTCTCTCCCCATTTTCTGTTCTTTACACACAAAAGATCTCAGCTAGAGAAAGAGGAAAGCAATTTATTTAGCTAAATCACAAAATCTCTTAATGATTGACAGCTGTATGCATGATTCCCTCTTCTTAACTCCTCCAAATCTCTAGGCCCCAAATAAGTATTAGGCAATTTAATAAATCAAAGGGTTAGGGGTCAGCAAAGGCTGCCTGAGCCACCAAAAGAAACATGCTACTGGATGGTAGGTATGGCCTGAGACTCGGCTTCCCTCCCCTGTCATTTGTTTTTTCCCCAGTTTTACTCATTTTAAAATCAAAGACTCATTAATATACTTCAAATCAGAAATCTATGAACTATCTACATTAGAATCACCTGGGCCACCCAGACTTAGTAAATCAAAATCTCTGGGGAAGGAGTCCAAGAAATTTACTTTCAAAATGATTCTAACATACATTAAGTTTGAGAAGCACTGTTCTAAAAAATTCAATAAAATAGGACCTGCAGCCATTTAAGCTACAGGTAATGTGTAAGAGACTATCTGTTTTATGAAGACATTATCACTGCCACTGAGTTTATCAGTCAGAACTAAACACAGAACACTTTTATGTCTGGAACTCATTCACTGTATGGTACTCCATTAAATATAAATGTGTGGTGTGTGCTGTATACATACACACATACACACACATATATATAAATTACACAACATTAAAGGCATAGATGACAAAGTAGTAGTGATGTACTTATATTCAAATCAAGTAGAAGAGGTTTTCCAACATAGTGAGGAAAATATGGAACAAAGATTTTTTTCTGTTCATATTTCTTCTGTACTTAATTAAAGAATTGAATTTCAGCTAATAAAGACCTAAATGGAGCCCTGATTAGATCAAATATACAAATGTGGCATGTTAACTGTCACTACCAGGTTTTTGCTAGCACATGTTAATTGTTTTCGTAATGGTAAGATCTTTACTTTTCTACCCTGCCTCTCCATTAATTGATTTTTAGAGAGAGGGAGAAACATCTATGTGAAAGTGAAACATTGATCAGCTGCCTCCTGCAGGCCCCCTACAGGGCATCAAAGCCCCTAACCCAGGCATGTGCCCTGGCCAGGAATCCAACCAGCAACCAACTGAGCCTAAGGGCCAGGCCAAAAAAACTATTCATGCTGTCACTCTCTAGTGCACACACAATATGGATTCTTTTTCTGCTTCAAGTTTAAAAAGCCTTGAGAACCTCTTAAAAGTATAGAGAAAATTTCTGATCTACTACTAGGAAGCACTTCCAAATTACTAGCAAAGATTTAATTTATATCACTTCTAATTCACTTACAAAAACAGGTTTTGATTATAAAAGTACCATTGGTTTTAAAATATTTTCTACTTACAGTGAACAATATTCATTCAAAATATTTATGGAACATCTACTACATACCCCAGACTGTTACAGGGGCTAGGAATAAGAACACAGTAGTAAGAAAATATGCGTAATAAAAATACTGGTTATAGTTGAAACAGGTTTGGCTCAGTGGATAAGAGTGTTGGCCTGCGATTCTGGTCAAGGGCATGTGCCTTGATTGCGGGCACATCCCCAGTGGGGTGTGTGGCAGGAGGCAGCTGATCGATACTTCTCTCTCATCGATGTTTCTGGCTCTCTATCCCTCTCCCTTCCTCTCTGTAAAAAAAAAAAAAAAAAAGGCAATAAAATATATTTTTTTTATTTTATTTTTTAAATACTGGTTATAATTTGCTGTATATGGATGATTCAGAATCATCAATCATTACAAATACTAAGAGTTACAAATATTACTACAGGGTGTCCAGGAGAAATGTATAGCTCAATTTTGAAAGTGAAATGTATTTTAACAAACATTGCCTTAATAATTATTTAAAAGTGTGTGTATACATTCAAAGTGTGTACATACATTTTTTTGGACACCATATATATGTGTAGGCAGGACTGAGCAGAATCTATACAGATCTTATAGCAGACCACGGAAATTTGTTTTGAAATAATTTCTATTGCTTGATCTAATTAAAAGCGCGCGCACACACACACACACACACACACAGTATAGGATGTCTATGGTTTCCAAGGTTTCCAATGTTTGAATACACTCCATACATACAGTACTTTGAACATTAAGTTCTCGGTCATAATACTTAAACTCTACACTTTAATCTTGTAGCAAGTTGTAGCGATTCGCCGCATGGAAAATCGTCCCTTTTCTCTATAGAAAAGATTACTAAAGAAATGAAAGCATTTAAAATCAATATACTAAGTAATCTCTAAAATGCGCTTCTCTGGACTCTTAATAAATGTCCTATGATTCCTCTTCAACCAAGAAAAGCAGCAGGCAGAGAAATGAAACTTAAATTCTCTGTCACCTTAGAAATACCATTATTTCTTCATCCTGCATATAAAAAAAAAATTGTTACCTGTAAGAGACCAGAGAACCTTGATGCCCAATTGAGATGCAAGACAAAAGCACAGCCTGTGCAGAAAAATAGGGCATTCCTTCCTAACACTCAGATTTGGGCTTGTTTGTTTGTTTGTGGCTTTTATTTGTGCTTAACCGCTTTCGGCGCTCTCGAAACCTTGCAGGGATAGGTTACACTGCAGAAAAACACACTCGGGCGCTACACTGTAGCGGCCTGCTCAGCCCCGCCCGCCCGCCCGCGGGTCCAGGACGGATCCCGCAGCCCCTCCGCGAAGGAGGGACAGGAAACACCCCACGGCCATGGAACACCCCACGGCCGAGAAGGGGCTGGCCGGCCCTCCACCAGCCAGTGCGCCCCGCGTGCGCCGCGCGTCCCCCAAGTGCCCTTGGAAGCAGCGGCCCGCGGGGAGAGCCGCGCCCGGTCCCGGAGGACTCCGGTTCCGCCGCCGCCGCCGGCCGGCCCTTCCCGGCCCCACCCCGCCCCTGGGACCCGCCAAGCCCGCCGCGCCGGCTCCGCCCCTCGCCGCCCGGCCAGGCCCCGAGTCCAGCCCCGGTGCGAGGCGGCCCCAGGCGGCAGGCGCGGCAGAGCCCCGGCAGTCCCGGCCCCAAGCAGCGCCCTCGCCCCACAGGCCGCCCAGGCCGCCCGGGAGCGTGCGCGCCGCAGCCCCGACCAGGCCTGCGCCCCGGGCTTTGGCCTGTGCGGACGGCGCGCCCTCTCGCCTCTCACCTGCGTCCCCACCACGACTATCTGAGGCAACTGGATGATGTCGGCGCCCACAGTGTTGAAGACATCCTGGAGCTTGTTGATCACAGGAATGAGTGCCTCCATGACTCCGAGAACACGGGACCCCCGCCCGGCGGGCCGCGGCAATGAATGGGGCCGGGGCCGGCCCAGATTCCGCCTCCTTCCTCCTCTCCTCCGCCCTGTCCTCGGGAGCCGGCACCCATTGGTGCCCGCCCGAGCTGCTACCTGCCCCCTCCCGGCAAGCCGTGCGCTCAGAGGGAGGTAGCGGGGAACAAAGCCTGCCGGGAGTTGTAGTTCTGCAGCGCAGGAACGCTAGGGCCTACAACTTCCAGAAGGCTGCGCGGCGAGGACGGACCCGGAGTCGGAGAGGGCGGGGGATACTTATTATTGGGATACTTTCCAGGCTCTTGTCAAAAAAGACTAGGGAGCGAAGCCTGGAGAGTAAGAAGGAAGAAATGCATTTATGCCGTGCTTGAGGCATATTGGGTGGGGAAATACCTAATATGTGTGAAGTACAGCTGAATTTCTTGATTATCCAAGATGTCAATAAGGACGAGTTGGAAAGGCTTAAATAGCTCTTAGCCTCAGACACCCCAGCCAGGTGCAAAAGGTCTGTAGGCTAATAGTAGACGGCGTAGGGTGCTATTTTGCAAAAATAACAAAACCACCGGTTTGGCTCAGTGGATAGATAGAGCGTTGACCTGCGGACTAAAGGGTCCCAGGTTCGATTCAGGTCAAGGGCATGAACCTTGGTTGCAGGCACATCCCCAGTAGGGGGTGTGCAGGAGGCAGCTGACCCATGTTTCTTTCTCACAATGTTTCTCTCTTAAGGTATTTCTAACTCTCTCCTTCCTCTCTGTAAAAAGATGAGTAAAATATATTTTAAAAAAATAAATAACAAAGCCAGCCTGGATTGAACACGGTTCTCCAGGACTTTTGTAAAAATGTGTTTGGAAAGAAAAGTGTCAAGAGTTTTAGAGGGGAAAGGCTGTGTCCTTGTTCTCTATATTCGATATAAAACGTTATTTGCTGTGTGGCCTGATTCCCTACAAAGCGGAGATCGGATAACTGCCTTCCTAGCTTTTTGCTAAGTGTGCCTACTGTTCTATTCCTAAATGTTGCTTCTCTTTTTAGACAGATAGGATCTCTCTTCTCCGAGCCTCCAAGATTTCCTATCTCAAAGTAAAAAATGGTGACATTTAAGCAAAGACCAAAGTAGGTGAGGAGAAAGCCCCCTTCCCTACTTTATTTTCCTCCATGGCCTTTATCTCCATCTAGCATGCTACACATTGAACTTGTTTACGCTCTCTCACTTTTACTACATTATCAGCTGCTAGCAGCCAGAGATTTTTTATTATTTAACTCACTGATGTATCCCTAACCCCTAGAAAGTGACAATGGAATCAAAATCTCAACCCCTTTGAGTTTACAATCTAACAGAAGACTATTATAAATCAATGGGTAGTCCTATAATTGGGTGTGTTATGGAGCATAGTCTGAGAGGGAGGAAAGTTCAAGCAAGACTTTCTAAAAGTCACTAGATTTAATCCCCAGGAGGGCAAGGACCACCAGCAGTGCACAACTTCAGTAGATACCGTTCACCAGCACAGCCATCCACAGTCGCCCTGAGGAACATGCTTGATGGTGGGTACTCAGTCCATATTTTTAAACAAATGAAACTAAGACCTGAAGGTCCACTAGTGGTATCTTACCACGTTTTATGAACTATTTCTTCTTTGATTCTTCTTAAAAACAAAACTTTCAGAGACAAAGTGAGGAAACATTTTCAAAACTCCAAACAAAACAAAACAAATAAACAAAAATAAAACACAGAGCAGCCGAGGCCGATTTGGCTCAGTGGGTAGAGCGTCAGCCTGTGGACTGAAAGGTCCCAGGTTCGATTCTGGCAGGGAGCATGTACCTTGCTTGCAGGCACAACTCCAGTAGGGGGTGTGCAGGAGGCGGCTGATCGATGTCTCTCTCTCTCATGGATGTTTCTGACCTTCTATCCCCTCCCTTCCTCTCTGTAAAAAATCAATACAAATATATTTAAAAAACAAAAACAAAACATAGACCAAAGAGCAGGTATGCTCAGGGTGACACTCTATGACCATAACCAGGGACTGTTTCATAGGGGCAAGCTGCCCTGGGGCAAAAATGATGCCACTACAACCTTTTTGCTTATTTGCGGCACCAATAGACATAGTCTTTTCCTAACTGCTGATGGCAAAATGAAAAGAGCAAGCATAAGATATATTCCAGGAAAGACATGTCATGAATTTTATAAGACATTACGTATTTCAATTTACATGATAAAATACCTGGTGTGATGGAACATCCAGAGCGTTCTATTAACATACTTCAGGAACAATCCGTGATTGCTTTTAATTTTTTAATTTTTTTTAGGAAAAGGAAGAAGGATCACATGGCTAGTGCTCAAAAGTCCTCTCTGTACCACCACATTATGTTTAAGCAGGTTTGTCCAGTACTTGTTGAGACACTAGAGCGTTGAGTTTATTGGGCACATTAAAGTGTTTGAGGAGAGAGAAACAGGAAGTGGTGAGGCCTTGGAAAAGATTGGCTCTAATGTGATAATATTAAAAAAAAAAAAAAAAAAAGGCAGGATACTCTTGTGCAATGTGTTTCCCTGGAGACAAAGCAAACCGATTTGGCTTTTCCCATTTTAAGTCAGAACACTCTTGCTTGTGGGAAAGCCACTTAGCCAGTAAGTATGACTTTTCTCATCTAAAGTAGGATAATGTGTTTCTCGGTGGGTTGCTATGGAACCAAATTAAGCCGGTATCAGGTACTGTCTCCAAAAGCTTTAAAAACACAAACTCGCCATCCCTCTCTTACTATAAGTTTATGATTTAAGCAGAACTGTTTGGTTGCAGGTCACAGACATTTAACTCAAACTAATGAACTCAAAAAGAGGAGCTACTTAACTTGTACAACCACAAGGCTAGCATGACCTTGGCCTTAGAAATAACTGGAAACGTGGGCTCAAGCAGCATCAGAATTATCTCTACCTTCTACCTCCCTCCTTCCCTCTTTCTCTCTCTCCTTCCCCCCCTTTCCCCCGCACCCATCATCATCTACTTCATTCCCTCAAATTAATTTATTCTTGTGAATGAGATGACCAGGCAGAGGTGGAGGCTGCTGGGATCTCACTGAGCAAGCTGCCTCTGGGCGGATGAGGTTGAGTGAATTTGGGGAGGAACTGAAACTAGGTTTCCACCTTTTCCCTGGTGTGTGAATTTCCTATTGCTGCCTTAACAAATTACCACAAACTTAGTGGCCGAAAACAACAAAAATGTATTACTTACGGCCTTGTAGGTCCAAAGTTCAACTCCGCTCTCCCTGAGCTAAGGTCAAGGTATCACAGGGCTGCATTCCTTTCTGGAGTGTCCACGAAAGAGTCCGTCTCCTAGCCTTTTCCAGATTTGAGACTGCTCACATTCCTAACTCTTGACCCTCTTCCCACATCCTCAAAGGTAGCAATGTCACATCTCCTTCACTGTCATCACCTCTCTCTCTGACCACAGCCAGGAAAGGTCTTCTGCTTTTAAGAACCCATGATTAGATTGGCCCACCTGGATAACATAAGACAATCTCCCCACTGAAAAGTGTGTACCTTTCATTATATCTACAGAGTCCCTTTGCCATGTAAAGTTCACAGGTACCAAGAATTAGGGCATGGACATGTTACTCAGGGGCCCTATTTCTGCCTACCATACCAGGTTAAGGCAGTCTACCATATCAGGTTAAGGCAGTCTACCATACCAGGTTAAGGCAGTCAGTCAGGGGATGAATCACCCAAGCAAGGCCAGTTAGAACTCTTCCCTGAAATTTTTTTAACTTGAGTAAACCAGAGAATTTCCTCTCTCATTATGGAGCTATAATGATATGAGTCACTGTCTTCAAGGATCATATTTCCTACCAAGTGGAATAAATTGTTTTGCAAAACAGACTCCTTATTCATAAAATTTTTTCCTGAATCCAGCAATTGTTTCCTATTTCTAAATGTACATATATAGCATAGAATCTAGGAATTCTAATTCCAAGAGTTAATCACTCCCTCTTTTGCTTGTTGCTCCTTTCACACAATGTTATGAAACCATTCTTATATTGAGTGCTTACTGTATGTGAGGCACTGCACTAAGTATTTTGCAATTGCCTTGTGGGATAGGTTTATAGATGTGGAAATGGATGCTTCAGGAGTTTAAGTGAAGTGATACATGTATATATCTAGTATGCGGCAGGGCTGGGATCAAAAGGAGCTATGTGTCCAACTTTTAACCTCTGTACATACTGCCTCATTTCTTCATTCATTCCTTCATTTATTCAATGCATATTTATCAGTTACCTACTAGGCATATGGGTCTCAGCCAGGAAGAGTATTTGCAACAGGAGGGGGGACTGTGCACAGGACAGTAACATGTCCTTCCTTCTTAGCCAACAGTAACCTCGCTGAGAGAAGTATCCTATTTAACTAGTTATCTCCACTACTTCGTATGATGCTTGTTACCTAATTACCACTCTAGTAAGCATGGGGTTGGGGCTCCTTTTATTTACTTGAGCAATCTGGATTAGCAAGAATTTAAGCAATGGGTACAGTTGCAACTAAGATTTTCAATCAAACCAGCCAAAACATATCAGACTGGCCTGGCGTAGGACTCCTCGTCAGAAGAACTGCCGTTGCATGTTACTTTGCTAGGGAGTAGGCTGGCTTTCTTCTAACTTAAAATTCCCAATAAGAGAAAGTTCATTTTAAATTAAAAGCTGAGAAAATGTACTCAAATTAATTTTAGGCCAACATTTTAATCCTCGATCTTAGCCAAGTTGCCATTATCCATGTCTTACTACCTCTTTGTCATATTTTGGAAACTGCCAGTGTTTTGCAACGATGATAAACAGCTTTAATCAGTTAGCTCAAATATTGCCGGCGGGTGCAGGAAATTGTCTGCAGAGGGTGGAGTCAGGTGCCTTAGAAGCCAGCAATTGAATGTGGTGAGATACCGACAGCCCGTCAGAGGGCAGCAGTGTGACAACACAATTAATAGTAGAGTCTCATAGTGCGTGAACTGGTGGTTGTCATTGGGGAGGCTGTTTGGGGAACTGGGTGAAAGAGGTGAAAGGGATAAGAAGTATAAATTGGCCCTGGCCAGTGTGGCTCCGTTGCTTGAGTTTCATCCTGTGCCTTGAAGGGTTGCAGGTTCAATTCCTGGTCAGGGAACCTGCCTGGGTTTGGGGCTCAATACCCCCCAGTAGGAGGCAGCGATCCATATTTCACTCTCATATCAATGTTTCTCTATTTCCCTTCCTCTCTCTTTTAAAAAATCCATAAAAAGCCCAGCTAGTGTGGCTCAGTAGTTAAGCATTGACCTATGAACCTGGAGGTCACAGTTGATTCCTGGACAGGACACATGCCCAGGTTGTGGGCTCGATCCCCAGTGGGAGGTGTGCAGGAGGCAGCCAATCGATTATTCTTTCAACAATGATCTTTTTATCTCTCTCCCTTCCTCTCTGAAATCAATGCAAAATTTATTTTTTTAAATCCATAAAAATATTTTTTAAAAAAGAAGTACAAATTGCTACTTACAAAATAGTCATGCCCTAACCAGTTTGGCTCAAAGGATAGAGCGTCAGCCTGGTTCGATCCAGGTCAAGGGCATGTACCATGGCTGCCAGCCCATCCCCAGTAGGGGGCGTGCAGGAGGAAGCTGATTGATGTTTCTCTCTATCCCTCTCCCTTCCTCTCTGTAAAATCAATAAAATATATATTTTTATAAGATAGTCACAGGGATGGTAAAGCACAGGGAATATAGTCAATAATATTGCAATAACTATGTATGGTGCCAGTTGGGTATTGGAAATATTGAGGACACTGTGTAAAGTATAGGATTATCTAACCACTCAGCTGTACCCCAGAAATTAATACAAAATAAAACTGAAGGTATAAAATAAAAATAAAACAGCAATAGAGTCCTTGCATCTCCCTAGACTATTTTATCCCTTCTGTTCCACACACATACAGCAATGGAACTTTGCCTTTCTTTTTAATTCTCCCACCCTCAATCAAACATGTGACATATTTAACTGTTTGAAATAATAGAGTGATTTTTACATCATGGTAATGCCCAAAACTGAAAATGTCTATGTTAGACATCCCTGTCTTAAACTACTTTACCTTGTAGTAGTTTCCTCAATAGCCTCACAAAATGTTGTTTGGCTTTCTTAGAAGCCCTTCAAATTTCCTTTCTCTGTAGATCAGGCTGCCTTTTTGTCTTCCCTACACCAACTCCATTCGTTCACACTTATGCTGACAGATGTACAGCTTTTCAGCCCTTGTGAACTAGCTTTGTGTAGCAGAAGCTCACTAGTACACTGGTAAGCAAAAGGGACATCTGCCCTGCACTTCTCTCTTTAGCAGTGAGGTCTAATAGACTTTGAACATCTTCACTCTAATTCCTCAATGAGTTCATCCAAACAGTAGGGGGCAGCACAAGTCAATTTGAGTTTTAAGAACAAACTATGATGGATATTAACACACATCAGTGACACAGTAAAACAGTGACTAAGGTAGTCTATCACACAGTGTAATATGTAATAAGCACAGCATATGTAATGAAGGCTTATCCAACAGTTGACTTTTTGTTTCTTTCTGGTGGCTTTTATTTATTCTAATTCCTCTTCAGTCACTGAATGACTAAATGGATGGATGAATACATGTTGTGGGTATTAAAAATACTTTACTGGGCTAGTCAGAGCCTAAACTAATAAGTTGTTATTTTATTTAAAAATTTTTTTCATTTTTAAATTTTTTAAAAATATGTTTTATTGGTTTTTTAGAGAAAGGAAAAGAGAGAGTTAGAAACATCAATGAGAGAGAAACATCCATCAGCTGCCTCTTGCACGTCCCTTACTGGGAATGTGCCCGCAACCAAGGTATATATCCTTGACTGGAATCAAACCTGGGACCCTTCAGTCCGCAGGCCGATGCTCTATCCACTGAGCCAAACTGGTTTCGGCCTAAGTTGTTATTTTAGAACTAGTACAGAATGAGAATGAAAGTTCTGAATTAATCATCTTCTTTAAGAATCATGACCTTACTCCCAACCCCTGAGCTATGAAATGGGAATAATATAACTACTAAGGATGTAATCTATAACCAAAATAAAAGGTTTTTAAAATTATTAGCAATAATAACATGTTAATACAAATGTAAAAAATGCAGCCAAAATCCAGACAGCAGTCTTAAACATGTGCCTCTATTCATACCAGTAGCAAAAACAAAAATAAAAATGAAAACAGATGAACAGGCATTAAATACTATATTAAGCACTAAAGATACAAAGGAGAACAAAACACATTTATTGGCATTCCTCCAAACTCCTCAACTCTCCTTTCTCCTCATTCCCTCCTTTCAAGAAGAATATGATAGTGTAACTGAGGTCAGCGTGTAGAAGGGTCTGGCCTGGGCTTCGATTAAAGGATGAATAAGAATTGACCCAAGAAAGAGGAAGATAAAGGATTTCCAAACCGGTCAGAGCGCAGCAGCTTGTGCAAAAGTAAAGATGAAAGAATAAAATGATACATTCTGGATACTTTACATAGTTTAGTATGGCATCAAGCAGGAGGGTCTGTGAGGGGATGGGGAGATGGGGAGTAGCAAAGCTAATAGCTGGTCAGTTAGAAGGGAACTCAGGAGAGTGAGGAAATAGAAATGTATTCTTATGGTAATGGAATCAGAAGAGTGAGCAGAGACACATGATCTCGTGAATTTTATAAAGGTCACCCGCCCCTCCTCCCACTGAATTGGAATGAGGTAAGGGAGAATGGGAAACCAGATAAGGAACGTTGCAGTAATTCAAGTCAGAAATGATGGTAATGTATACCAGGGTGAAATAATGGAGATGGACAAATTTAGACCAGAGGCAGTAAAGGTAAAAAAACAAAAAGAAATAGCCAAGGGCAGAATGGGCAATAAGAGGAGACAAAAGAAAGATTTTAAGGAAACCATATAATAATCAAAAAGATAAAAGGAAAAATAAAACAGAATGGCTTGTTCAAAATGTATTTCAGTCTCCTGGGTTGTTTTTTTGTTGGTGGTGGTAGTTTTTGTTGTTTTTTTGCTTCGGAAGCTAAAAAGGCAAAAAATTCATTTTCAATATTTTTGCAACTAAGCGCTCTAGATGTAATCTTAATTCCATGAAACAGACGCATCCACGCAAGATTACAATTCTGAACGAAACTGTGAGGATGATGAGTTACTTACACAAGGCATCCATTTTGCTTGTGCAGAGATCATGGGCGGCATGGTGTGGCTCTGGAGTTAATGGTTCTAGCAGTGCTCTGTTGATTCTCAGATAGTGGCTGACATGAAGAGATCCTGAAAGTAAGCTCCTGACAGTGGTAAATGTATTAGTAACACTGGTGCCCCAATTGTTTGGGGAGTGATTTCTGGATGTCTAGCCTAGTCATGCTAACAGATTTAATTCATTGTATTAAATCTTTTTCTGCATAAACTTGATAAAGAAGTATATTCATTTCCTAGGGTTCCTGTAGCAAAGTAGTACTACAAAACGTTTGGTTTAAAACCATAGAAATGTACTGGTCTCACAGTTCTAGAAGCTGAAATCCATGTCAGCAGGATTTGTTCCTTTTGAGGGCTGGGAAGGTGGCTCTATTATTCCACACCTCTCCTAGCTCTTGTTGACCCCAAATGTTTCTTGGCTTGTGGCAGCGTAAATCCAGTCTCAGTCTGCTCCCTGCATATGTTCACACCACCACCCTTCTGTGCATGTCTGTCTCTAAGTGAGTCCAAACGTCCTCTTTCTATAAAGATACTAGAGGCTCAGTGCACAAAATTCATGCATGGGTAGGGTCCCTAGTGGCTGCTGGCTGCTGACCAGGGCCTCCCTTCATTCCATACGGCCCCCTGGTGGTCAGTACACATCATATAGCATGACTGAACTCCTGGTCGAACTCCCAAGGGGACACCTTGCATATTAGGATTTTATATATAGATAGATTGGATGAGGGCTCAGTCTAATGATCTCATTTTAAAAGGAGACAGAAGAGCCCTGACCAGTTTGGCTCAGGGGATAGAGCATTGGCCTGCAGACTCAAGGGTCCCAGGTTTGATTCTGGTCAAGAGCATATACCTTGGTTGCAGGCACATTCCCAGTGGGGGGTGTGCAAGAGGCAGCTGATCGATGTTTCTCTCTATCCCTCTCCCTTCCTATCTGTAAAAAAAAATCAATAAAATATGTTTAAAAATAAATAAAAGGAGACAGAAGTTAAAGGAAATTTAAGTTGATTAGCTCTGTAAAAACCTTATTTCCAAATGAGATCATATTCTGAGGTACTGGGGCTTAGGACTTGAACATACCTATTGGGGAGAATACAATTCAATCCCTGATAAGGAGTATGACAGGAACATTTGCTATTCACTAACTCTTCATATGGTTATTATTCCCCAGCCTCCTTTGCAGTCTGATTGGGGCCATGTGACTAGTTCTACAGCCACTATGAGCAGAAGGGGAATGTGTTTTTTCTGAGCGGGGTCAGTGAAAAGACTTGCTCACCTTCTTGTTCCCTTCCTCCACTTGACAAAATCTGAAGCCTCATGTTGAGGGAGGTAACATGATGGTCAAACCTTATCTGGGCCGAAACTGGTTTGGCTCAGTGGAGAGAGTGTTGGCCTGCAGACTGAAAGGTCCCAGGTTCGATTCCGGTCAAGGGCATGTATCCTGGTTGCGGGCACATCCCCTGTAGGGGGCGTGCAGAAGGCGACTGATTGATGTCTCTCTCTCATTGATGTTTCTAACTCTCTATCCCTCTCCTTCCTCTCTGTAAAAAATAAAATATATTAAAAAAAAAAAAAACCTTACCTGGGACCCTGATTGCGATAGAGTTCCCTGCTAAGACATATCAGACATAAAACAAAAACAATAAATTGCTCTGAATAAGTCTTAGAGATTGTAGCAGTTGGAGTTAATTATGCAAAATATGACTCTTTACCTCTGATCACACTGTCCAGATCAGAAGCACTGTTAGCAGATTCTTTCTGTTCATAATTTTCACTGCTCTGACACAAACTTATAAATTAGATCAAACTATACATATAGTTCTGTTTTTTTAGGAGATTGTAGGTCTTTTTCACTCATTGCTATATATCTTTCTTATCAATACATAAAAATCCCAAAATATTCTTTCAAATAGCTGCATAGCATTATCTTATAAGGATTATAATTTAGTATTTTTTCTCTTGGTAGATGATACATCACTTTGAATTTATTACATTATGGATAATGTTGCAGAAAATATCTTTTATACATGGTTGTATTCATACTTTCCTTAGTATTTCAGTAGGGTAGATTCTTTAGAAGTGGAATTGCTAAGTCAAAGGGTATGCATCTTTAAAATCTAAATAGATATTGGTTTCACCATTTCTATTTCTAGCAAAAGTATATGGGTGTACCCATTTCCCCATACCCACCTTAATGTAGTATCAATATATTTTTGTAGTTTTGACTTAATAGGTTAAAAAAATCAATCATTAGCAAATTTTGGCATATATTGATCCTTTATTTTTTTCCCCTGTGAATTGCCTATTCATATTCTTTGCCTACTTTTCCCATTGCACTTTTAAAATATTCATTTTTAAGAACTTTACATGTTCAGTATAAAAAATAAGCTTTTGTTATGGATGTTGTAGATATTTTCTCTCAATATGCATTTTTTTCTTTTAATTTTGTTAGTGGTATCCTTAACTGAATGGAAGTAAAGTTACAGGGCTAACCATGACCTTTTTACAGCTAGATGGTACTAATGAGTGTGTTGGGGTTAGGAATCAGACTCCGTGCCTGGGAGCTCAGCCAGGGCAGAGATGGCTCTGCAACTGCCTTCTCAGTCAGTGCCGAATGCAGCACCTAGAATGCCTTATACGACCGTCAGCCCAGCCCATCAGCCTAAATAAAAATTGACTCTTGCAGAGGGGAGTTTTATATGTGTATCAATCAGCACTAATGCTTAGCCCACCAGCTAGCTTCTCTGTCCTTCCAGGACCCACGGTGCCCTTGGGCTTCAGCTGAGCGATCAGAACCTTCTGGATGAAAAGCCACAGAGAGCAGACTCTCCATACAGCACTGTGTTAACAAAGCCCGTGAAGAACATTTAGAAAAAGAGAAGTGATTATACATACGACGAAATTATACTTGCATAGGATTCCAAATACAGGTTTTTAAAAAGGCAAGTAGAATCAGAGGAACAATGAATAACAAAAGTATAAACCATAAGAATCTTTTACTACCGGAGCCTAAAGGAACATTAGCAATTCTCATCATTTTGAATTTTAGTCCAACAATAATATTGTATGAGTAAGGAAACCAGGGCTCAGTGAGGTAAAATGATGTGCCCAGATCACAGCGCCAGGTACCAGAAGAGGCAGGATTAGAATTTGGTTCTCGACCCTGAATTTGACAAAAGCTACCTGATGTAGGACTTCCTCGTATTTCTGGATTTAAAAAGAAAACCTACACATTTAAAACGTGACTAAGCAGAATTGAAAATTCGTGCTACTAATCAGCTTTCACAATTATTAAGTCTTTGTCAGAGACCCACCTGCACTCTTTGGTAGAAGATGAACACAAGCCCTGAAACCAACTCAAAGGCCCAGGAAGTAGCATCATGAAGTTCTGCCGACAGACTTGGACTCCAGTTAGTTCCCAGAATCAGCGGCTCAGAGCTGTGTTCAGTGTATGATAACGATATATTTAAGTGATCATCTAAAAATACCGTATCTTGTGAAAATACCAGAAAGGCACTATGTGGTGCCATCTTAACCTCAGAGCATTTCCTTTTTTGAGACAAAACAACCTGGCTTTGCTTTTACTTACAGGCAGGACCCAAACAATGCATGAATCACTTCCTCTAGAAGAAGAGTAAACTGCAGACTAAGCGCCCCTTATCTACCCCCCAGGTCAGGTCCACTCTGACCCACTTCCTCAGGACGTGTGTTTCAGCGCTTCTGGCTTTTTCTGGAACAGGGACCAGCTGCCTCCGATTTCCTTACAGTCCAGGTGTGGTGATGCTGGTGATAGTGGCTTGAGATGTTTTTTGTTTTTTTTTTAAAGCAAGAATTCATCATGCAAAGATTGACTAAGGTTTTCACCATTATATTTTGAGGAAATCCTGGACTGTTTTTAAACCCTTAAATAGGAATTTGGCTTTATTAAAACAACTCAGCTATATAAAATGTCGCTTTCTTTTACTCTCAAACAGTATTCCAAAAGTTCCTACCCATAACATGTTTTGGAAGAAAGGCTCTGTTCATTTTTTTCCCTTTTATAGAAGCTAGTTTTTATAGCCAGTCATTTATTGAGTGCTTACCATGTGCCAGGTACTATTGCTGAGAACTGGGGACATCAGTAATCAAAACAGATAAAAAACCCTTACCTTTATGGAGCCTTATGTTTTAGTAAGTGTAGACAAACAATAAAAACAAACATAAAAATAGGTAATTATTTAATTTGTTAAAGGATTATGAGTGCTGTGGGGGAAAAAATAAGATTAAGGATGAATGGGAGTGTGCTGGGATCTAAGATACCAGGCATGGTCACGTGAGATTGTGGTGTTAAGATTTGAGCAAAGACTTTAAATTGGCAAAGGTGTCAATCACGCAGATATCTGGGGAAGGAGCTTGTAAGGGGAGGAAACAGACAGTAGTGTGTGTTCTAAGGCTGGAGTGTAGTGGACTTGGTTAAAGAAAAGCAAGGAGACATATGTTACAGGGTGGAGGTGGGGGAAATATATAGGGTCTAGTGAAGCCACTTAAAGGGTGTTGGCTTTATCATGAGTGAAATGAGAAGCCTAAGGGACTGGAGTAGAGAAGCAACACGATCTGACTTGTGTTTCAACAGACTCCCCTGGCTGCATATCTGGCAGTGGTGGGAGGGAGAGAAACCAACCAAAATGTGTGAACTGAACACATGTAATCCTAGGTGAAATAACAACTAAGTCTTTAGAATTTCATTTAAGGATGTATTTATTTACAAGATACAAATGTTTAATATTTAAGAGGAATTAAAGTGCTTAATTTTACAATGTTTCTGATTCCCCACCTTTAAAACCAAATATACATATGTTACACAATATATACACTATCTGCAAGTATTTTACATTCATATAGCTAGAAAAGAAAAATTACCTTTATGTATGCTTTTTCACATTTAACTCTAAAACTCTGATAACATACCTTTTCAAACTGATCAGTCAACAATTCAAAACCCAGATCACACTTATTCAAAAATATCGGTCAACTGTCACTCATAAAATGAAATGCTAGTTTGGTAAAATAAAAACAGAAAACAGTTTTATATACAGAGATGATTGCTAATGGAGACCCCCTGCCCCCCACCAAGCGGTACATTCCAACATCCATATAATGTGTAATATATAATGCAATTCAGTTATCATAATGGTCCCTACAGATTATTATGCTTCTCCCCAAAAACTACCTATATATCACTCTATGTATTTGGTATTCACTTATTAAAATATGCTACAGTGAACTTCTTGAATTAATTTATCACTAAATCTACCTAATCTCACTTTTTCAATTCTACAATGAATTTTAGGAAGGGATAACCATTGTGTAACTCAGTAACCCCAACAAGTTAAAAATGATCTTGTAGAGGCATGTGCTATTTCATCTCAAAACACAGAAGACACTATATTCTGCCAAATGTTCAGTCTGGAAAGTAAAAGACCAGGATGGACTTTAGAGAGATATTTTTTTCCACTTCAGTAAACAGTGTTGAAAATGGCCCAATAGAATAGAATTATTTCTTTTATAGTTTAAAGGAAAAAGAAAGTAATGACATAGAGGTCAAGGTGAAAGGCTGGGATGCCATAAATTCCATCAATATGCAATTATGTACATTTATATTTTATAGTTATATCCCTTCTGCAGTCAAAGTATTTTTCTCTGATCTTAACACACATTGCTCTGATCTGGAGACCAGCAGTCTCTTTCTGCTCACCTCTCAATGCATTCCTGCTTGCTTCTGTTCCTATTTTCATTCCTCTTTACTATATCAGTAAAGAAAGCCAACTTTTCATTTCATGACATGGTTACGGAGATAGATAAGAATGAACTATACTAAAAATTCGTGGGAGTAATTTATATTAAAATATTTAAACTAAAAAAAAACAGTTTCTATAAAAATTTCGTTCCTATGAAAAAACAGAATTGGAAATCAACCATATTTTTACATATATACATATACTCAGAAATTCACAGAAAGAGTTTAAAAGTAGATCTAGTGGTTTTTATATATTTTCCAAATCTGGAGAATCCACAGTAGAGAGTAATATGAAAATAAAAGTAATTTGATTCAACTAAAACTGGATGAGTACAAGGAAATAACATGGTCCACTACAGATATGAATCCAGTCCTGAGAATCAGAACTGGTTAGCCACAGTTTTTATATTAATACATTCTTGAAGAATACAAAACTTTAACAATGAAAATATTAAGATATTCTTGCTTTTTAATTAATTTTAGCTTATAAATACCATGTGCTTAGACCCGCTCACACGAACATCACATGATGTAGGAAATTTTAATTATTTGTATTATAGCGAGGGTAACTACAAAACAAAAACAAGAAAATAAGAAGAAGACCTTTGTTCCCTAGAAGTTTATTTGCTCCTGTTGGTGCCTTTTCCTTGGGATGGATCCAGCCCAGAAAGATCATTATCAGAGTTACCACAGACAATATACTCAGAATAAGAATGTAAGGCTTTGAATAGAACCAGAATTGAAATCCAAAATTTAAAGGAATTAAAACACTCTGTTCCATAGACAAAAAGAAGTAAAACGCAATTGTAAACTCAAAGAAGTATGTTTGATTTAAGGTTTTTAGAATGCATTAATGAATCCTTAATAACCCCGAAGTACTATAAAGTTTGTAGCTTTTTTTTTTTTTTCATAATATACTTAGGACTACTGCAAGTGTTCTTCAAAAAAAAAAAAAAATCCAAAGTTTGTCTATAGATGGGGACAGGGCATATTTAAAAAACTAGTTCTTAAAAACAGTTTGGCAATTTTTAAAAAATGGTGTATTTTAAAAAAGGAGGGTACGTCACCCAGTGAAGATAAGTACACCAACGTGTATGTTATTAAATTTCATGAAAAATGAAATGTTGCTTGATAAAGTAGTGCAGATGTGCTTTGTTTCACTATCCATACTCATTGCAAAGTAAAATGGTTTTGATAGTTATCTGAATCCAAAGAATAATGCCCACCCCTCCTCCCCCAAGCACACACACTTTCTCTTCCCTATACCAAGCAATGGGTTACATGATCATTTCTAGAAGTGAATTCTCTTCTAGAATGTGGCTAAGGGCATTCATGTTAAGATTTCAGTATAAAAACATACCCTGAAGAGTTTTATTGCTTGCATACATGACAACATTGTAGATGCCATTATTACAAAAGTGGCTGGTGGCAGTTTTCATTGTTGAATCCCACCTAAAACCTGGAGATCAGTCTGCACTACATTTCATACTTAATATCCAAAATGGTAGACTTTCAATAAAGCAAAATTTAAGTTTAAAAAATTGGAATGTTTTATAATGAACATCAGTTTTTAGCAAAGAAATATTTTTAAGTTTGAAGAAAAGATGAGTTGAAAAGTACTAACTGAGAGAAAACAAATCATAAGACCTATACAGTGGGATGCTGGCTTTAATAGGAAAGCAACCAATTACCTTCTTAGGTTCAATCCATCCTGACTGTTCAGGTGTCTCAGAAAGCAAAAGATGTAAGTTATTCTTGTAACCAATCATACTTTGAGGTCTTTTGGTTTAGTTGAGTGCTTACTAAGTGGCTGACTAAGCGTATTCCTTTGCCTTTCTCCAAATAGTAAAAGCATTGGTGATTATTCAACAAAAAACAGGTAAGGCTGCTTCATTGCTTCTCTTTGTGCTTGGCTAAAGAACAAGGGGTGCAAGTGAAATTGGTAATTGGCTAATTAAAAGTTCTCTTCTTATAATAATATTGCTCTTTTACCAAATTAGAGTTAATATTAAGAGCATGAAAATATTATCTTCATGAATATCCTCTTTCAATAATCTAAATTAAGTAATGCAGATAGTTATTAGGCCAAAATTTGTCCACGACTTCCACTCCAGAAGAACTCATTGAAAGGGAAAGTGTAGTCTTCTTGCTGTTCAAAACAGTTTTTAAAATAATCTGGCCACTAGATCTTCCAATTGGCCCTTACATCTCCATTGTTCTATCCATATTTACAAAAGTCACCTTCCTCTGGTAATCATTCTATATTTTTATTGCTTCTCTCTTCTTTAGATTAAGAAAACCAAAAGCATCAGCTATAGCTATAGTTTAACCTTCTCAATAACCCATGAATGCTTACACACACACACACACACACACACACCCACACACACACACACACAGGGCAACTAGAAAAGAGAAGCAATGTAAAATATTTTTAAGTCTGCCCCTGATTTAATAGGAACAGGTTACCTTTTATCTTTTTTTTTTTTTTGGCTCCAAGTATTTGGTTTAATATAAAGGATCATGGTTGGTATTCCTTTTATGGGAGAAGGCAACCCAATCATGTCAGCCATAATTAGTTTATCTGCTCCTTTGCAGAAAAATAAATGTTTCAAATTTTCTTAAGAGGGCCTAAATAGATGAGTGAAAATCTCCAATTCTGAGCAAATCTATTCTACATTTAAGGTGTAATCCCAGCACTAGCTGGTTTGGCTTGGTGGATAGAGCATCAGCCTGCCGACAGGGGCTCGATCCCTAGTGGGGGAGGGGAGGTGCAGGAGGCAGCCATTCAATGATTCTCTCATTACTTATGTTTCTACCTCTCTCCCTCGCCCTTCTTCTCTGAAATCAATAAAGAAATATATTTTTAAAAAAGGTTAATCCCCAAAAGCAGAGGATAGTGAGGTCATTCTTGTGGATCTCTAGATGATGCATTAAATGTGACAACATTTGAGGCATAACGGGAAAACAAAAACAAAGACCCAGATCTAATTAAAGGATTAAGTTAAATAGCCAACTTAATGTGAGAGTTTAATCATAATTACAATATAATGAAGAGCAGCCTTTGTCACAAAGAATTATATTTAGTCCATTATGATTCCTCAGAAAGATAAATGAGAAATGCTCAGACTCTCTTCAATTATCTTGTACCTCCCCAAAATCTACCATTAAAACATTCCTTTTCAATCCGGTACCCCCACCCCCATTTTTTTTATTGAGGAGATTTAAAGAATTGAACATAAACTTCCTTTAATATCTATCCAGTCCCCTCAAACATGTTACCACATGTGAATTTTGTATTATATCTGACAAAGGAACAGGCCCACACAGTTATCTTAAGTATCTATATATATAAAAGCCTAATATGCTAATTGTCCCTCGGACCATTGGACTGGTCACTATAAGCACTGACCACCAGGGGGCAGATGCTCCAACTGGTAGGTTAGCTTCCTGCTGGGGTCTGGCAGATTGGGACTAGGTGAGATGGGCTGGATACGGCCTGGAGCCCTCCCGCAGTCCCTCCCTAGCCCCTGTCGTGCACCAGTGGGGTCCCATGGCCTGGCCTATGCGGTCTCACAATTGGGGATGCCTCAGGGAATGTCAGAGAGCCATTTCAGCCCAATCTCCACAGGTCAGGCCAAGAGACCCCACTGGTGAACGAATCCGTGCACCAGGCCTCTAGTTAATTATACAGTCCTCATTTAACCATGCTTAACAGTCTTAGAGAAGAAAAACAGTACAGAAAATGCAGTTTCCTGATGTCCCAGTGCTGCTTAAGGTCAAGTATTTTGCACAATCCAGGTTTTTTGTGAAGATTTTTGTACATGCTGATATTAACTGCTGTACAAATTAGAGGATCATGAAATGAAAAACAAGCTGTATGATTTTGACCATTCTGGTGACCAAAATGAACTTTATCTGAGTAAGCAAGACTGAAGCAATAATTAAATCCTCACCTTATATTTAAATAGAAATTATTAGCACCTTCAAAGAGAGGCACTGTTTTAAATAGGCACAGAACCAAAAAAAAAAAATAGTACTTTAAAAATACGGTTGGAATTCACTAATATATCCCATGCCACATAAATTACTGTTTTTTCTTATTATAAAAATATCAATGCCTTTAGCTGTCAATCAGTTAAACATATACCACCAAAAACATTAGGTTTAGAACACGTCCAATTCCAAGATAAAACATGCTTTATATTTTAAAAATAAATTAGAGACAAATATGAACCTAAAGCTGAAGAGAAAGGCATGTATAGTATATAGATATATTTATACTTAATGCTATATATACATAATTGCTATATACGTAAGATATTTTATTTTTTAGGAATATGTCTACAAAAACAAATATCAAGTCGAAAGTCTGAACACCAACATTCTGTCCTTTTTCTATTTTAAAAGGACCTATGTTATTTATGCAGCTTGAGCTTTTATACACTAAATTAAATAAGTTAACACAACAGTCTAAACTGTCCTTGTAATTTTTCTAACCATGGATCTATTTTGGCAACATGGAGGTATATCTTTCAAACTGTTACAAGTCCAACATGTGAAAGAGAAGACCTTAAAATATTTCCTAAGTGAAAGTGGCCTATTCTACCCTGATAGTGACATAAATCAATTGATACCATTTTCTCCAAGACAAAAGTACATATTCAAGAAATAGCTCATTAAAAAAATGCTCCATTTTTCACATTATTTCCATCTGTTACCGGTAGAATGGCTCTGCACATTAATTTCACCAGAGTACACAAACATATGAAAATAGTCCCCTAACCAGATACATTTATGAGCCTATACTTTTCAACATAAAGTGCTAAGAGATGAGTAAGGAGAACTGGGAATGTCTTGAGCGGTGCATCTTGAGACCCCCACACTGTGGATGGTCCTGGAGTTCAGCATTCTGATTTTTATTTAGGTTCAGGGTTATCGTCCAAGGTAGCTGAATGGTTGTTAGGACCATCAGGTGTCTCACCTGTGACAGCTAGAAGGATGACTTTCAGCCACTTCTGTTTCAGTTCCTCACTGTCTGCAGCAAAGCTGTGCACAGACTTGGACTGGGTCAGTTTGAAACTGTGTGGCAGGTCTGCACTCCTTGGCATATCATCCACAATATAGCCCAGGAGTGGAATGGTGGCCTGGGCTCTGACATCCTAAAAAAAAAAAAAAAGACATAGGAGGGTGAGATGCATTAGCATGCTATACAAGTCCTTTCATGATGTGTTAGCATGCTATACAAGTCCCTACTGAAAACTCTTTTCTGCCCTGGCTGGTTTGGCTTAGTGGTAGAGTGTTGGCCTGCGGACTGATGGGTCCTGAGTTCGATTCCGGTCAGGGGCCCATGCCTGGGTTGCGGGCTTGGTCCCCAGTGGGGTTGGGGGGAAGTGTGCAGGAGGTAGCTGGTCAATGATTCTCTCATCATTGATGTTTCTCCCTCTCCCTTCCTCTCTGAAATCAATAAAAATATATTTTTAAAAAACACACACAAAAAAACCTCTTTTCCTATGACTATTCCATACAGACTTGCACTGTGATGTCTCCATGGACAGAATTGGTGAACCAGGAACAGCATAGCGCTTGTACATGCGGTCACGGGTAATGCTGACTGTATGAATGAATGAATGAGAGCTGACACCTAACTCAGCTAGGATTCACTGGCCCAGTGCCTCCTCTGTGTGAGAGCCTCCCCAGCTCTTTGTTTCATGAAAGAGGGAAGAAAAGAATAGTTATCTTATTGTATAAAACCAGCAAATATTAATGATTCATTACCAAATACAGTTTTACTTGGTGTTACATTCATTAATGAATCAATCTATTTATGGGTAGGAAAAAGTTATAGGAAAAAACCACAAAACAGAATAGATCATATACCTTGGCATTTTTTTAAATAGACTTTAATGTAAATATAGGCTAAAATACAATAGATATATTGAAAAGTTTATGTATTTCCAGGTGAATGCACAATTGGTATACATGTCCTGTTTTTTTTAAGCATTATATACTCCACTAGAGGCCCGGTGCACAAAATTTGTGCAGGGGGGTGGGGAAGGTGTCCCTCAGCCCAGCCTGCACCCTCTCCAATCTGTCTGTTTAGGACAGTCAGACATCCCTCTCACAATACAGGACTGCTGGCTCCCAACCACTCATCTGCCTGCCTGCTTGATTGCCCCTAATTGCTTCTGTCTGCCAGCCTGATCACCCCCTACCCACTTTCCTGCCAGCCAGATCGATGCCTAACAGCTCCCCTGCTGGCCCTATTGCCCCTAACTGCCCTCCCCTGCAGGTGGGTCACCTCTAACTGCCTCCCTTGCTGGCCTGGTCATCCCCAACTGCTCTTCCTTGCAGGCCTGGTCAACTATAACTGCCCTCCCCTGCAGGCCAGGTTGCCCCCAACTGCTTTCCTCTGCCGGCCCAGTCATCCCTTATCTGCCTTCCCCTGCAGGCCTGATCATCCCCAACTGCCCTCCCTTGCAGGCCTGGTCCCTCCCAATTGCCCTCCTCTGGTGGCCTGATCACCCACAACTGCTCTCCCCTGGTGGCCATCTTGTGGTGGCCATCCTGTGTCCACATGGGGGCAGCCATCTTTGACCACACAGAGGCAGCCATCTTGTGTACTGGAGTGATGGGCAATTTGCATATTACTCTTTTGTTAGAATAGTACTTGGTGCTTCTCTGGTTAGAAGCTAAATCTGCATGTCTGTTGTTACCACAGATTTATCTCAGATCCATGCACAGACAGTTCTCGAACAACTGCTACAGGATAATGTTAATCTAAGCTTGATTTAATTTTTTTTCTCTCAATTTCTTCCTCTTTCAGGTATTCCTGCATTCAAGGAGGGTGTAGGGAAAGCCTTCCTATTACTTCCTATCATTAAAAAAGAATCCTTCTCCTTCCTGCTTCTCCCTCTACTTCACCCCCTTCTCCCAATGTCCTTTCCTAATTCAACTCAACTTTTTTTTCAAGCCCATAGAACAGGAATGAGAGAAGGAGAGAAAGGATCCACAGGGTGGAGAAATTATTAACTATAAAAGGAATCCACCAGTTCAAGTAAACTTGAATTTGTTATTATTTTTTCCAATTATAATGAAACTGAACTTTCTTGTTCCATAGAGGGGTGATGGAAGGGTTGCCTACCCCCAACCTCTGTCCCTTCAGTCAGATGTAGTTTAGATACCTGGGGAGCACCGTACATGTACAGCACAAGGGGGTCTTGTTTGGGGATCACACACCAAGCTTTCTGCCAAGGTTTTGACTTCTCCATATACTGAAGAAAGCTGCACACCACACTGTTTCCAGATACTTCTGCTGATTCAATCTAGAAAAATATAATGGAAAGAGTGAGAGTGAGTGGGTGAGCATTAACACAATTTGGGCCAGATAGAGAAGTAATTACATTTAAGGCAACATTCATTAACTACAGTGTGTTTATATCAAACGTGTTCTGGGATCATCCAAAAATTTCATCTGCAATTATTATTTAAATATTCATCTAGATCTATTATTAGCATGGGAAAATATCTAAGTCAATTTTAACGATCTGTATAACCAGACCTTAAATTTAAATGAAGGTAACTAGTAAACATTTCTTAATTGCCTACAATGTAGACACTTTTCTTAGCTCCCTATAAAATGTATTATTTCATTTAATCTTCACACAAACATCACGAAGCTACAACTTTCATTATGTATGAGGTTCAGAGATGAAATAGCTTTCCCAAGACCACACATTTAGGAATTGGGAAGCTGGGATTTGAGTCTGGATCCAGAGCCTAAACTTTTAACCACAACACATAACAACTGCACTTACGTAAGAATCAATAACAAAAAGGCAAATACTGGCCAGCAAAATTCGTCTTGGAATCTGAGATAATTCAAGTTTTAAAAAACTTCACTAAAGCCCTGGTCGGTGTGGCTCATTTGGTTGAGTATCATCCCATATACTGAAAGGTTGATGGTTTGATTCCTTGTCAGGGCACATGCCTGGCTGAGGGCTTGATTCCGGGGGTGGGGGAAAAGGTATGCAGGAAGCAGCCAGTTGATGTTTCTCTCTCTTCATCTCCTTTCCTTTCTCGAATAAATTAATTAAAAAATCTTAAAAATAAATAGCTAAAAATTGCATTATCTGTTTGTAAAGCTATTTACAGTTTTCTGCTTTGCCTTCAAATACATAAATCACTGTCTAAAAAGGGGACAAAACCATTTGACTAAATGATGGTTATTACACACATAGAAAGCATCAAATCCTTAGGGTATTGCTCCTCGGTGTCGTCAATTCAAGAGTGCTGGTTTGCCAAATGTCTCGTTACTGGTTCGAGATAAGCACAGAAAGTAAGAGTAAATACTGAAAAACTTCCATAAAAATTTGACTTTGTGATGATACTAAAGCACATGATTGAGTGTTTTACAAAATTACTGAGCTATCATGAGTTTTGGAAATAAAACTGGCCCTTGCTCACAGATAGTTCAAGAAGCACTGGCTGGCAAACTGGCCTACCAGCCCACCATCTGGGAGGTAAGAAAGTGCTTTCAGATAAACATTTAAAATCAATTTGATAATAGGGAACACTAACTTTGGACTCCAATTAAGGGAAATTAATATTGTTTTCAAAAAATTGCTTCTCTTCTCCCTCTAAAGAATTTCATTTTATTACCATATTTAGAAAAAAATTATTGTAATTATTGTATTTTAAATTTTGTCAATATAAACTTGTGAAAATTTGTTTTCTCTCTTGTTAGAGTAGTAGTCTCAGTTTTGCCTTTTGGCCTGCAAAAACTAAAATAGTTATTCTCTGGCCCTTTATAGAAAAAGTTTGTTTAGACCTTTGGTCTAGCTCATGTAACACCAGCTGGCACAAAGTGAGTTTCAAATATTGCATGTACATGTGTGCACATGCGTTAACATTGACTCCCCCCAAGTTTTTTCTAGAAAACTCCCTAGAGGTTTTTACTTCATAGATACAGCCTGAAACTCACCCCTTAAAACAAGTGATCACATTAATTCAGTTGCATCAATTGCTGTTGTTAATCACTGAACCTGTGTTCTTAGGACCCAATGAAGCATTTCTTTCCACCCAACCTGCCTGAAAAAAAACCATTTTGGCCTGCCATTCAAGTATCTATACACTCTGGAACTCGGAGTTATATTTTAAGTTTGCAGACCCTACATTTTAATCTTAAATGAAGCTTGAAGTTCATGATCCTTTTCCAGTTATCCAAAATGACCTTTGTGTACTCTCAAATGCAGAACACTGACCCTGTTCTTTCTGTATGATCCCAAAATTCAGTAACACAACAAAAGTATGAATTGCTCATTGTTCTCAAAAATTGTTAAATAATAAGAGGAAAAAAAAACTGTTACTTGTCTTCTTCAGGGTTAAAATACAATTCTATGTCCCTCATATAAAAATATAAAAGACATCCAACACTTATTATTTCATACCTCTAAAATCCCTTTTTTTTTCTTTTCTTCATTGTCTGCGAATCCACTTATTATTTGGTAGCAGTCTTTACAAACTTTGCTCAGTTTACCACCATCATACTCCAGTTGAGCTTTGTAATCAGAACACTTCCAACAAACCACCTTAAATTAGAAAAGGTAATGAAGGAGTCAATAATCATATTTTAAAAATAGTAATATTTAAGCCATAAACATTTACAATGAGAAAGAGCTATAAAAGGCAAATTTTATAAAAGGCAAATTTTTATCACACTAAGAACATTCCCATGAACATTAGGATTATCATCACAATATTATAGTGCTGTTTGTGATGGGCTGTGCTTCTTCACCTTTTCTTTCTGACCCTAAAGGTAGGAGATCTTCAGAGGCTCAATCCGACCCTTACTCTTTATACCTCTGGATGTTTCTTGGATATCCCACCAAAATGTGCTCATGAACTTCCTTATCCTCAGCACTCTCCTTCCCCTTCCCCACCTTTCCCAACCTGTCCTCCTCTCCTCTTGCTCCCTGTAATAGAAAATAGCACAGTCATCCCATCAGTCATGGCAAGTCATAAACCTAGGGACATCCCTGATACCACCCCAAAGGTCATTCTGTGACAAAGTCCTGCCAATCTTACCTCCTAGAAAGTTTTCAATCTGTCCATTTTTCTACATCTTCCTTGTAATAACCCGAGTCCAAGCTATCAGCATCTTCGTTTGGACTATTATAGCCTCGTGATTGCTCCTTACTGGTCTCCAGCCTTCTGCTCTTACATCCTTCCAAGCTATTTTCCAAATAGCACCAGATGCTCTCTTAAAAATCATAACCTGATATGTCTTCCTTTTGCTGTTGAATAATGAACGCACTCTTCACTATGGCCTACAAAGTCCTCCATTATCTGCTCCTATGACTCTCCATATCTTTCATGACGCTGTCTTCTACAGACCTTCTGCCTCATCTCTGCTGCTTGAGTTAACTCGTTCATCCTCCAGATGTTGACTCAAACTTCACTTCTTTAAGGAAGACGACTCCAACTTCCAGAACAGAGCAGGTCACTTAGCACTGTGCCAAGTCCCCTGTACTGTTTTTCATGTGCTGATTTACAAGTTATACTCACATACTTGTGTGATTATTTATTTAATGTTTATTACCCCAACGAGGCTGCAAGCTCTATGAGATTGTTCTTGTATATTTTGCTCACCAACACACAATAAACATTTATTGAATGCCAAGGAATGAATAACTATAATGAAAATACATATGATTTCTTAGTGAACGGTATTTTCCTTAATTGCTATAGGATAATTGTTAATTAAAAAAACCTTCCACTTAAAAAATTTATCTCCTTGCTGAAACCGGTTTGGCTTGGTAGATGGAGCATCGGCCTGAGGACTGAAGGGTCAGTACCAGGATCGATTCCGGTCAAAGGCATGTACATACCTTGGTTGTGGGCACATCCCAGTAGGGGGCATGCAGGAAGCAGCTGATCGATGTCTCTCTCTCATCGATGTTTCTAACTATCCTTCTCCCTTTCTTTCTGTAAAAAATCAATAAAATATATTAAAAAAAATATTTTTTAAAAAAAGAAACATCGATGGGAGAGAAACATCATTCAGCTGCCTCCTGCACACCTCCTACTGGGGATGTGCCCACAACAAAGGTACATACCCTTGACCGGAATTGATCCTGGGACTGACCTTTCAGTCCTCAGGCTGACGCTCCATCCACCAAGCCAAACCGATTTCGGCAAGAAGATAAATTTTTTAAGTGGAAGGTTTTTTTATTAACAATTATCCTATAGTAATTAAGGAAAATACCATTCACTAATAAATCATATGTTTTTTCATTATATTTATTCATTCCTAACTCTCTATCCCTCTCCCTTCCTTTCTATAAAAAAATCAATAAAATATGTATTTTTAAAATTATCTTCTTGCTTCTAGAAGCATATTTCCCCCCCCAATTCATAGTGAACAAACTCTATTTAAGAAATGTAAATATTTGTAAAACTTTTGGTTTAAGTTCACAGCATATAAAATTCATGATATAATTATAATAAAATTACTCTAGGATTTAGAATTTTAGAGTTGTCTGTATCTCCTATTAACTAATATATTATTTTAAAATCATATCATAGTATTTTCATGATCCACATTCACTGAACCAAATATATCAATACCTAAAATCATTTCAAGCAAACTTGGTAAGTCTTATCCTGGAGGAAAATGAGGAGAATGTTTGCTATCATCTTAATTTGACTACAAAATGATCTTGCTGAGTCAAAACTTAGAAAAAGAGGAAGAATAAATCTATAGAGTGAGCATAATCTAAGAGCTATTAATAAGAACAGTTGCACTTAAGCACACTAATAATAGATTATACTGCAATGCCTACCCTTCTGTTTATTCGTTGCTTTTTAGAAGGAAGTATGTAATCTTTAACAAGGTTTATAAGGCCTTTCAAAACCTGCTGCTACTTCTCTCCAGCTTTATTTCATGTTTTGTTCCTCGTCCCTCTTTCCATATGAAACAACTCAATTTCTGAAAACCTGTTATGTGCCTTCCCTGACTTGAGTTGCTGAATTTTGTCAGAGAAAGATCACTGCCATTAAATGGACTACTCTGTCCTTTTCACATTTATAACCATACACCTGTGGTGGGCACCCAGCAGTCCACCTTTGTTTCTCTGACAGACTCATCTTCCCTGCCCAGGGGTGACTATTTCACCCTCAGTCTTTCTCAAACCGCCTCCACCTTTCTTCCTTCCCCCTTCACTTCCAGCCGATGACATTTGCACCAGACCTAAATTCCCTCATTTCCCACCAGCAAATTAAAAACCCCCACATTTACAGCCATCTGTTTTGTGTTTTTCCCCCCTTTCTGTTGCCATGGAGGGACATTTCCCTCTCGCCCAAACTTCCACTTATGCTAACAAGTTCTTTCTAGTCTCTCAAAGCCGTCAACTCCTTTGGTTATCATTTCTCTACTGTTTCTTCTGCCACACTTCCCCTTCCTCATCACACACCAGCACACGGCCTTTGGCAGTCTCAAGGGAAGACCAAGCTCTGGCCTGCTTATGAGATACAGACTCTGCATGAACGCACGTCCCATCTCCCTTCCGTGGTTAGCTCTTCCGCACCTTTTAGGCATCAGTTTACATATCAACCTCTCAGATAGATCTTCATTTCTCTAACTAAAAGTGGTTCCAAATCCTCCTTCCTTGCCATTATTCTCCATTTTAAATGTCCTGAATGCCTCCTTATTACATCTACAGTCCTTTGAAATGCTTAGTTGTCCATTTACCCGACTTGGGTCTATTTGTCTCTATTAGAATGTAACCTACAGGAAGCTGGGTATCATTTTGGTTACCATTTTTTTCTCCAGGACCCATCACTGTGCTTTGTGCGTACTTGTCACTAAAATAAGTGTATCTCTGAAGTGCTCTCCTGAATGAGTTTTGGCGTCTTTTCCAAGCTCATGATTTTACAATATTACAGAGTTACTGGCCATCTTAATGACCAAGAAATCTCACTCACATGTCCACATGCTCGACAATGATGCCTTCTCCTTGTCAGCGCGTTGAAAGGCTCTTTGCATTTCATACACATCGTTACTTCATTATCTCGGATCCATCTTGGGGCTCTTTTCCCTAGCTCAGCAGTCTAAAAAGGGAAGAGAGATTCAATTTTAACAGGAAAAAAAAAAACCTGTTGTTTCCTTCCTGCCTGCCTGCCTTCTTTCCAAGCAATTTAACAACAATGCTCATACCATGTTCTGGTAAAGAAGTAAAAGGTTCAAAGAAGTTAAAGCAGCATAAAAAAGGCACTCACTATGACATTCATCTAATAAGAAATGAGATTCTGTCTCAGTCAGTTTGGGCATTGGGAAGAAAAAAGGCGAGATAACAAAATGACGAGATAGATCTTTTGTAATTGCAAAGAGCCTAAAGTTAAGAATTTTAACTCAACTTACGGAAACCTCTGACTGAATGTCATTATCCTTTGCAATCGCATTTCTGAAGGTTTCATACCTCTGATGGAAAGCATCAATAGTCTCTTGAAGGGCCTAAAATATAAATAAAATTCAAAGCACATATTAAAGTATCACGTGCAAATTTATTAAAATACTTTATTAAGCAAATATCTATGATGGGAATCACTTTAAAAATTAAATGACCTTGCAAGGCTTGGTGGTTAGAACACTAGCCTATGCACTACAGGGTCACAGTTTCGATTCCCAGTCAAGGGCACATACCTGGGTTGCAGGCCCAATCCTGGCCCCTGACTAGGGGCACATGTGGTCGACAACTAACCCAGGTGTCTCTGTCATATTGATATTTCTGTCTCTCTCTCTTCTCTCTTTCACTCTTCCCTTCCCCCCTCCTTTTCACTCTCTCTAGGAGTCAATGGAAAAAATATCCTCACTTATCGGGAACAGATTACAAAAAAATTTAAATGACTTTGATCCAATGACTACATATGCACAATACAATAATATCTGCACATTTGCGTACACATACAGAGATTGCCAAAACAAAAACTAAAAATAGAAATAAGGTTTACCTTGATCCATTCTTCTTTGTCTTGTTCAGAACTAAAACAAAACAAAATTAAAATGAATGCAGAGACCATTAATGAGTTACACCTGGTGAATAAAGCTATGTTTTAATGTTCTTCCAACTTTTTGGAAAACTTAGGGATGTCCAAGAAAGAGTAACAATTAAAATTAAACAGACTCTCTGGCAATTGAACAAATAAATTCTTGAACAGAGTTTTAGAGCATCCACTTACTCTGGTACAGATAATTTTTGATGGGGAGAGGTAAGTTTAGCTTTTACAATAGAACGCCCTGCCATTACATTTGACAGCCATGATCTAGTTACTGGTATAGACATTAGGCACTGGATATATATGTAGCCTCCAATTCATCTTTATAAAAGTAGATGGGGCCTTTAAAGGCTATGGGCCACAGCCCATCTCAAGACAGATTATAATTAGCTTTGAGAATTTCAAGTATTTTTGTAAGGTTTTAGGGAACTATTTAACACCAGTGCCCTGGTGCATGGATTTGTGCATATTGAAAGGAAATTAATGAATCGTAATGTAAATATCTGTGTTTTCCAATGGGTCAAACAGTTGCAACCCACAGGTTGAGAACCACTGCTGTAGAGCCTAAGACTATCGGAAAACACAGATATTTACATTATGATTCATTAACAGTAGCAAAATTACAGTTATGGAGTAGCAACGAAAATAATTTTATGGTTGGGGGTCATCACAACATGAGGAACTGTATTAAAGGGTCGCAGCATTAGAAAGGTTGAGAACCACTGCCCTAAGGGGTCCTGGGTTGCGAGAGGGTGATTCTCGGGCTCCCTCCTCTCTAGTTCCAGGGTGTGTCACCCAAGAACCACCGCTGCCAAGTCACCCCAGCTTGGCAGCTCCTGCATTGAGCATCTGCCCCCTGGTGGTCATTGTGCATCATTGCTACTGGCTGGACGGTTGCTTAGTCTTTTATATATATAGACTCCTTTTGATGAACAATTTAATTTCATTTTGCTGGAAGGCTTCAGGCAACACCATACAGATAAAGCAAAACAAACAATTTACATGCTTGTAGGAAGGAAGTTGCACAGATTAACGAACCCCAATATTTAATGATTTTTTTTTTTACTGGGGAAAAATTTCTTGACAGTAATCAAATCCCCTGGTTTTCCTATTGAGGCAAATTTTCTTTATTCCAGTCTCTCTTGCAGGTAGCTTATAGAGCTAGTTGTTGTCATATAACTATCTTCGAGAAATCCCTGTTAGCAGACTCTGGACTAAGATCTCCAAAGAGTGGGCTCCGTTTGCGTGTCTTTGGTAGGCTAGGGCTAAGTTTGAGTTCTGCCGGAATGTCATATGCCTGGGTCCCACAAGGATCATATAAGGCTGGCAGGAGGTGTGCTCCTATAACACTGTTCATTCTTCCAGTAAATTTATTTTTGAGTACCACAATCTCCCAAGTATGCTGCTGAAATCTGTACCCATAAAATGAAAGGTTCTGCTTATTGTTCATCTGGGGATCCTTGGTGGTGGTGGTGGTGTGATATCAATCTCTTCCCTCAAAAAAGATTCTCCCTATGGTTGTGCCCTGTCCCCACAGCATCAGCTCTACTGCCCTGAAAGCATCCATGCATGCTAGCTGCTTTTATCTTTTTAAATGCTAAGGAACTTGACAAATTTTCAATCCTTTATTTAGGTTTACTTACCACTATATTTTTATATCTATTCAGCAACCAAAGACCATTAAATAAATACTACAGAAACTAAGAATACTTTACATTCTTTTGAACATGGAAGGATACACAGAGTGTAAGAGGTCAGTCTTCAGGCTAACTCATTTAGCAAGAAAAGCAGAGCCCTGTTTTTTCCACCCTCAAGTAGCCTCAGAAGCAAACTCTCTTGAAATATCTCTAAATAAGTACCCAATTTGGGGTTCCATGTAATCTTACTAACACTCTGACTTCCGATGTTTGTCTCCATTCTTAGTCATTACAGACTAAATGACAAGTAATCCCTTAATTTTGATCTTCAATTTGCCATATAATCATAAATAGAACTGAAGCAATGATATCACGGGAATAAAACGTTTGTGGGAAATGATCATGTTTCGATAACTAATTGGAACGTATTCAATACCGCATATTGAAACTCTGCAAAGTGAGGACTACCTGCAGTTAAGAAAACTCCCCATGAACCAGCCCCACCCTAAAAACAGCCCAAGCTGCTAAGGGAAGGCTGGAGTCCTTGGTTAGGCACTCCAAGAAGCCTCCTAATCTTCAGCTGCTCCAACACACCTCTTGGCTTAGAGATTTGGAGACATGCTGACATTTCAGAGCTGGCAGCACCTTCATTTTTCCACCATGGAGACTCCTCTAACAATCAGAACTAAGGGAGTCCTTCTTGTTGCCAGATCCAATCACCCAGTGAGTCAACATCTACTGTTCTGGGTTGAAAACATTGCACAGCTCCTCCGTTGCCCCAGGAGGCAGGGTGTGTTCAGACAGAGAAAGATGGAGTAGGTCACTGAACAATGGGTCAGCTGGAGTTTGGGGGGAGAGGGTGGTTCATGCTCCGGCCAAGCGTGCCCAGGTGCTGTACCTGTGCCCTGAGATTCTTGGCGACGGCTGAAATAACTTTTGTAACCTTTAGATTGTCATTGTAAGAGTCCTAACTCCCTCTCGTGGTTTCTGAGTATAAATTTACTGTAACACGTGTGGTCTGGACTGCAGTTCAGCCTTTACTGCAGTGAAGTGCTGCAACTGTAGTAGTTGGCCAGCTTAATAAAGGCTCATAAATTTTGATCTGTCTCTGGTGGTCATCTCTTGCGGGTTGCCCCATAATACTACATTCTCCTCTTGAGTTTGATGGCTGGAGCCCAATCCCCATCATGATAAGGTAGAAAAACCTTGATATTCAAAGCCAAGTCCTCCACCATTTTAACTCCTGCTTGAAATGCCAACTTCGCATCCTTAGCTCAGTCCCCTGGCAGCTTGCCTCATCTTCTGTAAGTGTAATTTCACCAGTTCCCTGACTTCCAGGGCACACATTCCTGCTAAAATGATTATTTACTTTTTTTTTTTTTAAAAGTCTGAAGTTTAAGCTCTTACGTGGTGACTGAGTACAAATAACCAAGATGAATTCACCTGAGCAACCAGAACACAGGCTATTGGTGCAAAGGAACAAAAGAAGGACTCTGACTATCCACAGATTCTAGGGCGTCAGACCATCAGTGCTGGGCCCTGGCCGGTGTTGCTTGGTGGTTTGAGTGTGCACCAAAGGGTCTCTGGTTCAATTCCCAGTTAAGGTCATGTATGAGCCTGGGTTGTAGGTTCGAACCCACGTGTGAGAGGCAACCAATTGAAGTGTCTCTTTCACATCAATGTCCCCACCCTCCACCGCTGTCTCTAAAAATCAACAGAAAAATATCTTCGGGTAAGGATTAACAACAACAAAAGAACCATCAGTGCTGGGATTGGTACCTAACCCTCTTGCCAGAAACCAAATATTATCTCACTAATAGAAAGATGTGGACAGGAAACCCAGAAGGCTGGTCAACAACCTTAATTGTTCTAATCACTCACTGTTTAGTTGAAACATTGCTCTAATCACTCACTGTTAGCTGAAGCAGCCTCCACCTCTGTTTGTCTTAAGTATTTTTGTTATTGGAATTTCCTGCCTAAAGGCTATGGGTGTGTCCCATAGTCTCAATAAAAGGGATAGCAAGGCCAGAGCAGTGAGTAGTCCTCTCACTAGAGGTGAGCTCCCACCTGGCCCCCAATATTCCCAAAATTAATACTTTCCTAGTCTCTTTTCATTTGTGTGTAGCCTACTCCAGAACCCAAATCCTGAACTGGAACCCTGAACCACGTGGGATGTGAAAGGGGCTCCCACACCCTCTGACCTATGACTCTCTGGAGTCTCCCAATTTTCACCAGGCCAGGCCTTTATAAGTTGAATGGATAACAGTCTTCTAAAGCAGGAATTTAAAACCCAATAGCACTCTGTCCTGCAGTGGTTCATGCACAAGATAGCTGTGATCTACTGTAGGGGTTTTCATATTTTCTTCTTTCCAAACATGGTTATGCTAGGGGGCAGATGCTGGAACTCCAGCTCTTTCTCTTTCATTCAATAAAGCATGTAAGAACCATTCTTTCAGAACTCCCAGTCCCTAGGGACCACTATAACCCCAAATGGCCTCCTTCATGTATCCACCAGCTGTGGCAAGAGAATCATTACCTTTTCCAGCCTGCATCCTTCGAATATTCTCTCCATCAAAGTGCTAATAAGTGCCATGAATGCAGAGCCTCTGAAGGACTGAGAGTTAAACTTCAACATTTAGCATGGGATAATAAGCATCAGTGAACATGTGTGGAGCAGAGGAAGGATGGAGGGGAAAAGAGTTAGGGGAGAACCTTTTCCTTTAAGACTCAAAACGTTGGCTTAAATGCAACAACTTCATTCTCTGAGCACCTTGTAAATCTAAAGAGTGAAAATAACTTACTGAGCATTAATTTCTGAAAACGATTATCCTCGGAATTGTAGGAGAACCAAAAGGGAAGACATAATTCCTGCTTTTTAAGGGCTTCCACCTCCCCACTTAGGTCCAACCAGACTTGCCGAGGTTTGTAGCATTCACCTGGGAAAGACTCAGCATTTTCTATTCTACACTTAATTCTGATGATTTTGAAAGCTGTGTAATAAGCATGGCTCTCTTACCTGGCTTGCAATTCCAATGTTCTCTCTTTCCCAGATACCTGGAAAGTGTGTGGATATTCCTCATTGTGAGTCTCCACAATCTGCATTCCATCTAAACCGACCCGGGTTCGAACTGTGAATTTGGAGCCTACCAAGCTGAATTTTGGCACACAATACAGCAACATGTTGTTGAACTGTAAGGAGACAGAACACATGTCAATAAAGAGGAACACAAAGCGGGAAGAAGGTGACAAATACTGAATGTAGCTCTAGACCAGTGGTTCTCAACCTTCCTAATACTGCGACCCTTTAATACACTTCCTCATGTTGTGGTGACCCCCAACCATAAAATTATCTTCATTGCTACTTCATAACTGTAATTTTCTACTGTTATGAATAATAATGTAAATATCTGTGTTTTCTGATAGTCTTAAGTGACCCTTGTGAAAGGGTCATTTGACCCCTAAATGGGTCACGACGCTCAGGTTGAGAACCACTGCTCTAGACAATATTCCAAGGATTTCCCAAGGAGTACAGTATCAGACTTTGTGTGTGAGCAAAATTATTTAAATACTATATTGAGATTTTGTGCTTGTACCAAAATTATCATAGTTTAAAATGCATAGCTTATACTTTCCTGTGTTGGTTTACAAATATTTTATTGATATTTCAATAAGCCAATCATTATTTTGAACCATTAAAGAAAGTAATTCAATTCAGCAACAATATATTAAGAACCTTCCATATACCAGCAACTAAAACTATCAACCCATAAAGTTGAAGTACTTAGAGAACAAAATTTCTAATTGCTATATCTTAGAGAGAGCAATTCTATAATAGGTGTTAGAGGAAAAGTTTAATATTTAGCCATTCTTTTTTTTAAAATATATTTTATTGATTTTCTACAGAGAGGAAGGGAGAGGGATAGAAAACTAGAAACATCGATGAGAGAGAAACATGGATCAGATGCCTCCTGCATGGCTCCCCTCCCCCTGGGGATGTGCCCACAATCAAGGAACATGCCCTTGACTGGAATGGAACCTGGGACTCTTCAGTCCACAGGCTGATGCTTTATCCACTGAGCCAAACCGGTTTTGGCAGCCATTCTTTCTATCAGTGTATTTATTAAGTTAATATGTAGCCAAAATTATCAATTTAAATGTTATTCAAACATGTGGGGTTGGCACATTGTCAATGTAAAAAAACAACAAGTCACTGTTTTATATTGACCACATCTTGCTTAAAAATTCATCCCATATGAATTAACAGAAAAGTCATCTGTTTTAGTAAAAAGTCTTTAAAAGATTTTATAGGATCTATTTTTAAGATGAAAAACTTTATTTTGAACCTAATCAAATTATGTATAGTCCCTCTTTTTTAATCAACAAGGAGTAGCTCCTGTTTATCAGGCCCAAGCAATGAGTGACTTTGGGAGGGCAATTAGCTCCCTTCGAATGTATTAAAATATGCAAAAGGATGAGAGAGTAAATATTTTGGTTAATCTGTGAGAAGATCCATACCTATATTTCTACTTCATATTGATTATTTATAGGGTTACAAATATTTTTTAAAGACACGAGCAACTGGGACTTAAACCCTTATGTACCACGTAACCTCTCATGTCTTAGGATCATTCTCTGTAGAAGTTCCAGGTGTTGACAGAATTAAAAGAGGAAAATTCTGGTTCTGCAAGCTCCTCTCTTTAATTCTACATGGCCGTAAAGACAAGAAATGGTGATGGATACTTAAAGATATTTCCAACTGTTTATGAGATACCATCCTTCGCACTCATTCTGAAAGCCGATCTCTCACCAATTGTTCCTCATATATTATTTTGCAACTTCCTATAACCAGTGTCAGAATTTTCATTTCCACAATTGGGATAATGTAGAAATAAAAGAACACTAAATACATTTTATCAGATATATCTCAACACCACATTTCACATGTACATTTCTAGAAGAGAACACTAACGGGATTAATGAGCCCAGCCTTTGCCATGCCTGATGTATTCTAACTATGCAATCAGAGCCTCATTGTAACATTGCAAGGTTCTCAGCACCATCCCAGCTTGATTAAGGTACCAGCTGGTCTGCTACCTATTCATGTTTACCTTTCTCTCTCTCTTCTAAGGACAAGCTGCACCAAAATAGACAGGGCTCACACATTCAAAATGGCAACAAGAAAAATTTTTTTCTGCATCCTGAGTGACAAATGTAATGTTTGGTACTCAACACATGCCATAGCAAGCAACTGAACTCCTGGTTGAACTCCTGGTTGAACTCCTGGCTGCATATTAAGTTTTTATTATATAGGGTGATATATTTCTCTTCCCCTTGCATGTTTTCAGGATTACATTTCCCCTATTATATTCTTACTAAGGGGAACTTCATATTCATATTGTCGATAACTATATATTAACCTCTTATTACCTAGGTCACAATCTAATGCTAGTCAATAAATACTCTTTTCTTCTTCCCCGAGATGACAGTGAGAGCTCTTGAAGGAGACAAAATATTGCTTACAAAAAGTGGATGCCATATAAGTAAAGGAATTAGGTGGCCAGCCCTGCTCCCTCCATAAACCTTGTTCTTGCGGCAAAAGCCACCGTCACCTTCTCTCTGGGTTCCCACAGATACTGAAAGAGGAAGTTAGAGCAACTGTAACTGAGTAGATCAACTTTCCTTTTCAGTGTAGGGAGTTCCTTTTTATTCCATGCTCATAGCTCAGAAGTAGATATTGACAAAGCAATCCTTGGCTGTCGTGGTAAGCTCTGGAGGTGCCAGGCTGGGCCCAAACCTAGAAGCAAGTCTCTAGTTTATTAAAAGCATAGGGAAGTGCCTCCTTCTTGATCTCTAATATTCCTCAATTATTTATTTCAAGTTTCTTAAAATGTATTTATTTGAATGAAATAATTCAATTTCATGTCTCAATAGTGACTGTTTTATTAAAGTTTGGGGAAGTAAAAAGACATGTTGGAGAAATTTCCAGAGCCTAGTCTGTATTCAAAATTTAAATGAGCTGGGATTGGGGGTGGGTGGGAATCTAAATCTATCAAGCTACAAGCAAATAAGAAATAGAACTCCAAAGTCAAGAATAAAACCACCTAAGTCATTTTTATACTTTATAGGATAATTCAGTGATTCTTTTTTTAAAACTTTCAGATGTTAAGTGTGGTTATTTGCTTAATCAACAGAATACCCTACCGTTGGTGTATGTGTGTGTGTGTGTGTGTGTATGTATGTATGTATGTATATATATGGTGTGGAGACAAGCAAAATAGCAACACACATAAAGATTTGAAAGCTGGTATCAGATTCTAAATATGATTTGGCTTTTCAGATAAATGTAATATCCCAGCATAGGAAACAGAAATCCGGCCCTAATTTTCTTTCTAGAGAGAAAGGAAATCAAAAATGGTACTACAGAAGTTTCTACATATGAAAGAACCAAGGATGCTCTATGGGAATACAAGTGTGCTGGCCAGAGGAGAGATTCTGTGACAAGTACAATATTAGAGGGGGAGGATTAGAAGAACAAACACTATAGGAAATGCTTCTAAAATGGTCTTCAAAAGGTGAATGTGGCTTTTTTAAAATCCCTGCTGTCTCGCTTTATTCTCCCTAGAGGCAAACACATCATGAGAACATGCACTAAAACAGGAGGGTTCTTGCCTCAAAGTTACTACTGCTTTACCCCTCACCAACCCTCACCCACAAAAAAGGCCCTTTGCTACCTGTCCTCCAAATAGCTGCTTAATTGGGCTTTGCACCAAGGTATACAACCTAAAACTATTTCCAGAACAATCTTCAAATTTGAAAATTAAACTAAGACAATTGGTTAAAAGTTTAACTGCAGTAACTATAACACTAATGTGAAAGAAAAGAAAAATTACCAAAGTACCTAAAGGCCTGGTAAGGAAAAAGGGAAGACATTGACTCCCAGGCATTTTGCCCAGAAGAGTGTATTATGCATGTCTCTTTAATCTATATTTTTGATGCTTTAATATCTTTGTTTATTTTAAAGTATATTTCCATTGATTTTAGAAAGGAAAAGAGAGAGAGAAGTATCAATGATGAGAGAGAATCATTGATTGACTGCTGCCTGCACACCTCCTACCGGACATAGGGCCCACAATCCGGGCATGTGTCCTGACTGGAAATCAAACCATGACCTCCAGGTTTATAGGCTGACTGCTCAACCACTGAGCAACACTGGCTGTGTAAAATGTTTTGACATCTTGGGACCTTGCTGATCCTGAAGGGATTGCCCTCCCAGGGTTACCCCATTTCCCGAGCCAGGAAATGACTCACCTGGAGTGCCTTTCAAATGAAAACCAAAGTCCAGAGTCCACATACCAAAGCTTCCTTTATCAGGTTCTCACTACCTGAGTCAGAATTGCCCTGCCCTTACCACCGAGGGCCAGGTCCCTGACACAGCCCCTAAGCACCAGAACCTGATAAAGTCAAGTACACTGGCAAATCCTAAACCTGTTCCCCCTGCCTGGCCCATTCCTTCTTGCAGAAATCACAGTAAAGCTCTTGCCCACGTTTTCTGCTTGTTCACTCTGCCTTTTATATATATATTGATTTTTCACAGAGAGGAAGGGAGAGGGATAGAGATTTAGAAACATCGATGAGAGAGGAATTCAATCAGCTGCCTCCTGCACAACCCTCTACTGGAGATATGCCCACAACCAAGGTACATGCCCTTGACCAGAATCGAACCTGGGACCCTTCAGTCAGCAGGCCAACGCTCTATCCACTGAGCCAAACCAGTTAGGGCCCCTCTGCCTCTTGACTCTGGTGCTTTCTCATGTAACATCCCCCCACTCGTGGCAACTGCAATCATCTCCAATTCGGTGGCCTCATCACACCTAAATAACAAAATCTACATTTCAAAATACATAGACCTCTGAACCCTGACAGGACATGTCTTTGATTTATACATCTAATTCCAGAACATTTCATGACTTCCAATGGAAACCTTGTGTCCACTTCCTCCCCCCACCAATCCTAGGTAACAACTACTTACATCCTACCTCTATGCATTTGCCTATTCTGGACATTTCATATGAGTGGGATCATAGTGTGGCCTTTGTGAATGGCTTTTTTCATGTGACACACGTTTTCAAAGTTCATCCATGTAGCAGGTATCAGTAGTTTATTCCTTTTTCTTTATGTATCATATTCCACTGCATGGATATACCACATTTTGTTTACCCATCATCAGTTAATGAACATTTAGGTTGTTTACACTTCTTTACTAGTATGAATAATTTTCCTATGAACATTCATACACATGGTTTGTGTAGACATATGTTTTCAATTTTCTTGAGTTATACAAACTTGGAGTGGAACTGCTGGGTCATATGGCGATCATGTGTTCTTTTTTTTTCTTTTTTCCATAAATGAGACCACTCCTCTGCGTGACAATTAGTTCCTAGAAATTTCCCGTTTAAGGAAATTGTAACCAGACAACAGAAACTTCTAAGCCCCCCTCATATTATGACAGTGAGATGACTGCCTTGCAGCAAAAAAGTCAGAAGTAACATCCTGAGACTGTATTGTGTGCCAGTCATCGAGCAGCCCCTATGCCGATGTCTGTTTCTTTGCCTGTAACAACAATGGCAGTAATAGCTAACCTTCACTGAGCTATCACTCAACGTTAGCTTTCTGTTACTCAATGTGAGCTATTACGGTGATTGTCATATCATTAGCTAGGAAAAGGAGCTGGAACTACCAGTCACTAAAAATAAATCGCCTGGATTCCCCAGGAGAGATCTTACATGTCATCTAAGCCTCAGACTAATGGTCATTTCAGGAAGTGCGGGCAGGAACAGGCCCGAATACAGTGAAAAGGAAAAACAAAGGTATCTCATGTACTTTTCACATACGAATTGTAGGCACATGTTTTCCAACATAGCTTACATACGTCTTCATATGAGAAGGGCTAAAAGGCAGTGGTTTTAGACATGACTAGGAAGAAAACTGTTGTTAAGAAATAATATGCTGACACAATATCCCAGAAACAGTACCTATTAGCCTGTAAGAAGGAAAGGAAAAGAAACCACAAAGTATGTCATACCTCATAGACACACACTGACGGCTATGACCATGCTGGAAAGATTCAATTGTCTTCAGGATGTGTTACCAGAATAAATTACATATGGCGAATACACAGAAAAATTATAGAAAGTTTTGTGTCCTTAAACAAGTTTCAGTTACTGAGGACTTTCCCCGATGTGGAGTCTTGACAGTGGCAATGGCACCAGGTTAGACATCATTGTTTTGGAGAGCGGGCAAGCATCCTATTTTACCAAGATGCATATAACAATGCTTATAAATTATTCTTAAGCAAATGTGCTCACACGACAATACTCACTAACAAAAGGTAGCGTTCCTGTGCGGATGTGTTTCGAGCAGCTAGTTTAAGGATCTGTCCTTCTTTTATTAGTTCATTGGAAGGATTTACAATGTCTTCCTCTTCTCCCAGCATTTCATAAATCTCTAAGAGTTTCTTTAGGTTATCCTAAGAAATGAAAACAAAGCACAGCAACATCAAATATAAGGAGGTTTTACCTTAGTGGTTTTAATAATACAACAACCTTAGCTAAAATATGAATAACTCAAAAGCAATTAGAACTAAGCATAAATTTTGGTATAAAATAGGTCAATTGTGAGGAAATTAAGAGATTATTATAGACAACATTAAACAGTTTATAAACAATCCTTCCTATTTACCTGCACCAATTCATGTTGATACAAACTTTAGATAATATTAGGCTATATTACTGGCAATCATCTAACTAGAAGATTCCCGTCTCCTCTGAGAACCACTTACCATTTTTCTTATTGCACTATTAGAATGGCTTGCTGCTGTAGATATAATTTCCAGTGATTCTAAATGAAGAAAAATAAAATAAGATAAATGTATATTGTTTTTACTATGCTACTAGATAGCTGAGTAACATATACTTTACAATGAGAAGAAATCTGGAAAAAAGAAAAAAGCAGCAGAAATCAGAGACCAAATATCTATAATAATAAAAGTGCAATATGCTAATGAGACCAGATGAAGCCAGGTTTATGACAGAAGCCCAAGGTCCCGGGTGCCAGTCGGCAGCTGGAGGGAACCCTGTGCCGGCATCCAGGGAAGAAATGCCTGCTCTTGCACAAATTTCGTGCATCGGGCCTCAAGTACCTAATAAAAGCAGGGGGCAGTTTCCATTTACAAACTGGATACTTCCAAAAGTTCATTTGTAAGTAGGTCAATACCTGGAACTTGAAGGGTATTTCCTCATTGACAATTATTAGGCTTACAGATAGATTTAATCCATAATGTAACTTTCAAAATCAGCAAACACCATATACACTAGCTTGGGACAAGGCCAGGTGCTTTGACAGGTATTAGATCAATTACTCCTTATACAACCCTGAATGGAAAGTATATTCGTTTCATTTGACAGATGAAAGAAATGGCGTGTGATGTGTCTTGGCTAAAGTGACACAACTATGATGTTAAAGGGGCCACGTTTAAACCTAAGTCTTCTGACTTAAATTTCTACAACATTTCAGTGGTATTATTTTATTCATTTTATGAGCAACTTAACCACTAGGTAGAACCAGCATTCTTTGGGAAAAGACAGCCATAGTTCTAGCCTCAGCCAATGCTAATGGAGGGTTTTGCTGGCAGGGTGCGTGGTTCAGAGAGATGGCAATGGGAACTCATGGTCTGAGCAAGATAGGAGGCCTGGGCCCCAGGTGAAGCTGGGGAAGCTGAGGTCTCCTGCCGGCTCCACCCCAGGGAACGCTCTCAGTACTAAATCAGGTCCTAATCTCTTCCTTCCTTTTCTATCTTGTGAATCCTGGTGGGTTCATTCTGTTACAACAGCCTCTTATCTCTGGACCAAATTATTTGTCGTCTTTGTTCCATTACTAAACCTATTGCACTTTGGTTGCTTTCCTGACTTTTAAGTCTCCCTCTGTGATTTCCTTAGAATTTTAGTGTAAGTAGCAACGGGAAATCAAAAAGAGTCCTAAAATATCATGTTGCCAATTTTGTCATTTTTGACATTAGCACATAAGAGGAAGTCAGAGTCTGTAAGAACAGAAGAAACTGAATTTTATTTACATTCTGGAGAACTATGCTGATACAGGCAATTCTGTGCCTTCCACACAGAATCCATGGGAGAGGGAAACAACAAAGCGAGACAGGCTGGGCCACCGCCCAGGAGACCCATTTGAGGCGTAGCAGTGGTGACTCCCACCTCCAGCCCAACCACCAGTTCTGCCACCAACACCAAGAACTCAGGCCGGACGTGTGGAAAGTGGAGATGAAGTAAAAAGTGGAAGAAAGCAAGTCAGGAAAGTTCTAAATGGAAGAGAGAGACAGGGGAGAAGAGCAGTTCCTGTGGTCACTGACTCACTTGGATGGTGGGAAAATCGAATCAGATACAGCCTGTGTTCAAAAAAATACCCAGGCTCCTAGACCAAAGATTGTGTTCCTCATCTCTTATCAAGGTACATTTATAATGGAAGACAAGAAATTATTAGAGGAATAGCAATGTTTAATATTACATACCAGTATTGCTAATACTTGTTGTATACGAACCCATTTCTATTTCTTAACTTTCATTCTTACCTTCACAGCTAATAAATTTTTTAAAAATATATTCTTATTCATGTCAGAAGATAGAGGGAGAGAGAGATTGAAACATGAATGATGAGAATCATTGGCTGGCTGTCTCCTACACGCTGCCTCCTTGGGATCGAGCCCGCAACCCAGGCATATGCCCTTGACCGGAATCGAACCTGAGGACTGCTGACGCACTATCTCCTGAGCCAAACTGGCTAGTACACTGATAGATTTTTTTTTTTTAAAGTACACGAGAAAGTAACATTATTAAAACCTTTTAGCTTTTAAGAAAGGTTTTCATTTATTATCAAAAAGGACAAACATGGCAAATCTATAAAATACTAGTAAAAGACAACTAGCAGAATAGAAATAACATTTTCTCACAGGAAAATGTTAACTGATACTATATAGCATCATTTTATCTTCAGAACAGGTAAAGCCAACTCTGCTTAGGTTATTTTGAGAACATAAATGCCATCATATCTTTCTCGGTATGCATCAAACTATCTAATTAACCAGCAGCACTAGTAATTCCGATGGTTGTATTCTTCCTGTGAGAAGGTAACTGTGTATTGCAATCCAGATGTCTCTAAGACTGTAGTGTGTTTGCTTGTTTTGCTAATCCTCACCCTAGGACATTTTCCCATTGATTTTTAGAAAAAATGGGAGGAAGTGAGGTGGGGTTGTGGAGAAAGAGAGACATTGATGTGAGAGAGACAAATCAATTGGTTGCCTCCTGCAGGCTCCAAGTTACAGGCTGGGGATCAAACCTGCAACCCAGGCATGAGCCCTTGACAGGGAATCAAATCCACAACCCTATGGTGCGAAGGCCAATGCTCTAACTACTGAGACAAACAGGCCAGGTCTCTACTACTATAGTTTTATATTTCAGAGTTAATGATTAATGCGAAACCAGCATGAGAAATGTGATTTGCATTGCTCTAAAGTGCTTGCCTAATTGAGGTGCTGATAACATCCAGTGAGATTATTTTCTGGCACCAATATTTTCCTGAAGTGTCTATTAGGTCTATATCTTGCATTGAAATCGCAAAGCTGCTTGGCCACTACATTACCCCATAATGGGAAAGAGCGGGAAAGCATTTACTTTTCGCATCATTCCAGTCTGGAGAGTCAGGAGGCAACTTCCGCAGGTAGTCCTTCAGGAGCATCTCATACCGAGGAATCCGCTGAACGGGCTCCAGCATGTGGTGCTGCAAGGTCAGGCTCCCACAGACCTTCTGTTTCTGTAATTAGAAAGGTTTGTAATGAAAGATTTAAAAGTAAGGTTAGTCGAAAAATGTAATACAGAGCTTTCATCAAGGGCAGTATCTCCCCACAAAGCGCGGTCTGTGTATCATCTGCCTTAGATATAACTGCGGTACTATTAAAAATAGGAATTTTCAACCCCATCCCAATCTATGAAACTACGATCTTTGATGTTAGGGCCTGTGCATTGAAAACACCCCTGATTCTTCCACTGCAGTCTGAGGACCACCAACTGAGGGTAAGAACAGAAAGGAAAATCAAGCAGGATTTTAAGCAAGAAAATTCCAGATTGCTGGCAACCACTTCCAATTAGTCATTACAAGTCTGTGTGAGGTCATATTATTAAATCATACTCTAGAGATTTTCAAAAGAAGCATCTACTATTTAATGAGCTTCCCTAAGAAAAATTTTATTAAATGACTTTGGACTCAGCAGAAACTATTTTATAATAAGGCCACCACAAATGTCATTTCCTTTGAACTTAAAAAAGACTCTACACAGGATGACAAGATCTGATAATTTCATTATCTGTCAGAATTTTTCATTAGGTCATGGCATTCTTTTCCATTAGAAACCAAACTCCTTAAACAGATTTTTTTTTTTCTGGGAGAAATTGAGTCTAAAGCATTTGTTTTCAATAAGCTGTTGACATAAGAAAGGGAAAAGATTCCTTGAAAAGTAAGATGTGTTCTTGCTTAAAAGCATGAGTCTTCTGAACATATTTATTCAACTCATACCATGACTAAAGCAAAGTTATACAAGTTGTATTAAGACACGATGTTGGCCTTTAAAGCAAACAAGAAACCAAAGGGCAGGCTGTGAGTGGGAAGGCAGGTGAGGAAGACCAGGTGGCAAGTGAAGATAGAGGGACCTTGGAGAATAGGCCCAAGGCAGTGGGGCATGACACACGGTCCATAAAAGGGAACAATGGAGTTTTGTTAGCAAATAATATATTTGTATGAAAACAGGAAGAAGAAGGAGAACAGTAATCTGGGGTAATAATGTCATACTGAGTTTAGTATTGTTTCACGTTTTCATGCAGGGGAGTGATATCATTAGAGGTCTACGAATCAACCTATTGCAATATGGCTTTAGGAAGATGTGGGGAAGCTAGTTTGGAAGTCATTATTGTAGACCAGAGAAAATGTAAAAAGAGCCTGAAATTAGCCTGGAAGCTAATGGCTTTGCCTAATAAATATTAATGTGATAAGTTTAGCTACCTCTTTTGATTTTCTCTAACAAACCATATTTCTCACATACACACCACATCAAAAATAATATTATTGATCCCAAAATTTGTACATAAAGAAACTGTGGCTCAGGAGAGTTAGGACAGCTTTCTAAGGTAAAAATGATTGTTAAGTGGCAGACGAGGATTCTAAATTAAGTTAGCTGATTCTCAATCCATCACGCCTTTCATAGCCCCATCATTTCCTCATAATATTGAAATGACAGACATTGTAGAGATAGATTTCTGATTTGACAAAATATTGACCACCATCACCAGCATTGTGTAGTGAGTACTTATTGTGCAACAAGCTCCATGGTAAGCATCTTGAATAAAGTATCTCACAGGCAAATAGAGAGAATCAGGAAATGCAAGAGACCTATCAAGGGGCACAGAATTCCCAAACCCAGAAACTTATGTGATCTAAAGAATTCCTTTTAAATATTTAAACTTTAGCACAGAATAGTTATTAACATCTTTGACTAGAGAACCAAATAGAAATTACTATGGTATTATTAAATTTTATCATTCAGGTGTCATAACATTTTTTAAAAATCATAAAAGCAAAGTCACAAAAAATCCAGAATAATTATGTTTCTAAAATATCAGGATTTATAACAATCATTCTTTTTAAACAATGTTCCTATTGCTTTTAAAGAGAGAGGGAGGGAGACAGGAATATCAATGAGAGAAAAACTATAACTATTATTCTTTATATTCATTTGTATTCATTCCAACATTTCAACCTCTGAAAGCAAGCAAGAGAGGCACAGAACTAAAATGGAATTCACTTTGTAATTTACATGGACCCTAATTAAAGCACTCTCTTGCTCTGAAAAGCAAATGGAGAATTTATTGCTCAACACATGGCATATGCTCAATATTTTAATTTTGCAGAGGTGGTTTTTACATGATTTAGAGTCGAAGAAATTTGGCTAGGAATCTCAGATATCACAATCTAAATTTTATATCTAGAAACGTTTTGATTTGTACAGAACAATGATGCACAGCCATCATATTACCTGAATTTCTTCAACTACTGATTTGAACTGGGGAATACGCTCTGTCATGTTTTTAACCAATTCCACTGCGTTATCAAATCCTTTCACGTATTCTCCATACATCTTAAGGAATGGTGCCAATTTCTGGAGGATATCACCAATTCTAGGGGTAGTTTCCCTGTATAAAATATAAATAAGTCATTAAGATTTCTTATAGAATGAGTGAATTAACAGGATTTCAAAAGAAGTAATCACCTTTCTACACACACTCTGTGCTTTATCGGATTCACTCTGCTATGAGATGGGTAGAGAATGAAGGAAGGTAGAGAATTAAAGTTTAGGAATGACATAGTAAAAACGACACTAAGAATCTTCAAGCTCTAGATTACTCATAATATCGTATCTTCACTAGTCAAAACAGTTTGAAGAGCAGAGATGAAATCCTTTTCACCTAAAGTTGAAAACGTACATCTTCTATTATTGATTTATAGCATAAAAATTTAGCCCAAATATTTGGCTACAGCTCTGTGTAACATTGGTATTTCAATTTAAAAGCTGAATAACGCAGCATCTAGTATGACTGCCTTAGACATATCATTTGCTATCTACTCCTTACCATTCTTGCATTCGTTTCTCCAGTTCTGGTAATAGGAATTTACTATGGAAGGCATTTATTGATGAAATATTAGAAAAGATTTTATTCACCATCTCTGCTGGGAATGAGCCTCGATTGGCCTCTTCCAATAGTTTGCAATAAAATACCTGAATAAAAGGATAGAGCAAACATTACTTCAAATGTATTGGCTTACTACCTGGCACTGTGCTTTGCACACAGTGGGTTCTTTAACAACTTTTTGTTGAATAAATACAAAAGTTCATGGTTTAAGAAATCAATAATTTTTGAATTGTAAGACTGAGTATGTGTTTTGTTTAAGAAGAACCAGGAATTAGAATTAGGAAACTTTGACTCTAAGGTAGGCTATGCTCTTTTTATGGGATGTTAACCTTTTTTTGTGCCAGAGAATTTCCAACTGAGGTTAACAGAATTTACCCTTCCTATCAATAATAGAATTAAGAGATTAAAAAAAAAAAAAAGAAAATTTTACATATACATCAGAATTGTGGCATTTTCTACTCATGTTTATGTTTTTAATGATTTGTATGTCCTTTACTACATATCACCTTTACTAGTATTGTCATTGGTTGGCATATGTCTCTTTTTTCTATTAAAACTATGCACAACTTGGGGAGGGAAGACATCATAATTTAGTTTCTATAGAAGAAAAGGTACTTAATAAATAACTGGTCAGTGAATGAAAAAAGAATATTTCAGTTCTCTAATGTTTTCCTGCTTTTTAGTAAAAAATAACGCAAACTTGAAATACTGGTATGAGGACAAAAAGATCTTCTCCTGCATATGAATAATAACAGGTATCGTAAAGACAAAAAATATATATCTGCAATCTTAGCTATACTCCACTAGGGCTACTATACCTCTTGCCATTCTGTTAAATGTAGGGCAGAAGGAGGTCTGATCCTTCATAATATCCAGATGGTTGTTAATTTTCTAAAGTCACCTCCACTGCATTTTCTTAAGGCAAAAAGAACACAAAATTATGTCCCTAGAGACTCCAATAGATAGGATATTACAAGACTCTAAACTTTTCTATGGTCAGCAACAATAGCTGAACAAGCTAATGTAGCAGGGGACAAAAGGTGGGGACACATCCAATTTTAAAAAAAGACATATCTCCATTATGGGAATACCTAAAAGTTTCAGGTCTGTGATCCCTATGAGGAAAAAAGTTGTTTCAAAGATACAAACTCATTATTTCAAAGAACATAGCTTTGCCGAAATTGGTTTGGCCCAGTGGAGAGAGCATCGGCCTGCGGACTGAAAAGTCCCAGGTTCGATTCTGGTCAAGGGCATGTATCCTGGCTATGGGCACATCCCCTGTAGGGGGCATGCAGGAGGGGGCTGATCAATGTCTCTCTCTCATCCATGTTTTTAACTCTCTATCCCTCTCCCTTCCTCTCTATAAAAAATCAATAAAATATATTAAAAAGAAGAAGAAGAAGAAGAAGAACATAGCTTTAATTCGGCCCCTGGGAGCTCACCATAACAGGAACTCTAGGAATTTGATGATAGGGAGCATGCACAAGATGACTTGCTCCCATGAATTTCCAGTTTTCCAATGGCAGAAGCGGGACAATTCTTCTTACAACTAACACTCAAGCATGGCAACTCTCTTTTCTAATAAGAGGAGTCTGTATTAGCAGACAATCTACCAATTATCTTATTCTTTTATCACTGAAACAGGATAAAGAGACCTTAGTTTCCAACAGTTACTCTTATAATACATTTTAAATCGTTTTCACAGAATTAGGAACCACAAAAGCCCCAAATAACCACAGCAATCTGAGAAATTAGAAAAAAGTTGGAGGAATCACAATACCAGATATCAGGCTATAATACAAGGCCATAGTTATCAAAACAGCAAGGTACAGGCATATATATCAATGGACCAGAACAGACAGACTTGAAATAAACCCACACCTTTAAGGTCAATTAATATTTGACAAAAGAGGCAAGAACATACCATGGCGTAAAGATAGACTATTCAATAATATTAAAAACTGGACAAACATGCAAAAAAAGAAACTAGACCACTTTCTCACACTATACACAAGAATAAATTCAAAATGGATTAAAGACTAAGATGTTAGACTCGAAACCATAATATCCTAGAAGAAAATATAGGCAGTAAAATCTCAGACATTTCTCTTAGCAATATTTTTTTCTGATATATCTCCTTGGGCAAGGGAAATAGAAAAAATAAACAAATGGGACTACATCAAGCTAAAAAGTTTTTGCACAGCAAAAGAAACCATCAGCAAAATAAAAAACAAACCACTGAATGGGAGAGCATATTCACCAATAGTGCACTGGTAAGGGGTTAATATCCAAAATTTATAGATTACTTATTTAACTCAACACCACCACCACCCCCCCAAAAAAACACAATCCAATTAAAAAAGGGCAAAGGACTTGAATATACACTTCTCTAAAGAGTACATACAGATGGCCAATAGATATGAAATGTCACTAGTCATCAGATAAATCCTAATTAAAACCACAATGCAGTATCACCTCAACCCTGTCAGAATAGCTATCATCAATAATCAACAAGTGTTGGTGAAATTCTGGAGAAAAGAGAACCTTTGTGCACTGTTCATTGGAAGGAAGATTGGTGCAGCCACTGCAGATACCAATATGGAGTTACTTCAAAAAATTAAAAATGGAACTGCCTTATGAACCAGCAATTCCACTTCTGAGAATATAACCAAAAATCCAAAAACTAATTTGAAAGAATATATGCACCTCTATATTCACTGCAGCATTATTTACAATAGCCAAGATTTGAAAGCAGCCCAAATGCCCATCAGTAGATGAGTGGATAAAAAGCTGTGGTACATTTACACAGTGGAATATTACTTGGCTATAAAAGAAGAAGGAAATCTTACCTTTTGCAATAGAATGGATGGATCTGGTGAAATAAGCTAAGTGAAATAAGCCTGTCAGAAAAAGACAAGTACTGTCTGATTGTATTTGTACACTAGAGGCCCGATGCACAAAATTCGTGCAAGAGTAGGCCTTCTTTCCTCCAGCTGCCAGCACCAGCTTCCCGCTGGCACCCAAGACCTGGGCTTCCCTCGCAGCCTTGGTTTCACCTGGAAGGTCTTCCAGAAGGACGTCTGGTCTAATTAGCATGTTATGCTTTTATTATTATAGATGGACTCTAATGACCAAAATAAACTAACAAAATAGAAACAGACTTATAGCTACAAACTGACAGCTGTCAGAGGGGAGAGGGATTGGTGAAAATGGTGAAAGGTTAATTTAAAAAAAATACAAAAAATAAAATAAACACAAACAGCAGTATGGAGATTACCAGAGGAAAAAGGGGTAGGGGGAGGTAGGAAAGGATAAAGGGGGGATAACTGGTGATAGAAGGATACTTGACTTGGGGTGGTGAATACACCATGTAATATGCAGATGATGTCTTATAGAACTGTACACCTGAAACCTATATAATTTTATTAACCAGTGTCACCCCCAATAAATTCAATTAAAATATAAATAAAGAAAAATAAAGAAATATCGGGAGGAAAAAACAACTTTCTTTGCAAATGTGCATCTGAAATGACACTCAAGGCTTTACTACCAGGATGAAAGTACAAAATGTGATGAAGTAGATTCACATATTCAACAAATACTGACTGTGAAACTTTACATCAGTCACTGTATTAAACGTTTGCTACAAGGCTGAGCAAATGAACTCTCAATATCCCTTCTGGCCCTATGACTGCAGTCACTCAGGTCATGCTCATAAGACTGAACAGCTAACAAGCCAAACAGAATCAGTGATATATTCATGTTAGTAACACAGCAGAATCACAGTATCTCATTTAGATTATCATAGACACATAGCATAGAGAATCACAATAAATGGTCAAGACTGGTGTTTAGGGTTGAAAGACACGGATAAAAGATACTTGTGACTTGAACTGAATCCATCAGTCTGCTCTTTATGAAGTATAACACTTTATACCCAGTGAATTCACTGATAAAGCTAGAAATGTTATAAATTTCCTTTCATTGGCCAAAAATGGTCAGCTCCTCTGTAGTTTCTAAAAACTTTAATTATCAAGTAAAAGTAATGTATAGTGACAAAGATTAAAATAATTATGAAATGGAAAATACTACCTGATCTAAAAGGTCAAGTCGGTTGACGTAAGCTCTTTCGGTAAGCAAAAGTTCATTGGCTATGTTGTGAAGTTTTTGCTCATTTGTCTCCTACAAATAGAACAGATATGCACATATTAGGAAAAAAAGCTTGGACAGTATTTCTCTAGTAATAAACACCTCATTAAATGGTTTGATTAAAACTGTTTCCTCAAGCTTCTCAGGTACCCAATTCCTTTCAGCCATCAAGGAACATCCAACCAGAAAATAACAAATTAGAAATGGGCAATTTGCTATATTGAGTTAACAGCTTTTTTTTTTCTTAAGAATAGTTTATTGCCGAAACCGGTTTGGCCTGCAGACTGAAGGGTCCCAGGTTCGATTTCGGTCAAGGGCATGTGCCCTGGTTTCGAGCACATCCCAGTGGGAGGTGTGTGGGAAGCAGCTGATCAATGTCTGTAACTCTCTACCCCTCCCTCTTCCTCTCTGTAAAAAAATCAATAAAAAAATATATTTTTTAAGAAAGAATTGTTTATTGAGATTTAGAGACAGAAGAAGGGAGGAGAGAGAAACATTGACATGAGAGAGTAACTTTGATCAACTGCCTCCTGCACACCCCCTGCTGGGATTGAGCCCTGAACTGGGGGATGTGCCTGGTGTGGGATCAAAGTGGCAATCTCCAGGTTCACAATGACGCCCAACCAACTGAACCGCACCAGTCGGGACCTGCAACAAGGTCTCTTGTGACGCCTGTAGCAGTCAGCTATCACTATCATCCATCTTTGCCTTGAAACATCTTTTAACTTTTCCAGTTCCCAGACACAATACTTGTTTTTTTCCCCACCCCTCTTTGGACATGATTTCATCATTCTCTCAGTCATATTCTCTAATTGTTAGCTTAATGCACAGAACTTTTTGCCCTTGCAAAAAAAACATTTCATTGTGGAAAATTTCAATCTATAATAATAAAAGGGTAACATGGTTATTAGATTGGATGTCATTCCAGAAGTCCTTCCAGACAAAGTCAGGCCAGAGGGAAGCCCGGGTCCTGGGTACCAGAGGGAAGCTGGTGCCGGCAGCCAGGGGAAGGAAGGCCTACTCTTGCATGAATTTCATGCATCGCGCCTCTAGTTATATATACTAGTAAAAGAGAAAAGAGTAAAATGAACCTCCATGTGTCCAGTGCTGAGATTCAACAATTATCAACTCATTGTTAATCTTGATTCATCTATGCCACCTACCTTCTTTTACCCATTTTGTTTTTTTGAGAGAGAGACAGAGACAGACATCAATCAGTTGCTTCCCATATGTACACCAACTGGGAATCAAACCCACCACCTACATATGTACCCTGACCTGGAATCGAACCCATCACCTTTTGGCATACAGGATGACACTTCAATCAACTGAGCCACACTGGCCAAGGCCCTTTACCCATATTTTAAAAATTAAATCCACACTTTATTATTATTATTTTTAAAGAAGAAAGGAGAAATTGAGTATTCAATTTCAGAAGTGAGAATGGATGATTTATAGGTAGTTGAGAGAGAGGGGACCATACATGGCAGGCAAATATTTTTCCTTCAAATTCCTTTTATTTATCTTTTAAATATAATCAACTGGGCCACACAGGCCAGGGCAGATATTTACTTAAATATATCCATAGACCCTGCTAGTTCTATGAGGATGGGAAGTTTTTCCTTATTAACTATCTCCTGCATCTACCACGTGCTTCAATTAAATATTGACACACACTTTCCTCCAAACCCAGTAATCTATCCACCTTTATTCGAACATGTCCCTGGCCATCCCCAAACCTTTCTTTTATTCTGTCTAGCACATGCTCCCGCTGTGTTTAAAACTTACCTTCTTTCCAATGGCCAGCTGAATTTCTGCCCCTTGTCTATGGAGCCTTCTTTAACTATCCAAAGCCCTTTGGCTTGGTCCTATTAAAATGCATTTTTAAAAATTTTATACTTAAAATGTGTTTTTTATTTAGAAAGTTCTACCTACTTTGCTGGAATACCCTTTCACTCTAGGAGAGTGTTAAGTATAATAAAGGTTTAGTAAAAACTCTAGTACCAAAATAGACCAAAGTATATTTTAACCAGGGTCTAATCTGAGTAAATGTTATATTTTTAAACTGTATAAAATACTATTAAGCTGTAAGAATGTTTCACTGTATTCAACATATAGGACATCTACTTACATTTTATAGGCAGCATCTATTCTAATGTGGAAAATGACCATTACATTACAGCAGTAGTGAGGTGAGTTATTTTCATGTGAAGTGTTCAGGTAAAGTAACACAATACTGTTTAAATAATTTGTGGTCTCAGAAATACTGAAATAACAATTATGTAGTCAGCAAATCCCCCAACTAGTCAAGGTTTTAACTTAATAAATCCAGGGTAAAGCACTAGCATTGTTACTTATCCTTTTCCCCCATTTTTTTTTTTTAAATCCTCACCGGAGTATATGGTTCCATTGATTTTTACAGAGAGTAAAAGAGAGAAGGTAAGACAGAGATAAACAACAATGTGATAGAAACACATCGATGGGTTGCCTCTTGCACATGCCCCAACCAGGGCCGGGGCTGGAGAGGAGCCTGCAACCAAGGTACGTGCCCTTGACTAGAATCAAACCCAAAACCCTTTAGTCCGCAGGCTGAAGCTCTATCCATTAAGCTAAACTGGCTAGGCCTCCCCCTATTTCTTAATGGTATCCAGACTTGGTTCATGTAACTCACCACTACATAGCCTTCTTTTGGGGAAGTCACCACTGCCCTCCCAGATTAAAAGGTATAACAATAATGGGAACACAGTGATTGGTTCAGGACACAAGGAGACATGAGGAAATGTGTACAGCAGCGGGGAAGAGGAAGTTCTCTACTCTTATCGGAAGAATCACGGAAAAAGCGCTCTCTCTTTCCTGTTCTATGTAAATGAGGGACTTATATAGGCTTCAATGCTATGAGCAGCCATTCCATAACCACAGAGGTGAAGCCAGTAAAAGTTGCCATTGTTCAAGCCAGGTCGAGTGTTATTGTTGTTATTTATAGCATTCTGATTAATACAGAAAACAAATACTATGAAACAGATGCAATATATTCCATGAAATTTAAAAACTTCCAAGTAATTTTTAAACAATTACTATTTATAAAGTAAAATACTTAATGACCTAAAAATGTGACTTTGAAACTGTTAATAAGTGAACACAAATACACAGTAAAAACATAAGAAATCTGTCAACATTTCAGGGAAAGAAAAAGCAGTACGTTATTCCACACACAGGAAATCTGATCTGCATCAACACTACATGATATTTGTATTTGCTTTGTTTTTTTTAAAGCCAGATTGATTGATATGATGTACAAGTGATAGTAAAACTGACCCTTTCGGTTTAAAGTTTTAGTTTTGACAAGTGCTTGTCATCCTATCACCAGCACCTCAATCAAGGTGCAAAACACTTCCATTGATCTCATCTCAGGTCCCTTCACACTCAGCTCCTCTGCTCTCACAGCACCAGTGCCCAGCAATGCTAAGCTGTCCTGTTTCAGAATGTGTGTAAACGGGATCACACAGTCTGCACCTTTTGCATCTGACTTCATTCATTTGTCAAAAAGCATTTGCGATACATCCATGTTGTTATTATTAGTAATAGCAGTAGTAACTATTCTTTTCAAGCTTCTGGTTTTATTTTTTCTGTATGTATGTGTCTTTATTGTTAAGAGTATTACAGATATTTCCTCTTTTTCCCCCCTCACTGCCCTCCTCCACCCAGTTCCTGCCCAGCCCCAGGCCTTCAACACCCTGTCTTGTCAGTGTCTATTGGTAATGCATATATACATATAAGTTCTTTGCTTAATCTCTTCCCACCCACTCCCGCCCCACTTCCCTCTAAGATTCCTCCAACTATTCCATGTTTCCATGCCTCTGATTCTATTCTATCCATCAGTTTATTTGGTCATTAGATTTCTTGTTCATATATTTTGAATTTTAGATTCAATTGTTGATATGTATTTATTGCCATTTTATTGTTTATATTTTTTCACCTCTTCCTCTTCCTTCTTCCTCTTCTTAAAGAATACCCTTCAACATTTCATGTAATACTGGTTTGGTGGTGATGAACTCCTTTAGCTTTATTTCTAATAGCAGTGATGTATTTTTTTTTTACTTACATTCTTTTATATGTTCTGATTCTAGTTCTGACAAATATCTTTTTTAAAAAAAGATCCTGCAGAATGTGTGCTATAAGAAAATAATGTGCCTTTTATTTGTCAGAATCCATTAACCAACAGGCCAGACTGTCTGTTATTGCCACTAAATGAAGCCACCCCTCAAGTCTTCCACATCCTATGGGATCTTAGGACACTTACATGCAACAATCTTTTGCTGAACTGCAAATCATATTTTAGCTGAACATGGCAAACTATGGGTATCCTGGTAATATTTTGCAAAAGCCAAGGGCATGACAGCAGTTATTAACAAAAGCTATGTTCCTTCCACACAGATGGTCTTCTAACGTTGGGTTCCTGACCTTGCCAAAACTAACACAAAGATAAGCAAAAGTAAGTTTGCTGACAAGTTTAATCACTCACTTAGGTTTGTGAAAAATTGCTAGGGATTTTGTGGTTGAGGTCAGGAAATCACTGACTCATTGGAACCTTGTTTTAGGTCAATCAAACAACAATACTAATGCCACTGAAAAACTATCTAATCCGTACAATATAAAAGATACCATTACTTTTCTTACTTTACAGGCAGTGCCATACACAGAACAAACCAAAATCCCCATGCTCAAAGAGGTCTGGGAAATTTGCCCAAGGTCACTCAGTTAGAAGGTAACTGAATCAGATTCTTATCTGTGGTAGGTGATGTTAGGTAACTATTCACTAATAGTTGGCTCTTACTCTAACCTTTCTTTGCAACAACAAAAACAAGGCTGCATTAGTGCCTACAAGTGAACAGACTAACCAAGCACTCTATCCACTTAAAAATGGAATATGATACCTAGGACACATTTTAATTTGTGTGGTTTTTTTTTTCCAATAAAAATTCTACTTAGCTCTGGCTGCTGTGGCCCAATGAATAGAGTATTGGTCCAAGCGCTGAAGGGTCTGGGCACATACCTGGGTTGCAGGTTCAATCCCCAGCCCCTGTTAAGGTATGTGTGGGGGGTAACTATTCAATGTGTCTCTCGCATTGATGTTTTTTCCTCTCTCTCTCTCCCTCCTTCTTTTCTTCCCTTCAACTTTCTCTAAAAATCAATGGAAAAATACATCCTCTGGTTAGGATTAACAACAACAACAAAATTCTACTTAACGCTGACTTTTTGGCATTTTAGTACTATTTATCAGGTATAAAAATTTAGTCATATTTCATGTAATAATATAATTGTTTCCAACTTTAAAAATTAATTTAGTTACTAAATTAGTTTAGTTACTAAAACTCATCTGCAAGTACCTTTAGGGAGAAATATACAATCCCTCTGCAGGCATGGGACTCTTATTCCTCTACCAGACTTATACAAAGTAGTTATAAAACTGTTGGTACATGGGGGCCATAGCCTGAAGTCCAATAAGTAAAGTTATATAACACTGGTTCTTATCGTTTGACACTTCAAAAGTATATAACCCCTATTTTGTGCTTAGCATTTTACTAAGAAGTCTTGTGATTTATTCTTGTGATTCTTTGGGAAACAGTAATAGTTACACAATACTGATTTAAAAAGTAATCCTATTAGGTTCTATTGGAAGCTAACATACAGGCTTGATTTTTCAAAATAGTAATAAATATGTTATTTTAAAAGCATTTTACTTTTGATATCCCTTTATAGCAGTGGTTCTCAACCTTTCTAATGCCATGACCCTTTAATACAGTTCCTCATGTTGTGGTGGACCCCTGACCATAAAATTATTTTCGTTGCTACTTCATAACTGTAATTTTGCTATTGTTATGAATTGTAATGTAAATATCTGTGTTTTCCCCTGGTCTTAGGCTCTACAGCAGCAGTTCTCACAACCCACAGGTTGAGAACCGCTAGCAGGGTCGCCTAAGACCATGGGAAAACACAGATATTTCCATTACGAATCATAATAGTAGCAAAATTACAGTTATGAAGTAGCAACAAAAATAATTTTATGGTTGGGGGTCAACACAACATGAGGGACTGTATTAAAGGGTCTCAGCCTCATTATGTCACTTTACCTGCAGGCTCATGAGTGTGCTCCAAGGTCAGTTCTGCCTCCTTAGTCGCAGATGTTACCAGTTCCTATAGTTCTTTCCAGACCTTTGACATGGCTTTCCCATACGCAGGAGCCGGACAAAAGAGCTCTTTCCCACTACATTTCACTGAGTTCACTAACTGGATAGGCACAATGCATGAGTGGAGCCAGTGAGTCATTCTTCAAAATTGTAGTGCCTACTCCCTGCCATATGCCTCAAAAACATCAAGTAGGGGAGTATATATTGCAGAGAGATTTTGTAAATGTTAATGAACAATTACAGCTTCCTGAAAGATGCTTTAGGGATAAAATCTTTTATTATTATTATTATTACTGTTTATTTTTATTTTTTTATTATTATTTTGTTAATCCTTACCCAAGGATATTTTTTTCCATTGATTCTTAGAGATAGTAGAAGGGAAAGAAGAAAGAAGGAGAGAGAGAAGAGAGAGGAGAGAGAGGAGAGAGAGGAGAGAGAGGAGAGAAAGAAGAGAGAGAGACAGAGACATCCTCTGAAAAAGACACATGCACTAACCAGAGATGGGAATCAAACCCAAGACCCTTTGGTACATGGGTTGATGCTCTCACCACTGAGTGACACCAGCCAGGGCCAATTTTAAAAAAATGAATCAGATATTGGCATCATGCTTTATAACTCTTGTCAATACATGTTCTCATATGATTTCATTTTAAGTAGAATATTTTTCTAAAAGCATTTATTCAAATTGACTAAAAGTTATTACAGCCTTTTCCACATATTAATGAAAAGTTATATTAAAAACAATCTATAATAATAAAATCATAATATGCTAATTAAACCAAACAGTCGAACATCCTTCCAGACGACCTTCTGGATGAAGTGGACAACCTTCTGGATAAAGCTGGGGCAGCGAGGGCTGAGGCAAGCTGCGGTGGCTGCGAAGGCTGATCCCCTTGCACAAATTTCATACATCGGGCCTCTAGTGTGTATATAAGTTACCAGGTTTTTAGAGGACCAGAATGCCCGAATTTGTGTCAGTTAATTATAAGGAAGATATGGCTTTGTATAGGTACACATATGTCTGTGTTCCTAGAAGTCCATTCTCTCATAACAAGATGAGTCAACTTAAGGGAATAAACACTTGATTTTGTACCACAAATCTAGAGATGCATCAAAATGTTGATGTCATTTTTCATGTATTTCCAGAGATCAATGTCTTTCAAAGTCATACAGCTATTAAGTGACTGAGCCCGCAATCAAATCCAGGTCTGTGAAAACAAAGTTCTTGCTCTGTTACAGCCTTTTAACTAAGAGAACTTCCTCTGGATTTGGGGAATAACAGAATGAAAAGGTAACGGAATAAAAAGACAGATTTTGTGCTCAATTAAGATCATGTAATAATCCCCTAAGTAAGGTCATGTGATCTCAGGGAAGATTTGCCATCAGCAAGAAATTTATCACCAGGTTCACATTACAAGAAAAAGAGAATACCCACGGGACACACAGACATTGCTCCTGGCCCAGTGCTTCATCCTGTAGTGTCACAAACATAATCAGCTATTTTAGCATGATCTTCAAGAAGCTTTGAGAGCAAAGTCTACACCTGCTTTTGACCCAGCGCCAAGGCTTTTCCAATCTTGTGTCCTCTACACACTGTTGCAGCACAAACAAACAAACAAAACACAGGAGAAGAGTTGTGTATGAGAGCTTTCAATTTGAAGGTTATAATGACATTTTTTAGGTAAGCAGGGGAGGAGGGAGAAACAGCTTGCACTGACATGGGCAATTTAGATACTTGCATCAGACAGGAAGTAAGTGGTAGCAAAAAGAGAACTCTGCTCTCATACTCAACTTAGTCTACATTAGACTAAATTATCCTTTGGGTTTTGCAAAAATTAAAGAAAAAAATGAATAAATACAATCAATAACTGAACTAACCTATCCTAAATAAGGGTAGGACATCAAAGAAATTAGGTCATAATTTCTGAGAGTTAAAACCTTGAACATATTTATAAATGAGTACCTTATGTGATAATAGGCTATGGTTTTTAGGCAAGAGAAACAAAACATAGAACACCTAAGTTAAAAAGGAAGAAGCATGCAAACTTGTCTTTGTGCATCCACAGGAGTACCTCAGTTTAAAACGGAAATGATAGAAGGTGCTGGGCTATTCACCAGGCAAGATATGTCGAATTCTGGATCTACTAAAGGACATGGTCATGGGTCTATTCATCTTGACTTACAAATGGAGAAACAGGATTTTATTTTATGTTTAATGTAACAAACACATAGCTCATATTATGTTTCAAGGCACCGTTCTAAGTCCTTTACGACGATTAAATGACCTAGGCCTCATTACAATGCTATGAGGTAGTAGGTAGGTATTATTATCTCCATTTTACAGATGAGGAAACTGGGTTTAGAGAGGTTGAGTGACCTGCTCAAGGTCATTTAGCTGATAAGTGACTGAGTCGGGATTCAGTCCTAGAGAGTCTGGCTCTTGAGCCTGTCTTCCTGACCACCAGGTATTATTTTCTTTTTCTTTCTGTAAGACACATATTGTTTTGTTTTTGAAAGCCACATACAACTGCTAATGTACCTGACTGTCCCAAATCTGATCCATGGCAACACTGTTAACTCCCATCCCTGACTCCGCTATTCCTGGGTTCTTAGCACTGCCGATTAGCTGACCCTGGTTCGCTCCCACTCCAGGTTTGCTTCTTCTCTTTCTTGAGTTCCAGGACCTAAGCAATGGTAGGAAGACTGCTGAATGGTCCCTCCAACTTTGACCTGGACTTCAAAGTCATAGTCATTCATTATCACAGGAGCCAACCTTCTCCACTGTCCTCAAATTCCAAGCCTCATCCCTTGAGGACATCTCACAAGCTTCTACAGGCACTCCCAAATCAACACATTCAACAGCAAGCCTTGGTACCACCTCTATGCTGTGGTGTCTCTGTACCTCACTGAGTTCCAGGTCTGCCTGGCTTCTCTACTTCTGCTCACAACAAGGAATTCAGACTTTCCACTATGCTCTAGAACCTTAGCTTACTTTGGAATTCTCCTCTCCCCTTCACCTCATGATATCTTAAATAACAGTCATTTATCTTAATCCTCCTTCTCAACTGTTAGTTTCCTCATTATATTCCTCACTGTAGTACCTTGCACCCAGTGTAAGTACAGTATTAATTCACTCTATTTAATTACCCAGGTTCACTGACTCAGTGAGCTGTATTACCCCTGGAAAGTTCTAGGGCTCCATGTCAGCTGGAGTTCCATATTCTAAACGATGACTGTCCTCATAAGCTCACCAACAATTCCAAGTGTTCTACCCTCTCAAGCCCATTGATTCTCACATTACTCTCTCTTCTTCTTTTTTCTTCTGTTAATTCACTATGTTCCTCTTTTGATTATGTTTGTTCTTTTAGGGCTCGGTCCTTGGCCTTTTCTCTGTTCCTACATATTTTATGTTGGCAATATTAATCACGCCCTTGTATAGAGAAGATCTCCAGAATATTCTACTTTTGTTTTAGACATTTTCACCTGGAGAAGATGAAGTCCTTCAAATTCACTATGTCCAAATCCAATTTATAATTTTTTTGCCCCAATACATGTCAATCCTTTTATTTCCTTGAAGTTCAATAATGGTATACCACCTTCCACCCATTCAAGCTAGGTGTTGAATATGACTCATTCCCCACATCCAGTTACCGGATCCTCAGAAACCTCCCTTCCTGGCCCTAACCCGCCGCAGCAGCAAGGCTCTCATCCTCTCACACCTGGAATACTGAAGTTGCTGTTATGTGTCCTGCTCCATTGTTTTTTTCTCTCATCTGACTCATTTTTCTAAAACCCACAGGTATAAAGTCATGTCACTTCCCTGCTTTAATTGTCTCTGAGGCCAGAGAGTATCCAGGCTTATGGAAAGTCTGAAATAACATGGAGGGAAAAACCCTATGCTTCATCCAACAAAACAGGATGCAGAATGACCATACATTATGCTGTTGAATATAGTCTTAAAATAATCTGCTCAGAAAAACAAGGTGGAATATTAAACATTAAAGCAGTTCTCTCTGGATGGTAAGTCTATGAATGCTTTGTGTATTTTCTATGCTTTGCTGCATTTTATTGATTTTCTATGAGAATTATTAATTTTTAGTTAAGATTTTCAAAAAAAATTTTTAATCATAACTCCCAATGCTCTTAAAATAGATTAATATGGAAATGAATATTTAGATTATTAAAATCAGAAGAGACCTAAGAATCTTGGAGAGTCACATGCATCTGATTTAATACATTCTTTTACACATTTATTCAACCAATTTTTATTGAGTGTTAAAAAAGTATTTTTTATAACAGGACATGACGTATTAGGAGAAGTCTCCTTTGTCCGAGAGGGAGAGAAAATACAACTTAGGCAATGCAAACCCATTTCAATTTGTCCTTAGTTTACATTTTCTTTTGAAGCCTCTCCCTCTACCTCTACACTCGTTTCTCTAGTTCCCTGGCCAAGTATTATGAGGCCAGAAATACCCCAATTATGGCACCCACTGTCTTGCCTCTACCCATTCCTCACATTTTCCTTCTGCCTAGATGTAAAAAAAACACCTACTGTCTTCACTAGCAGAGAGGTATGGACAAGGAGCCCAGAATGCTGGTGACCCTTGAGCCCTGGCAAAGGTCAGAGCTAAGCACCCAATGTTTAGTGGATACAATGGTAGCTAAAGCAACTTCCAGATCAGATAGTTGTGTAAATCCTTTAAGATAGTCTGTCTGTTACTAGAAATTGCCTGCCTAAGGGCTATGGTTGTATCCCAAAATGAATAAAAGGATGGCAAGGCCTGAGCACAACTGGAGTTCTTCCTCTTGAGTTGGGCTCCTACCTGATCTCCCAATAGTTCCAAATTATTATCTTGTCTCCTCTTTTTTCATTTGCGTGAGGCCTCTCTTCCAGAGCCCAAATCCTTAACCACACAGGATGTGGGACATACACACCTCGACACACTCAACACCTTCTTCCCTTCTAGTCTGGATCACCTAGCAACCTCCCACTCTCTCTTCAAGCCAAATTCAATTGCTTCTCCACAGCCTGCCCCTCATAAAGCCCTCCTCCAGGCACCTTTGTTTTTTCATTTGTGTTTCTGAAGCACGTATTCACCATATTATGGTGATTTACTTGTGTTCCTCTCTGCTCAGTAGACTTGAGGCTTTGTGGGCAAGGATTGTGTTGTTCATTTGTTTAAGCACCTGGAGACTGAAACTGGCCCACTGCATTTACAGGTTGAACAACAGGTGGTTTTTTTCAGGTACAGGCTCTATGAAGTCCATTTCTTCTCATTTCTTTCTTATACCTTGCCAACATACTATACAAAGTCACCACAAAACAAAGAAATTCCTGAGTTCACCATTCAATTTTAAACGAATAAGAAAAAGCTATCTTCACCCTAGTGGTTTTGTGCAGTGGTTAGAGCATTAGCCCACGGACTGAAGGGGCAAGGGTTCAATTCCAATCAAGGGCACATACTTCATTTGTAGGTTTGATACCTGGCCCTGGTCAGGTTGTATGCAGGAGGCAATTGATCAATGTGTCTCTCCCTCTCCCTTCCACTTTCTCCTTGAGTGAGGACTGACATTAAAAGAAAAGCTATCCTCAAGAGTGTATGAACTATCCACATGGTTAGTGGACAACTTTCCTAATCCTGCACATTGTTTTAATACTCCTACAACCTTAGTTGGTGCTCTCATTGTAACAATCTATATATATGAAAAGGCAATGATCGTGACAACTGAAACAACCAGTCGACTGAACAGCAGGCTACGTGGGGCAACTAAACCAGCAGGGGGGGTCAATGAGGGATGACCAAACAACTGAACAGCAGCCTGCATGGGGCAACCAGGCTGTTGGGAGGAGGCAGTGAGGGGCAGCCAGGCCAGAGGGGAGGTGGGGCGTGGAAGGGGAGCAGTTGGGGGCAACCAGGCTGGTGGAGGGTGGGGGGAATGAGGGGACCTCTCCCCACCATGCATGAATTTCATGCACCGGGCTTCTAGTCTATATATATAAAAGCATAAGCGACCATTAGGACAGAATGACTAGAACGACCAGAAGGACTGGTCCTTATGAAGTGCACTGACCAACAGGGGGCAAATACTCAATGCAGGAGCTGCACCCAGCCTTCAGGCCCTGATTGCTGATGGGGCCTGCAAGCCAACCTCCTGGTCCTTTCCCCCAGCCGGCAGGCCTTGATCGCCCAATCAGGGCCAGGCCCCCGGGCAGGGATGGGGAACCAGGGTTGGGTGGCAGCAGATACAGCCCCTTTCCCAGAGGGACCATGGCCCAGCTTCCTATTTAGGGCCAGGGGTCAACTGCCCAGGTCCCTTCTTCCCCCTACCCTTCCCACTGGCCGGCAGGCCCCAATCATCCCAATCATCCAATTGGGGCCAGGCCCTAGGCTTGGACGGGGAACTGGGAGTGGGTGGCAGAGGACATGGGCAGCAAGGGAAGAAGAGGGTTGAGGTGCTGCACAGTGGTGGTACACATGGACAGTGAGGGAAGAGGAAGGTGGGGAACGTGATTGGCCTGATCGCTGGCCAGGCCTAGGGATCCCACCGTGCACTGATTTTGTGAACTGGGTCTCTAGTAGCAACAATAAGAGGCTGACTGATAGAGCTGGATAATTTATTGGCAGTGCTTTCGCTTGCTTGGAATTACCCTGATTTGGCAAGAGAAGAAATAGCTAAGGAGTGACTTACTATGTCTTCTAATCTAATGAGACCTTAACAATTACCCTTATTTTTCAAGAAGTGAACTGAAAGAAATGTAAAGCTTTACCAAAACAGAAAAAATGGAGAACTTAAATATAAAGCTTTACCAAAACAAACAAACAAAATGGAGAACTAAAATAAGCATTATTTTAACTCCCAGAAAACTTTGATACCTCACATCATATCCTGTAAATTTATTTCACAATTTTAAAAAATATATATTTTATTCATTTTTTACAAAGAGGAAGGGAGAGGGATAGAAAGTCAGAAACATCGATGAGAGACATCGATCAGCTGCCTCCTGCACGCCCCCTACTGGAGTTGTGCCCACAAGCAAGGTACATGCTCCCGACCAGAATCGAACCTGGGACCTTTCAGTCCACAGACCAGCGCTCTATTCATTGAGCCAAACCGGTCTCAGCATATTTCACAATTTTAATTATTAGCATTAGACTCAATGGGAGGTGGGGGAGATTGATAGAAAAAGAGGAAAAGTGAGTTGATTTGAAATAAAGCAATAGTTTTCTATTCACAAATTTACTTCTGAATTTGATTCTCTGTCATTCTTTTCCCAAGGAGACAATTATCTTAATTTTATTTGAGTATGTTCAAAAGTTTTAAACCCTCGAGTTTTATATAATAATATAATAAACAATGATAATTAAAAAACCAGAAATAACTAGAAAGTGAGCATTGAAGGTTTTTTTTTTTTAACTTTTAAAATGTTTCTATAAATCTGTACTTTGTGGCTATCACCTCCTTTATCTATCTCCTACTTTACTATATAATTTCTTTCATTGTTGGTGAAATGAAAGATTAAAATTTAAAAATTATCTCCAGGGAATGACATCACTGACATGGTGACGTAGACTGTTTCTGACTTCAATCCCTCCGCCCCAAGAACTATCAAGAAACCACTGAGAGCCAAGACCGGTTTGGCTCAGTAGATAGAACTTCGGCCTGTGGACTGAGAGGTCCCAGGTTCCATTCTGGTCGGGGACATGTACCTTGCTTGCAGGCACATCTCTAGTGTGGGGTGTGCAGGAGGCGGCTGATTGATGTCTCTCTCATCAATGTTTCTGACTTTCTATCCCTCTCCCTTCCTCTCTGTGAAAAATCAATAAAATATATTTAAAAAAAAAAAGAAACCACTGAGAGAACCCTAGAACATGGGGTGAGGCTGAAGCACCTCCCTGCACCAGAGAGACCAAGACAGAATGCATCACAAGGATGGCATGGCACTGTTAGCTTATCACATGCTTTTGGTTTCACTGAGAGATATCCATCTGCCACCACATTCAATAATTATATATATATGTATATATATATATATATATCATTAAATATTACATATATTCAATATTATATATATGTGTGTGTGTGTGTGTGTGTGTGTGTGTGTGTGTGTGTGTGAAAAAGGAGGAGGAGGAGAAGGAAGAGGAGGAAGAATGGCAGAAGACTATGATGTGAAGGCAATAATGTTGTCCATCAGGCCTAGTAGTCTAGGATCTGGCCGGTACTAGATTCCCTCTAGTCATGAAGTCAAAGGCAGACAATAGCAACTACATCATCCCCTTTCCTGTAGCGATGAACTGAGGACAATGCAGGTCAATGAGCATGATTATTGATACAGGTTTAGAAAGAAGTCTTATATATGAAAGGAAAAGCCAACAAATCCTAGGGCAATTTAAATATTTTTAAAGAGCTTTGGCCCAGGGACTGGGATTCTAAAAAGCAAGAACTTGCTTATATACAGTTCATTTATATTATTTGGCAAAAATTCCATACCGGGTGAGGAAGTGAAGAAGAAAAGGCAAAAAATTGAAGACTTGTGGGAGAGTATACTTATATTGAGGAAAGCCTCGAAATCTACTTTGGTATTACATTTTATGAGGTAGAAAACAATCCCAGTGGATATTTTAACTCTACATTATATTATTACTCTGACTTAAAAAACAAAACTGCTTCTGTTACAGTCTTAAAAAAACAAACACCTGCTATTTTTAGAGGTTTTAATATATTGCTACTTTGAGCTTATGTTGCCAGTAACAAAGATTTGTTATTTATTTAAACTTCAGTTTTAAAAAGCTTATGTCTACACACATTTATATTTGGCCTATGGTATAAATTTATAGAGGAAAACAATAAATATAAAAATATACCAATAAAGTACATTAAAGTATATAATTGGGTATTAGAAGGCTCACACAAAGAGAAGTTTACATTTCTATAGCATTCATCATACATCAGTGCATGTCTACTAAAGCTGACACACCAAAGCAAACAAGTCTTGAGAAAGGGTGACCATTTTTAATAACATTCTTTTTAAAATGTATTGACTCATTTACCTGAGTCTCCTAATTAAGCTACTTTGGATAACACAAATTTGTTATGCCAAACAAATTCTAACTACTATTTCAACTCCTCACCTCCCAACCTCCTTAAGTATACTTGTCTGTGTGGGCAGCTCAGGTACACACCCGAGTCCTTTGCCTCTACCTTCCCTGGAACTTATGGGTTTCAATTTTTCCTTATAATATCTCCCCTTCAGTAGATTTCAATCTTTTCATCTGCTGTAATCACAATTAACCTTAATTTAAAGGTACTGCAACACCTTGTGGGGGAGAGATAAAGGGATCGCAAAGTGTTAACAATTTTTCTTTGGCTCTGAGGGGTGTGTGTTGTCATTTTTTTAAATTCTGTTTATGGTAGAGCCAATAGTTTCTGTAAGTTAGGTATTCTTTATCTTTTACAAGGTAAAAATAACAGTATTTTCTATTGACCACTGAAAGAGATTCTTGATCAAAATACATCAGATAATCAATAAAACAGTTACATAAATTGAGACTATTTTAAATTATTTCTCAATTATTATTATGATTGTTCAAGATGCACTTTAATATGTATCTACTTTCCTGAAGTATCTTTGTGATTCTATTCTATTCCTACCTTCTAGTCCCCAACCCCTCCTTCTCCCATTCCTGATGGGAACTTAGGACATGCCTATTAAAATTAATTCTGGGATAAATGAAACTTATTTAATACTTTTCTGATATAAATCTCTTTATCAAGTTATATAAAGATAGGTATTTTTTTCAGTTTTCTGCATCGTGAAACTTAAATATTCCATTACCCCTTAGAAGTTCAACACATGACAGATGAAGAAGCAGCTGCCAACTTGCAGGGCGGTGCTAACAAAGGAACGTACCTACTTAGATGCTGTTACCACTGAAAAGGGCCTTACAATCATACTCAGTTTATAGCTTTTAACTAAAGGCACAAAAAAACTGACTTGTTGACAGTCGTACCGGTAGTGGACAAGCCAGAAGCCTCATCTAGATTTCCTGGTTCTGGTTGTCTGGTTCACTCTATACTGCTAAATTAAGATTTCTGTTTTATGCTTGATTACAGCAAAATGTACATAATATAAAAGTTACCATCTTAACACTACTAACATTTATGTCTGTTCTTTGGAACAAGGAAAGGCAATGCAACCAACAAGCATCAGAACAGCAAAGAGGAGCACATTGTCACCACGCAGAAATAAAATCCTAAGACTGTTTTTCCGGATGGGAGACATGTGGTGTTCAGATCTACAGCTCTGCAGAGAAAAAAAATTATTTTCTTCCCACACAGAGCACATGCCATCCACTACTTAACCAGCTGTCCTCTACTAGATTTCACTAGTTTAATACAGAAGCCTGATTAAGTTTCCCCCAAACCAATCTCTGAAAATGGACACATAATACTAGTATATAACAGTGGGGGGGGAAGTAGTACCCAGCAACCACAGACATTATTACCAACTAAAATATTTCCCTTAATAAGAATGGCTCTTACTGTTTTATAAATACTTGCTGGTGCCATCCTCCCAGTGGTAAAAGGACAGCTGTCTGAGTTTTGAGTTTCTTGATTCTAACCTTCTCTTCCATGCACCATGGTTCAAGCAGAGACACACTAACTCACTCTATCAAGATGGAAAGAGTCACTTTGCAATGTCCTGTTTCAGATGTTACCAAGTGTGACTCACTTTTTCCCACCCACTTCCTCCTCTGAACTTTTCTTGCTTGAAAGTCAGCATTTAAAATCAATTCCCCAAACCTCGAGAAAATAAACCAGTGGCTCCTTTTTGGAATTGTCTTTTGTTTGGGGGGGAGTGAAATAAAGTCCAAAACACATCCATCAGTCACTTTTTGCTCTAATATTTTAGTATCAGTCCTTTAGGATTTCTGCCTATGTTAATGCTAGTTAAAAAAAAAAAAAAAAAAAAAAAAAAAAAAAAGGACACAGATTTAGAACCTGGATTTGTCACTTACAAATTTTCAATTCTCAACGCTCCTCCCTAGATAGTTATTTAAAACTGATAAAAGACTAAGCAGTGGAAACGTTTTTCTTGTCTTCAAAGATGTAAACAACTTTCTATTCCAACATCTACAATGATGCTTCCATGGCATCTCTAAACCAAGAAATTCCAAACACTTTGTAAAAGCCATTACTTACTACTATTTCAAAAGCACTACACTGACTACGCTGGATAAAGAATACAAATGCAACGGTCTTACCGTTGCAATTGTATCACAGTTTCTGCAATAGCACAGGTAAATGATGAGCACATTTCACCAACAAGCCAGCGCTCTGTTGGCACAAGGGCAGAAATGCCACTCAGGTGGTTGACAGGACTCTTTGGAAAGAGTATCAACTTCCAGTGGGCCAGAGTCTCATCCCCCTCTAGTATATCACTCATGGATGCTGCACTCAACGACATTTCCCACATGTGAGCATTTATTTTAGTGACTCATGGCATCCGGGATACGACACTGGCCTGGGAATCAGGGCACAAGGGGTCTCGGCTATTATTATAACCTTGGAAAATCACTTCAGCATTCTGGGACTCTTTCTACTTCCGTAAATGTATTGCTGGCTCAGGCGATTTTTAAGGAGTCTTCTTAAAATTGTGTGTTAATTATTAGATTTAAAAAAAAAACAAAAAACACTTAGAAGCCTGGGAAGAGTTACAGATAGCTATTAGCTAATTTGTGGCTACCTGCATATTCATGTCCTTATAAGACACATTTGCTAGTATATGTTAATCTTCCAAGTCTATTTCTTTTATTAAATTAGAAATGTCTGAAAAGCAAAGATTATGCAATTTCCTCTTGCTTAGACCATAACTATTAGGAGTACAGCCCTAACACCTAGCAACGAAGAACATTTTCTTCCTATGAAAACAACAGCAATGTTGTGGTTGGCCTGTATCAAATTCTTCACACTCTTCTGACTCCTGAAATCACAACAGGTGGACAGAACCTACAGAAAGTAGGGGAAACACCCATTAGCTGCGAGAGCTAGAAAACTGTTTCCCTGGGGCGGAAAGTGATCTGACTCATTCATTTCACAGGTGCTCTGAAACAGTTTTAAAACAGTGGCGGAGCATTGGCCTATGAACCAGGAGATCACGGTTCGATTCCCAGTCAAGGCACATGCCCAGGTTGTGGGCTCGATCCCATAACCGGTAGTGAGGTGTGCAGGAGGCAGCCAATAGGCGCTTCTCTCTCATCGATGTTTCTATCTCTCTATCCTTCTCCTTTTTCCTCTCTCTCTCATATCAATAAAAACGTATTTTTTAAAATAATGATTTTTTTTTTTAAATGATCAGTGCTCCCTCCTACTTATGAGCCGGTCTCATGCTTTACCTTCATCTCCTGGTGCTGGTCCAGCTGTTCCAGTTCCGAAGGGCTTTCTCCGTTTTCCTTCTCTTGAGCCATGGCACCCGTGTCGGCCCTTTCTTCTCCCAGGGGGAGGGCTGGGTCCGCACTGGGAGTCCTGCAGCTGCTGTCAGAAGCATTTCCCTCGCAGTCATTTGTTGTGGGTGAGGCAGGGCTCGTGGTGCTCTCGTCTCCTGCTCCGTTCACTAAGTTCGTGTCAAGCAAGGGGTCAGCAGAGTGAACAGGAGTATCTGGGCTACCCGTGGCCACTTTATCCTCCTCACTTTCCACCTGGTTTTGTGCCTCCATCACACCGTTAGCCACACAAGTTGGTACACCCTGAGTTGGCTCTAGATCATTTCCCTGCTTCTGTGGTGGGTGCTGGGAGGGGAGCTTTTGCTGAGGTGTGGTTGTCAATCCATGCCTTCCCGAGGTTCTAGGAGCATTTAGATTCACAGCTGAGTTTTTCTTCAATTCACCGTAACTTGATAATGTGCTAAAAGACAAAAATACAGAGGAAGTGTGAGAACACTGGCATGGACTAGCTCTAGAATAAAAACAAGTTTATTCCAGAGGAAAGGGTAAATAGTTAGTAAAGACATTTCCCCTTCTGATGGTTTCAGAAACACAGATAAGAATATTCCAGTGTAGTTTTCAGTCTCTGGCAATGCTATCTGCACTTCAAGAAACATTTAAATAAAGATGATAGGCCTGACCATTATCTGTGGAGGGCTGAAACATTTCCTCGGCCTGCTTATCAATATTGCTAGTTAGTAGAGACTTAAATATGAGAAATATTTATATTTATAAAACCATCTTTTGCTAAGACTTCTACTTTCTTAACATTTTAAAAATAATGAGAGTCAGTCCTCAATGTATGAAAAGGTTAGAAACCAGCATTTATTTTTGTTTGGAAAGTGCAACACATCTCAAAAACGTGATTACACATGCTGCCCCTGCCGCCTAACCGATCTTCCCACGGCCACGCCCAGTCCCTGACAATCCAGTCTCTCCAAGTCAGCCGCGGAGATCAAACTCAGTGCGGGCTTCCCCACAGGCTTAAAGGTCAATCTGGCATCCTGACCATGGCTCTGGAGATCCTGTATATACTCTGCTAGCCTGGCCTCAGTAAGTCCCATTTCTCCTCACTCCCAGTGCTCTTGTCACTCCTGTCTCCTTGCTGTCCCCTCACGTCCCAACAAGCGAGCACACACATCTGAGGATCTCTGCGCTGCTGTTCTCTCTGCCCAGGACCTTCTTCCCTAAGACACTGGCTGGCGTCCTCCTGCCCATCACTCAGGGTTCTGCTCAGATGTCACCTCCTGGATGGTTCTCTCTGTGACAGCACCCTCAACCACTAAATACACATTCACTTTCATTTTCTTTAAAGCCCTTATTATTACTTACCACCATATAGAACCACAATAATATGATGATCTCTGAGCGCATAATAATCTGGCCACTGTGCGTGTGTGTGTGTGTGTGTGTGTGTGTGTGTGTATGTGTTTGAGGCCCAGTGCATGAATTCATGCATGGGTAGGTCCAGCCAGCCTGGCCAGGGGGAGGGAACATGGTTGGTTGGCTGGCCTGCCTGCTGGTCAAACTCCTGGTCAAGGGGACAATTTGCATATTAGCCATTTATTATATAGGATATACACTGAGTGGCCAGATTATTATGCATTCAGAGATCATAATAATCTGGCCACTCTGTGTATTTCAATATTCCCATGGGAATATTTGTATAGCATTTTAATCTAGGATGCCAGGGAGGAAAAACATAAAACTCTGGGCTGCAGTCTTGGAGAGATTCCTATAACCTAATGAGGAATAAAGAAAAATTTAGACTAATGCTCCAAGAGGGTGCAGAGTGTACCTGTCCTGTTCTCTGCACTATCCCGACTCCTTGGCACAGCACTTGCCATATGAAAAGTGCCCAACAAGTGCTCAGTGAGTAACAAATAACTGTGGTCATGATGATGATCATGGCACCAATTCAGTATTAGCAGCTAACATTGATTAAGTGCCAAAACCTACACCAATCCCTTCACAATGGTTATCCTGTTTCATCCTCATAATATTTCCAAAGTAGGGACCCCATAAATCCAGGCTTTGAAACTTACACCATGTGGCAATGTCACATGGCTATCCCATGAGAAGGCTGGAGTTCAAATCATTAAGTCTGATGCTAAATCCCATGGTCTTAACCCCACATTATAATAAATGCACTGGGCCGTGAAGGAGGAAGTGAGGAGCAGGTGAGAAGGCTGCATACAAATGTGGGAAGACAGCCCAGGGCTCGCATCCTCCCCAGCGCAGGAAGACATCAGAGTAGAGCTGGGGGATGGGGGAGGTGGGGAGGGAAAGGCACAGCAGCAAGGGCCATGGATGATGCTAGGATGTGTGTCCCTGTGTCCCCTTGATCTCCTCCTCCCCAACACTGCTGATCTGGACTACAGAATGGAACAGGGAATAGCAATAGATAGCAGGAAAGTAATAAGGAGGGAAATAAGAAATGGTCAGTCTCAGCTCCACAGGAAGGAACATATTGGTAGGAGAACATGTCATCTATGTAAAAGTTGGAGGTTATAAAAAAAAAAAAATGTGACACACTCCATCAATGCAAGTTGTCTTCTATGAAGTATACCCTTGGCCTTAATAATTCCCCAAAAGCCCTTGAAGAACTGAATGGAACTGTGCTCCTTTTTCTGACCATATCAGCAACCAGCAACCCAGTAGAAGGACCCTCAGCAGATCCACTGTAGCAAGCTTTGGGTTTGCTTGGGATTTCTGGAAAGGACTGCAGTGGATGACAGGAGGGAATTTCCTGCAATAAGTGACATCCAGTGGATATATGGAGGGAATGAGGTAAGGGATAAGGTGGGGAGTGTTAGTAAAAGCAGTAAATAGTACATAGGCGATTCCCGAGGCTTTGGAGAAAAATAGTTGGCCTAGCAGTATCCTTGATAAAAAAAAAAAAAAAAAAAAAGTTTGGTTTTGTGGGAAAATGTTAGTACTTATTTCTAAAATCCTGAAATATGTCATAGATTGAAAAGACTAGTTTCTCTTACTCTCTAAAAAGAAAAATATATATGTAAACCACAGTGAAAAATAAAATTTCACTTGTTTCAAATACCTCCTCTATGTCACTTATCCTAATAAAACAGAGCTATCCAGATTATTGTAAAGAGCGAAACTTGGCTACATGGGTAAGGTCTTAACAGGTGCAATTGGACTTCTATGATGCCACTGCAGCAGACATTGGTTCTTCCTGTCAATTGACTGTGGTAATGCACAGCCTGCGAATCTCCCTCTATTCCACAGAGTGCCGGTTCAAGCTGTAATAACTGGGGTATACTAGTAACCTGAGAGCTATACTGCAGGCACATGGCCATTAGTGGACAGGAAATACAAACTTCCCATTCAAGCCCCACAGACCCAATGCAGTACTAACCCCTCAGGCACTTTTAGGGTCAGTTTCTACTCAGAACATCGCACTAAGAACATACAGTTATGTTTCGTATTGGCAGTGGACGTGGCCCCAAGTAACAGTCCTTCAGCAGATTTGCCAAAATGCTCACGTGATATTCTAGCTTCACTTAGAACAAGTTTTCTTAAAATGTCATAAATTATAGCACTTCTCTCCTGAGATCCAACCTTCTAGCTTTGCATCAAAATGTGCCTTTGTATCTGTGAAGTCTGAAAGAGTAAAAGAAAACTGGTATCAATGAGTGGGAACACTGTGTATCTTTTGTATATGGAGAGGAATGCAAAGAGTGGGTTACCAGGTTTGTGAGGTTTAGAGGACTCAACCTTTGGAATATTGATCCACTCAGGGGATTTGGGTTCTGGCACGCACCATGAACAGGGGTCAGGGCTCCAGGGCCCCGCTATATTACAGTCATAGACATGGCCCTGGAAACCTACAAATATGAGGGTTTGTGCTCCAACTTGTTCGGGGAAACAAACATTTTAAGTGAAATTAAATCATTTAGTAGATTGCTATAATTTAAGATAGCAAAATCATTAAAAAAAACGCCCTACTTCCCAGGGGGTAATGTTGAAATTTAAATATTCATGACTCAGGCTCCCACAACTGACAGGGAATGAAAGTTGAAGACAGACTTCTAAATTTCCTCCAGAACTTGTTACTAAATATAGTCTCATTTTAAATGAGGGACACTGCTGCTTTGTAATGGGTCACAATTTCCAGAAGATTTTGAAAGCATTTCCAAACTTTGGTTCATTACAATAAATCCTGCAAACAATAAAACCACTGAATATTCCCAAATATTACACTGGATTTAATGAAAATTAGTGGCTTCAAGGATGAGAGTAAACTTACACATATTCTGTTAAATTATACACAGTCTCTTGGTGACATAAAAATAACAAAATGCTTCTGATAACTTTTTTCCAAAACTCTATTTGTCAGTGATGGGAATTCTAAGAAAAACCAATTGAGGTCATATAAGTAGAAAAGCAACTTACGTGAGTTTGTTTTTGTGGGTTTTTCTTCTTTAAGTGAGAAATACAGTCTCACCTACCATTTTTGAAACATTAGGACTAATGAATATGAAACTATATCAATTGTCAATATCTCTTCACAATACCTAGTATATAGTAAGAACACAGGTGTGAGGAGAAGGGAAACAGATACTGAATGGAAATAGAAGACCCACATTAAATACAGTGGGTCAGAAAGGAGCCTACAGAGATGGGACAGGCCCACTGGAGTCACAGCCACAAACATACAAAGACAACCTCCTGCCTTTCCAACCCATTATCCAGTGACCAACACAGTGACCCCAAGGACACACACAGATACCAAGGGAATGAGAGGGCACCCCTATAACATACATTGCACACAATGTGAAGAAGCGGGTGCTGTTAGTGCTGGACGTGGATAATGAAGAGTAAAGGACAGTTTACATTAGGGCAAGATGAAATACATTTAAAATTCACTATTTCTAAAGGCCTACCAAACCCAATGGAAAAAGATTTATCTTTGATTTGGAGAACTTACGACTCTATCATCTTTTTTAAAACTCAGCTTTCGTCTCCCCTCTGGCTTCTACCATTGTGAATGAGCTCTTACCTGCCTCCTTCAAAGCGACTGATGAGATCTGATATTTTACTGGATTTTTCTTTTGAGACACAAGAAGCAGAGGCAGGTTTAACTTCCTCCATCCTGGGTGCTGCACTAGATAAAGCTTTATGCTTAGGGATTGGGTATATACTGGACAAAGGTGAATTCTGCAGATGTAATGGCTTTGGAGGCACTGTAGAAAAAGAATTAATAGAATTCAGTATTTCCTTAACAAAACCAAGAATAATCTGGAGTGTTGGGTATAAAAATCTTCAGCATTATCAAACTTTTATAAAGAGATCTGTCAACTTTGTATTGGAACTTAACCAAGGGACATTTATCTATCTTGGCTCTGTGTCCTGTAGAAATTTCATTTTCAAGATTCAAGTGGTTCTTTTCATTTTAGGCCATTTGAAATATGGTACTATTAAACACCTAGGGGCCATGGCATTCCAATACTATTAGAGATAACATAGCAGTCATTTAAATAATCAGAGAAAAGAGAGTGCTAAATTTGAAACTAATTCCTCGAGATACACTGCTTGCTTACAAAACACATTTTTAATAACAGTGAATAACAGATATGCCAGAATCCAGACCAATAAGTTAAACATAAAAGCCAACAAAACAACAGCAACAAACAACAGTAATGTTGCATTATTATAGTATCTTCCCATTTAACAAAAGCATCTTCTCTCATTTGATCTCAGATAAAAATGATTAGTGCATGGACCGACACTCTAACCACGGAGCTACACTGGGCTCATAGCTGGTTGGAGCATCTTCCATACATTAAAAGATTGCAGTTTTGATTTCTGATCAGGGCACATACCTAGTTGCAGGTTCAATCCCCAATTAGGGTGCATATGGGAGGCAACTAATCAATGTTTTTCAAATCAATGTTTCCCTCCTATCCTTTGGTAAGGATTAAACAAATAAAAACAAATAAACAAAAACCTTTCTCCTAACTTCTGGAAGAAAGCTGGGGAATCATGTCTCTTCCTAATCACATGCCCCAATTTCCTTGAGCTGGGTACTCTGGTTTTCAGTCCTCTCATCTCTTTTATAAACTCAGTTGACGGTTGGTTGCCTGATGCTCACTGGCCTAGATCTTTTCATGTCTATGCCAGTTATCAATTCCTACAGAATTGTTTATCACAATTAGCTACAGGTGTAACAATTCATCTCATTCCCTTAATACAAATGAGAAGAAAATCACAATGGAAAAATTGTATTATTTATAAACATGATATTATTTTCTAAGATATGCTTGGGGGAAGGGTTAATATAGTATATATTGGGAAGGAGAAGGCTTATGTAAGTGTGATATTTGTTAATCTTAAGGAAAATTTCCTGTATAGAATAAATACATACCAAGATAGTAAACCAGGACAACACCCCACCAAAAAAACAGTTTCATCATTAGGAGTAATTTCAACATACATACTTAGAATATTCAAAGGAAGTAAATATGGTCTTTATAATTCTGTTTGCAAAGATTGTTATAAAATAAATCATCCTAATCATCAGTTTACTCAGTAAACATTTCTTATTTGTTACATTCCAGACACTGTCAAATGCTTGAAAGTTTCAAATAAAATGAATAATTCCAGCCAATCAGGTTCTCAGAGTGACTCCACAGACCTTTCCCGTCTCAATTACCTCTATCTCTTAAACCATTTCATAACAAAGTGTGCTTTCCCCCAAAGTGCTCATATTATTATGATTATTAATTAGCTGTAAGCAGTATTAAATAATAGAGCGGCAATAAAATATCAAATACATTCTAGAATGTAAAGCTTTCTCCTCCACAAGGCTGGAGTTCTGTAAGGGTAGGAACATGTCCGTTTTGATCACACCTACATTCCCAATAACTCTCTGCACAGTCCTTATGGCACATTTGTGGAGTACATGAAGGAACTAACTGAGTCATCAAGGGCTCAGAGTCTCGAGCAGAGACAGTTTAATTACATGGATAAAGGTGGGCATTGGATACACAGTTATGTTAAAAACACAGAGGAGGCATCTACTTTAGCAAGGGAGATGATCCAAATGTTTAGTAAATTAGTAAATATACACATCCATATATTTAAAAGTCTAAGTGACCATCACAACCGAACAAACAACTGAACAGGCTGTGTGGGGTGACCAGACCAGTAGAGGGATTAGTGAGGAGCTACCAAACAAGGGGAGACCAGGCTGGCGGGGGTAGGGGGGTCAGAGAGGCGACCAAATGACTGAATAGCAGGGGCGACCAAATCCATGGGGAGAAGAAGGAACAGTTGGGGTTGACCAGGCCAGCAGGGGGGCAGTTAGGGATGATCAGGCAAGCAGGCAGGTGAGCAGTTAGAAGCCAGTGTTCCCGGATTGTAAAAGAAATGTCTGATTGGGATAAATTGGCAGTTGGACATCCCCCGAGGGGTCCAGGATTAGAGATGGTGCAGGCTGGGCCGAGGGACCCTCCGTGCATGAATTTTGTGCACTGGACCGCTAGTATTAAATAAAAGAGCACAAATGCCACCCTGACTGGTGGCTCAGAGGGTTGAAATGTCATCCCCTACACTAAAAGGTTATGGGTTTGTTTCCCCACCTAGGGGCATACTGGAGGCAAGAGATTAGTGTTTCTTTCTCACATAGATGTTTTTTTCTCCCTCTCTCTCTCTCTCCCTTCTCCTAAAGAAAAAAAAAATCATAAAAACATTCTTGGGTGAGGATTTAAAATAAAGTTTTTATTAAAAGAGCATAAGTGCTATAAAAATCTCAAGATGGCACATGAATGGCTAAAGTGTCATAATACACTGCCTTTGATGAAAATAATGCATACTTTTTATCCTAGTGAGCAATATTACCCCAATAAATTTAATTTTTTAAAAAAGAAAATGACTCCTTTCTTTCTCTCACCATATGTGAGCTTTCTTTTACATTATGGAGGGTGTAAACATTTTGAAATGTTTTCTGAACATTTCCTAGATATCCTATCCAGCTCATTATGACTAAAACTCAAGAGTCTTCAGTTACTACTAATTTCCCCTGAAGCCCAAAGGATGTGAATAGGAGAAACAGTAAATATGATATTTACATAATTATGATTGTCCATGCACTACTTATCAGGGAAATGCAAATTAAAACCACAATATGATATCACATTAACCCCAACAGATTAACCAAAAATTTTAAATGTGGCAATAACAAGTATCAGTGAGGATATGAAGCAATGTGAAGTCTAAAATAAAAAGTATATATTTTCAAAGGAAATATAATTAAAACAACCATTAAGAACCTGACATTTCCAAAACATATATTCTTGAGAAATCTTACACATCTATATTATACATGATTTTTTAAAAAACATTTATTTATTGCTTTGGGGTAGGGAGAAGAAAAACAAAGAAACATCAATTTGTTCCAGTTATTTAAGTATTCATTGGTTGATTCTTGTTTGTGCCCTGACCAGAGATCAAATCCCAAACCTTGGCATATGGGGATGATTTTCTAACCAACTGAGCTACCTGGCCAGGCTGTACAGGGTTGTTGTTGTTGTTTTTAAGCTTACTTTTTCATTAATTCAACAAACACTTTTTAAACTATATTTTTATTAATTTTTTAGAGAGGAAAGGAGAGGGATAGAGAGCAAGAAACATAGATGAGAGAGAAACATTGACCAGCTGCCGCCTGCCCTCCCCCTACTGGGGATGCACCTGCAATTAAGGTATATGCCCTTGACCGGAATCAAACCTGGAACCCTTCAGTCTGCAGGGCGATGCTCTATCCACCAAGCCAAACCGGTTTTGGCTCAACAAACATTTAATTCCTATTAAGCTCTATGCACTTGATCATATCAATGAACAAAAGGAAAAACAAAAAAACATAGCAAGTAAACCATATGTTATCAAAAGGTGGTAAGTGCTAAGAAAAAAAAGGGGGCAAGGTTAAAAGAATAAGGTAGAAGGGATCAGGAGTGTAGGGATTGAAGGGAAAAGAGCAGATTGCAGTATTAAGTAGGGTGTGCAAAGTAGGCCTCTCTGAGAAATTCTGATTTGACCAAGACTTGAAGTTGAGCAAAAGCTGAAGACCAATGGAGACCAATGTGACTGAACCCAAAGGAGCAAGCACAGAAGAGCAGGTATTGAGATCAGATTTTGAACTGAGGTAAATGAGAAGTTACTGCAGAGTTCTGGGCACAGGAGGGACATATGACATAAATTCCAACAGTCTCACTCTGGCTGCTGTGTTGTGAATTTAAGGGAGGTGGATAGAAGTAGAATAGTCAGGAGTTTATTTTGAAAATTCAGGCAAGAGATAATGGTGCTTAGAAGGAGATAGTGAAATAGTTGGATTCCAGGTATATTTTAAAAGTAGATTTCCTGGTAGATTAAACGTGAGGTCTGAGAGAAGAAATGAGGAGTCAAAGATCCTTGACTCTGAGACCTTTGGCCTGGACAACTGAAAGGATGGAATTGTCATCAATTGGCAATTTTGGAGGAAATTTTTTGGAGGAAGGATTGGTAGCACAATTTTGGACATACTAAGTTTGAGATACCTAGATGACTATATATAAAATGGTATCTATTACAACCAATTTTACAGACAAAAATAGAACAAAACAATTTAATTTTTCAAAAACTTCCAACTAAACAAAGTAATTATTAAGAATGAAAAAGATACTAATTGCAGCTTAAGTTTGGGGATGCCAACTATATTTTTAAAAATATATATTTTATTGATTTTTTTACAGAGAGGAAGGGAGAAGGATAGAGTTAGAAATATCAATGAGAAGAGAAACATTGATTGGCTGCCTCCTGCAAGTCCCCTACTGGGGATCTAGCCCAGGGTGGGAATGCCCACTATATTTCAATTACTTCTATTTTACTACTAGAGGTCCAGAGCACAAAATTCATGCAGGGTGGAGGGTGTGGAGATGGGGGGAGGGGTGTCCCTCAGGCCAACCTGCACCCTCTCCAATCTGGGACCCCTCAGGGGATGTCATACTAAATTGGCAGTCAGACATTCCTCTCGCAATCCAGGACTGCTGGTTCCTAACAGCTCATCTGCCTGCTGGCCTGATCCCCCTAACTGGTCTCCCCTGTTGGCCTGATCACCCCTAACTATCTCTGCCTTGGCTACACCATCATGGCTTTGTCCAGAAGGATTTCCGGTCTAATTAGCATATTACCCTTTTATTACTATAGATGAAAAACAATAGCTGGCTATATATTAATACATTATAAATTTATAACATTATACCTTAAGAAATGAATGCCTTACTTTAGAAGCAAACGAAATAGGTTCGGGTACTTTAAATATACTTAAATTACTCAAATAATAATGTGGCTTTCCAAGCTCATGAAACTTTTCTAAACATTTAGGTTTCATGATGAAGACGTGAAAAAATGTGGGTTTTATCAAAATAATTAACTATGTAGAATGTTGTGGATCAAAGTTCTTAAGGGAAAAAGAACTATTAGCTTTAATTGCTAAGAAAGTTATTTTGAGTCATGTCTAGCATGGCAGGAAACAGGCCAATTTTAAAAGCAGTGAACAAGAGGAAAGACTTACATTTGAAGTTTCTCTATAATTTATTTGTTTGACTGGTAGGGTTGGTATGAATTGAATAAACCATTGTTTTCCAAGCCTTAGGGTATTTTCCAAGGCGGAGGGAAAACAAGCCCTAACTATTGAAGGAACCCATTTTTAAATTAACAGGCTCCAATTTAAATTCAAATGGCAAGGTTATCTAATCTCTAACCTAAAATTTTGCTCTTTTATCCTTTTAAAAACTGTAATTCTTAAAAAATATTTACTTATTGGTAATTAATAAACATAAACCTGATGTTGTTCCAGACACATTTCTACATAAACACCACTAATAAAGTTACTCAATATTGTGTCCTAAAATTCACCATAAATAAATTATAACTATGATCTTATTAGTGTTCCACATGACAAACAAACAAGATTTAATTATGAGCTGTTTTTAGGATCTAGAGAAGAGTTTTATATTGGCATTTCCGATTGGACAATTCTTTGGGGTGGGGTGGGATAGGGGGACTGAGCTGTTCTTATAGGATGGTGAGCAGCATCTAGACTAAGAGTCTTCAATTAAATTAGAAGACTCTAATTTAAATCTGGAAGCCTCAGCATCCTCACCATTCATAACTTGTAAGGGATTTGCAATATACTAGTGAAAACACAAGGGCTGGTGTGATAATCCCTTCATCAGCACAGGAAGTGCCATTAGCCTCCCCTTCCTTTCAGGGCCTTGGACACCCAAATGTTTTTAAGGGAGAAACGAAAAGTAGCTTCCTTTCACAAGAGGATGAGGAACACTTGCTTACTTGTAGATAAGTCAGTAGTGCCCAATCTATTTGGCAGCTGATCTCACAATACCAAGATGTATCCTCACTTCAGAGACATTGGTCTCTATAAGGCACACATTCTAAGTTGTAAACAAAAAATAGAAGAAACAAAGAAGGTGGAGGAAACATGGTGATAAAGCAAGGATTCGTTCCACAAGTATTACTGAAGATCTGCTATGCTATATGGCAAGGAAGGAGCAGTGCGGCAGTGCAAAAGACAAGGAAAAAAATAATTGTGGATGAACAAAATATATACTAGGTCAGCTTGTAATAAATGAGAACAAAAAGTAAGGATGGGGAAATACAAAATGTCAGAGTTGAAGATGTGGTTTAAATTTTAATAAGGGGGGCTTAGGGAAGGGACAAAAATGAGTGAAAATATTTTTCTAATTTACTGATTTTAGACAGAGAGAGAAGAAGGGAGGAAGAGAGAAACACTGATGATTTGTTATTCCACTTATTTATGCATTCATTGGTTGATTATTGTATGTGCCCTGACCTGAGATCAAACCCACAACCTTGGCATATTGGGACAAAGCTCTAACGAACTGAGCTATCTGGCCAGGTCAAGAATATTTTTTTAAACATTTTTTATTTTCCAACTTGTTAAACAACAATGAAGTACAGTTTATTATTTTGGGGGAAAAAGATCTTTTTTATGCCTTATTTGCAATGTACAACAAAAGTGAATCTTGACTGATAAGTGTAAGTTTCCTCCAATACAAATGTGAATTTAAGAAGGGAAAAGAAAATAATATTTTTTAAAAGAAGTATAAAGTACTTATTTAATTTATTGAGGACAGTCATGAACTATAACAATGTTCTAGTCAATATACGACTGGTCTCTTTTAAAATTATAATGGGGCTGAAAAATTCCTATCGTCTACTGCCTGTAGTTGTCACAGGTGATGCTGGTGTAAACAAACCTACTACATTGCTAGTCATAGAAGTACTGCAAATACAATTATGTACAATACATAATACTAGATAATAAACAACTATGTTATTAGTTTATGTATTTACTATACTTTTTATCATGTTAGAGTGTATTCTTCATACTTAAAAGTGTGACTCTATTTGTAGTTATGTAACATTGTATGCATGAATCCACATTCAAAATAGGAAGTAAATATGTACTGAAGTAGCAATACCTTTGACTTTCATATCTACAGACAGCAAAAGCAAGGTTAAATGTTGTCTCCCTAAAGAATATGAAGATTTCTGTAATTTACCTCAGTGAACTATGAAAAACAATGAAGTAATGCAATAACGCTTCCAAAAAAAGGCTTTATAAATAATGAAATTCTTGCTTTTGATCTGGGCAATTACATGAAATAAAATTATATTCTTTTTTTATATTCTGACCCTGTTTGATCTTTCTCAGCTCAGGTTTAATAAGCAAGATGGAATTTTGTACTTTGCAAATAAATGGCTTATTTAAATCATGATAAAAAAATTGCTATGTTCGTATTCACATCAATGTTATAAAGATGCGTACAGCAAAATGAAAAGGCTATAAATGCATGAAAAGACTATTAATTTAAATCACCAATTTTTTCACCTTACTTTTAGCCATAATTCATACCACCACTGAAACAGCTAGTAGTGAGAACAAAAGAAAAATATCGCATAATGTGGAAGACTCAATTTTAAATCCTTTTTAAAAAATTCAAAAATCGTTCAAAACAACCTGGCCAGTGTGGCCCAATGGATAGAGCGTTGGCCTGTGGACTGAAAGATCCCAGGTTAGATTCTGATCAAGAGCATGTACCTTAGTTGCAGGCACATCCCTAGTACAAGGTGTGCAGGAGGCAGCTGACTGATGTTTCTCTCTCTTCAATGTTTCTAATTTTCTATCCCTCTCCCTTTCTCTCTGTAAAAAAATCAATAAACAATAAAATAAAAATATTTAAAACAGAAGAACTTCCGAGAATAACACCAGCTCTTTTATAATGCTTCCTCTATAACACTTTTTTTTCTTTGCTAGAACAGGAAAGAGACCAAAGTAAATACAAAATAAACCAAATATAAATTGATTTTTCAAAAAAAAACCAATTTAAAAAAAGAGAGAGAAATTATTACTGAGCAAATTCCCCATTACAATTGTTTTACTACTTGTTGGCTACTCCTTTCTTGAACCATTTATTTTTATTTTCTATGGATGACTTCATTAAAAAGGTTTTCAAGCCCAAGTTCCTTAATATTGTAAAAGCACCTTCTTACTCATCATGTTAAGCACTGTTTTAGAATGACCTGTTTCACAGATCCTCTGACATTTAGCAAGTCACAAGAACTGCTGATAGTACTTCTAAACACACATTCCTTTGTCACACATTTATTACGCAAACAGTGAGTTAGGCCCTGTGCTAAGTCAGGCATAATGCATGAACAGACTTCAGTCCTCTTAAGGGGACACGTAAACTATTTCCGAAACATGAAAAGAACTATGACAGAGACATGTATAAGGTGTTTTAGGAGCAGAGGAAATACCCAACTCTGTCCAAGGAGGTTCACTGACTGTTCTCCTGAAAATAATAAATGTGTACTCAATTCCTTCCATTTATAACTTAAAACTCTTCCTTAGTGGCCACCATTCTTTCGGGTTGCCTTCATTGATGAACAAAGTACCCAACTATTCCAAAAACCCCCGATCAACATACCTTGTGGCTTTGGACTTGCAGCTGAGTGTTTTGCTGGCGTTTTTCCATTTATTCCCTGAGCCTCTTCATCAGATACATTCTGGTCAATCAGTACGGTTGTGCTGCTTTTCAAAAAGGGTGGAACGATAGTGATCTTTGGACAGGTACTGCCGCCTGCGAGAGTTAAAAAAGGGCAGGTAAATGCAGAGGCATAGCACAACCATGTCTCATGACTTAAATTTCTTCTGACCCCGAAAGACAAAAACAATCTCAGTTAGGAGACTAAGCACAGAAATGCTTTTCCCGTGTGTACTGACCTTGACAAAAAGAGTCTCCTGGGAAAGATCTCATTCCATGTGCTTAGGAAACCTTGTAATGCACATTGACAGACTGTTGTGCATGTGTACACACACACACACACACACACACACACACACACACACACACACACACACACAGGCATTCTCTCTCACTCTTTCAACTCCTTTCCTTGTGGGGCTACAAAAAGGGCATATCGATGCAGATAAAGCCAGCTAAGGAGAGGACTGGAGGGCCCCAACTAACTTGTCAAAAGCGTTTCTTTCCAGAGTCCAGCCTGTGTGCAACTCGAAAGAGCAAAGCAGGAGAGCACCAACCTGACAGCTCACTAAAGACTGTGAGAACGAGAATGGCTCCATTAGAAATCAACAAATACACATCCACTCACCAGCTTACTCAACTCCAAATTAGCATAGCCAAGCTAATAGCCATGCCTCTCCCAAAGAATGATTAGATTATATGGATAACACTGTCCTACTTTTACCATTCAAACCCGCCAAATAGGCTTTAAAACACTGAAACACAACATGAGAGAGAGAAGGAAAAATGGGTAAATTTTTTGTTTGATTTCTAACATAGAAATGCTGAACTTTTTAAGAAATCCTATGCCAATGTTTTTTTACACTCCTATTAAATTTCCTTTTCTTCTAGTTGACATGGTGATATTAACAGATTGGACCTTGCTTAGGAGAAAAAAAAATTTTCTACCAGGGAATTCACTATTACTAAGTAAAAGTGTGCCAAGAAAATGTGATTTGGCTAAAAACAGTTTCATTTTTACAGAATCCAAATATTTATGAAAAGAGAACTATTAGAAATAAAAAGTATTAGTAGTCAAAACAAGAAAAGCTAATAAAACCCAATCAACTTTCTATTGAGTAAAAAACAAATCCTCCTTATTTCAATTGATTGTTAAATAGTATTGATTAAAAACCATAGTACGTTTTCCCTTTCAAATTTATCTCAGTAATACTGATTTTAGAAGATGTTAAGAGTACCAAGTCTTGTCTGAGAAGTTCTGAGAGACCCAGTGCTTAAACAAACATAATAAGTTTTCATCAGACAGCTTTCTGCTAAAGTGGACTGCCCGCTGGACTAAGCATTCCATTATTTAGCCAAATATGACAAAGGCCTTTCTTGAATGTAAGATGTAGGGAAAATTATTTCACAGCATATTACTAAAATTGTAAAGAGAACAAAAGCTCAAATCTTTAAAATGTGTGATCTTATCTACCTTCTTAAAAAACTGTGAAGTAAGCCAAATATATCCCTAAAACCTGCAGCCAATCATCCAACTGGTTAGTCTTTTAGGGGCATGAGGACTTTCATTCCCGTGGTGATCCCAAGAATGTGCTGGTAATCCTACAGGCCACCTGCTGGGGTCTAGTGAAGGACAGCCAAGGTTGTGGGTTTGATCCCTAGTCAGGGTACTTACAGGAATTAACCAAAGAATGCATGAGTAAATGAACAAAAAAATGTTTCTTTCCCTCTCTTTAAAAAGAAAAATCAATAAAATTTTTTAAAAAAGAAAACACTTTTTAAAAAAATCTTTAGACTTTAATTTTAAGAGATCATGTTCATTTTCTTTTGTAATAGACTTAAAAGATTATCTATCTACCCATTTGGTCAGATTTACTTATTCTTTAGCAATCAAAGCATGAAACAATGACAGTTTTTATTCTCAATCTTTAATAACATTATATTCATTACACTTGAGATTGCTTTGCTTTCCTATGAAAACAAAAGCAAAACACACCCAAACATAAAACGGTATACTATCCAACTATTAGTTCTGCAGCGCAATTTTAATAAAATGTTTTACTCATGTATTTGGACAATATATATGATGTGGGCAGAGGAATATTAAGAGTAATTATAAAGTGTCCAGTCCTATAAGTGAAGAGCTATGTTCTTTGATCCATTCCTCAATCCACTTTGATATCTGATTGATATTATCCTCTAGATCTGGTTTATTGCTGGGCAGTTGATGTATTATTTCTTCCTTGCAGGATGCCAATGCTTCTTCATAAAGAATTTGAAAAATTTCACAGTGAATGTTACTTTTATTTTCTTTTCACTAGATCTCTTGTGTCAAGTCTTTTATACAATACACTGTTACTGTTTCCAGCACAAAAACTTATGAAACCAGCATTCAGGAAAGAATTCACAACTGTGGTAGTCAACAGTTATTCCTTCACTCGTTTGGTTTTCTAACTCATCAACTACTCTACCTTCATCTAAAATGGGACAATCCTACTCTTCATCACAGCCATCATATAACTGCCCTTCTTGAGATAAATCATCTACATTAATGTATTTCAGTCCTGAACTTGATGCAAATTCTTTGCATAGTGTGGTTTTTCCAACTCCTGGAGGCAACATGGCCCTCAATGTGATGGCTCTAGAAAACACATGCTTAAATGGTTGGGTTTATTTTTAAAAACAGTGACAAATATGCAACAGAAACCATATGTTACTGTGAAGCCAAAAATATTTACTATCTGGCCTTTTACAAGAAAGTTAACTGACCACTGTTCTAGGTAAAACACATAAGGTAAAGAAAGTTTACCTAAAGGCAACACCATTTCATGAAATACTTCATCTTCTAATATCTTGGATATTAGCAATAAAAAGTTAAAATTCTTTTTGCTTGTTTATGACTGACTCAGCCTACTCACATTTGGAGACAGTCCTCTTTTTGGATGCCAGTTGCATAACAGAGTTGAAACCCAAATTGTAACCAGATGGTCCACCCATTCAAGACAATTTATATTAACTAAAGAGGCTCTTTGGTCCCAATTTACCAAGAAGAACCAAAAGGAGTGATTAAATTGTTATCTTGGACATGGCTATAACTAATCACATTATATTAGTATGGGGGCGGGGTTGTCCTATTTAAATACTGTTTTCTCTTGATGACTGGTCATCTTTTTTAGCCACTGGCCCTAAGCATTTTGAATTGCTATGTTTCTAGGTTACTCACTTAAGCTTTCTGGGTTTTATCTCCTATAAGAAATGTCTAGAACTATGCTAACTGCAGGGGCTCCTCAGATTATGAATTATTCCAGCCTCATCTTTGACTGTATAAGGCTCTCTGTTCCAATGCGAAAGCCCCTATGGCTTAACTTTTATTTACCTGTTTTCTTTTGCAGGACACCTGTGAATGACAGATAATGCCTCTGATGGATTTAGGGTAACTCTGTCTCCTATTTGCAAAACTTTGTATTGGGCTGTTATGTTTAGCCACATCATTCTTGAATAGCTTTCACATTTTAAGGTTGGCCATCCATTCAAAGCAAAGTGCACTCAATTCTCTAATTCTTCAGACCTAATCTCTTGCCATGTTATCCAAGACTTCAGATCACATCTTTATGGTCTTGCTATGGCGAAGTCTGTACTGCCTCATCCACTCATAACATCTGTCCCAAGTGCACCAAGTCTCCAGCTCAAAAGATTACAATGGACTTTATCCTCCAGGACAAGAGGATTGCATTGATTTAAGAGAACAAAAGTAATTTTCTAGGGGAGGCAATCTTTTTAGGAGAACAGAAGTAAAAGAAATACCTTAAAAAAATAAAACAACTTTATTTTAAAATAATTTTAGATTTACAGAAGAGTTGTACCCAGGTTGCTAAACCATAGTGTGTGTGTGTGTAATGTGTGTGTGTGTATGTGTATATGTGTGTGTCTGTGTGTGTGTGTCTGTGTGTGTGTGTCTGTGTATGTGTGTGTGTGTGTGTGTGTATCAACACTAATAATTTAAGATCGGTATAATACTAAACCATAGATTTCATTCCAATTTCATCAACTTTTCCACACACATCCTTTTTCTGTTATAGGATCAATCCAAGATACCAAGTTGCATTTAGTTTTCATTGTGTCCCTTGATGCATTTCATTCTGTAAGTTACTCAGTCTTTGCTGGTCTTGCATGATCTTTGCACTTTTGAAGGTCAGGCACTTTGTAAACTGTCCCTCAACTTAGGCATAAACAAACAATGGGATTTTATTCAGCCTTAAAAAGGAAGGAAAGTCTGATGCATGCTACAACATGGTTAACCTCTAGGTTATTATGCTAAGTGAAACAAGACAGTTAAAAAAAACTATATAATTCCACTTATATGAAGTACATAGTCAAAATCAGACAGAAAGCAGAATGGTAGTTGCCAGGGAAGAAGGGTGGGGGGCACGCAGAGAATGCAAGAATGAAAAGTTATTGTTTAATGGGTAGAGTTTCACCTTTGTAAGATGAAAAAAGTTTCAACTTTGCAAAATGGGATGGTGGTCATAGTAGCACCACAGTGTGAATGCATTTTAATGCCAATGAACCGTTAATTTGAAATGGAAGCATATCTCTCGCTAAATGAAAAGTCAAGAAATATTACTACATTCAATTGCCTACTTAGCATTTTTACTAGTATGTTTACGAGCTATTTACACTCAACATACCCAACTATGACTCTCTCATCTCCTCCAAACAAATGAGCTTTATGGTCTTCTCCATCCCAGTTAATGTTGACTTCATCTCGGCTTAGGGCAACAAGATTGGGAGAACCCTCAAGTCCTTTCTTTTTCTCTCTCACTCCACGTCTTTTCATGAAGTAATTCTGCTGACTCTACAATCTACCAGCACCACCTCCACTGCTACTATTCTGGCCTAAATTACCACAACCTTTTAACTGGAGTTCTTCAGAACCCCCCACCTGGTCTCCCTGCTCCTACCCTTATCTCCAGTACAATCCATATTTTCAACCAGGACTGGAGAGATCTCTTTTATAACCCTGTACTTAAAATTCCCCAATGGGTCAAGGCCGGTTTGGCTCAGTGGATAGAGTGTCGGCCTGCAGACTGAAGGGTCTCAGGTTTGATTCTGGTCAGGGGCATGTGCCTTGGTTGTGGGCACATCCCCAGTAGAGGGCGTGCAGGAGGCAGCTGATCAATATCTCTCTCTCATCGATGTTTCTGACTTTCTATCCCTCTCCCTTCCTCTCGGTAAAAAATCAATAATAATAATAATAATAATAATAATAATAATAATAATAATAAATTCCCCAATGGCACTCTATGTTACTCCAAGTAAAAACTCAGCTCTACATAATAATCAACAGGCTCTATATCATCTGGTCCTAGTCCCCTTACAACTGACCTCAGTGCTAATGTTGCCCCCTTGCTCTCTCAACTCAGCCATATTGATTCCTCAGGCCAAGCACACCTGAAGGCCTTTGGTCTAGCTATTGTCAATATGAGGATCCTGACAACTCTAGTTTAGTACTACTCTTGTCATGTCTTACGGTTTATTTTTTCCAAAGCACCTTCCAACAAACTACATTATTTTGTTTGTTGTTTATGGTCTATCTCCTGTGGTTATAATGTAAGCTCTAGGAAGGCAATGATCTTTGTTTGTGATATACTCAAGAAGCAGCACCTATCACATGCTCAATAAATACTTGTTGAACAAATAAATTCTAGACCTTAGTCAAGTATCTCTTCACTTGCTTACACTCTTAGAGGCTATCTTATAAGAGATGTTTTCTAAATTCCAACAATAAAGAAATATATACCTGTTTTAGAGCCTATTCTATACAAAATTTCAAACATTTCCATTCTTATCTAAATTTCAAAACATTCCAGGTGATTTCTACACAAATTATAAATATCTAGGGAAAAACTTGGACCCAGGTAATCTTCCCTTGTAATCCAGTTTTCTAAACACTGGGAATTGTGAAATCCATGTTTGTCTTGATAAACTCATCAGCAACCAAAAATCCCAGCAACTGACAGAAATGTTTTCATCCTATCTAATAAAAGAGTAATATACAAATTAATCACCACTCTGCCACACCCACCAGCCAATCAGAAGTGAGTATGCAAATTAACCCCAACCAAGATGGTTATGGCCACAGAGCAAGCAGGAGGGAGGCTTGGGTTTCCCCAGCGATGGAGAAAGCCAAGCTTTCCACACACCCTGGTGGGCCCAGTTCTCCACTCAAGGCTATAAAGTTTTAATTATAGAAGATAAATAAACTCCAACAGAAATGGCTGCTGCCACAGAACGAGCAGGAGGCTTGGCTTTGCTCCAGGCTACAAAGTTTCAATTGTAGAAGATAAATAAATCCCAAATATCAGGGCCTCTGCTTGGGTCACTGGGAGGCGTGGCCAGCCTGCAAACCACCATAGGCCCCTCACCCAGGCTGTCCCATGCTCCAAAAGAACCCCCACCCTGATCTGGGACACCCTTCAGGGCAAACCAGCTAGTCCCCATCCATGCACCAGGCCTTTATCCTATCTAATAAAAGAGTAATATGCAGATTGACCATCACTCCAACACACAAGATGACTGCCCCCATGTGGTCAAAGATCCTGCAGGGGAGGGCAGTTGGGAGGGACCAAGCCTGCAAGGGAGAGCAGTTGTGGGTGATCAGGCAAGCAAGCGGGGGCAGTTGGAAGGGACCAGGCCTGCAAGGGAGGGCAGTTGGGGGCAATCAATCCTGCAAGGGAGGGTAGTTGAGGGGGGGGGCGCCCAGGCCTGCAGGGGAGAGCAGTGGGGGGGGGGACTAGGCCTGCAAGGGAAGTCAATTAAGGGTGACCAAGCCTGCAGGGGAGGGCAGTTAGGGGCAAACAGGCTGGCAGGTGAGTGATTATGGGGTGATCAGGCTGATAGGCAGAAGCAGTTGGAGGCAATCAGGAAGGCAGGCAGACGAGCAGATGGGAGCCAGCAGTGCTGAATTGTGAGAGGGATGTCCAACTGACCATTTAGGTCTGATCCTGCCCATTTAGGCCCGATCCCGATCAGGACTAAAGGGGCAGTTAGACATTCTTCAAGGGGTCCCAGATTGAAGAGGGTGCAGGCTGGGCTGAGGCACTCCTCTCCCCACCCCCAGCACGATTTCATGCACCCAGCCTCTAGTTTATTATAACCTGTAATTTTACTGACATGTACTCATCTCGTGAGCTAAAATGCTCTAAAGGCTGCCAATGTTTCAGACTCATCATCTGATGCTACCTAAACATAGAGAACCTCTTATAATGGCAAGAAAAGCTGATCATTGGAAGTCCTTATAATTCAAAAGCAATATGAACTCAAGCCTTAAAGTAACTGTAGATATTCGATATTTTTAAAGATCCCACAAAAGGCAACCATTACTATTGTATCACTCTTAAGCAGATGCACGTATGTAAAACATGAGATAAAAGAAATGTGCAGCCTCAAAACACACAAAACTAAAACGTCTGCTTTCAAACTAGAAATAGTTGATTTTCCTGAAATAGAAAACATGTCCCCCCTAATCAATTAGAGTGATATATATATATATATATTGGGGGGGGCTACCCTGAAGGGATGAAAAGGATAACAAAATTCCTATAGAATGCTATTGTTGGTGGTCCCTTACAGCTAGAATTCTGTTGAACTGCACTGAAACCCCTTTCATTAAGCCTATCAAATTTCTCCTTTTGAGTTGGCACTCACAGATGAGGTCCACGGCCACAGGGCCTGCGATGTAGGAGACTGCAAATATTACAACCTGAATGTGGGCTTAGGGGTCCGAGTCCCTGCGCCTCACTTGCAGAGGGGCCATCAGTTAGTTACCACGAATTCCTCACAGGAAGCATGGAAAAGGCACATTGCATGATGACGCCGGATTGGTGCCAGGACTGGTCTGGTCAGTGTGTTCTGCTGTGCCTGGGACCGGTGTTATTTCAGAGACCCAGCTCCTTGCAGAATCCCTGTGTTGGGAAGGGAGCTGGAGGCAGCCGGCTCAACCCCCCAAACCACACACCGAGGGAGGTTCCCCTTTTATCTACATGCAAGTAAATATATTGGTCAAGATTACAGAAAGTTCTTCCTATTTAAAGCAACCAAAATTAGTTTGTATCTGCAGCCATGACTAGAGCGGAAGGTGGAAGCCGAGAAAAACCACCATCAAATTACATGTTCCTTTTCGCTTCCTTGCAAAGGGTGGTTCTAGTTGGCAGCATCTTGAGTTGAAGGAGATTCATAGCCTGCTGAGCTTTCTTTGATACATGGTTCCTAATTTATAACGCCCATTTCTGGGCTTATCCACACACCCTATGTTACTACTGTGCTGACGGTGAGAAATGTCTCTGAGAAGCTGCCAGGTTTTGAAGCCGTCACTCTTTTTGCCAGAGTCTAAGATTCATCACCATGTTAAGCTTTGGTATTAATGACTACAGTACAAAGATCTCTAGATATATTATTGTGTGGGTGGACCTGATTACTGATGTTAAATTTCCCTGTTAGCATCACCTATCAAAAGGGCTCAGATGCTATGCACATGCACACCCACACAGCTTTCCTTGGCTGTTTCCGTGCTAACTGCATGAGATATTGTATATTATTAAGCATTATATCACTAAACCCTAAATATACCCCTACTGCAATTTAAACATTCTTCAGGGCACCTCGGTCAGACAACTATCATAGAACTAAAACCTGGCTTCTACATTTACTGGCTGGATGGCTGACTGATTTTCTCTATAACTCAATTTCCTCATCTATAAATAAGAATTCATAGGATTCATAATTGAGCCCTCCCCTAAAAGGCTGTTGTGAGGATTATGATTTCATCGGTGCTAGTGAAAGTACTAGAGTAGCAGCAGGTATGTGGTAAGTGCTACATAACTATGTGCCATGATTATTATTTGTGTGACACTCCAATCTACACAGTGCCAGCATAGGGGATCAGGGATAAGATCCTTAGTCTCTTTTCCCTCCAGCCTCCTACAGCCCTTTTACCTCTTTGCCCTCACCACTGCCTACATTTTTATTTACTACCAGCTAGCACTTGCTCTTGCTGCCTCACTTTCTCAGTTTTGTAGCTGCCATTTGCTCTAGTGCCCAATCCCTCTTCTTTCAGGGATTCCCAACAGACTGTTTTGGATAAATTTTGTCCAAATAATGACTTTTTTGCAAATTAATTTAATAATTAATTATTTACAAGTGTATGCCCTGGCACATCAACTATGAATCTCTTATTCACTAAAGATAGTAACAATGTTAGTAGTGATAAACTGATGTCTGACATTTGGAGTAAATTATCTGCAGAATACTGAAGATAATTTTAACCTCAGATGATTTCATCACATTCTTCACTCTTTACCATGATTGTAACTAGGTGTCCTGGATCCATGGACTTTTTTCATTTTTCCTCCATTCGACATCTCTTCATTTGATTCTAATCACAACTGCTGGTTTTGATTAGCACATTTAAGTATGCTTATGGCCACTTAAACTTGGTGCTTAATCTCAATAGCTCTCATATTTATGCTGTCAAAGCACAAACAGTTTAAGCACTGAGACTACCTAATGGTCAACTGCAGAGTGATAAAACCTACCAAGTGTCTGACTTATTCCACTTTTTGTGTTTTCCTTCTGTTCCTACTTAAATGTATTGACTGATAACTCCCTAATTAGAAGTGCCAAGTACCCTGTTTATTACTGGGGACGGGAGAATACATAAGACAACATCCTTACCATCACATAATTCGTGTTTTAAACGGGGAAAGAGATGTGTAATTCCATAGATGTGTAGAACACCTGCTTCCCTCCTTCTCCCCCTCCTTCCTCCCCCCTCCTCCCCCAGTTCCTTTGCTAGCTATGGTTAGGAAGCAACAGCACCAGTCCTGAATGAAGGCAATGGTTGAGGGTGAAGAGGAGCATCGGCAGTGGACATACTGAGGAGAAAACCATTAGGGGCGTGGCTGAAGGAGGAGGATCAGAGAGGAGTAAAGGATGATCCGCACTTAGGCTCCTTCCTAAGGTGACATGCAAGCAGTGCCTTTCACTTTAAGAAGAACGCAGTTCCTGCCTTTGAGACTGTGGCTAGAATAACCAGTCTGCCCTGACCTTCAATGGGTTCAGCCATCCCTACACACTGCATCTGCCTCATTTTCAACCTCATTGTTACAGTTTTCAGACAGAGTCCCTTTGATACATTCTTTAAAATATCATTTCACTGCCTTTGAAAAGAGGGGAGAGGAAGGCCATTCGGTGCAGGGCAAACGGCCAATTGTACAGAGAGGCTCCGATCCACGTTTTTTGTTTGTTTTTCGTCTCAGTAATGACGGGTTAAATCACTTGTCCTTCTTCCTATGTGGGCTGATATCCTTAATTCCATTACCAGCAGTATCCAATGCCAGTGAAGTGATTAGGCTGGAGGGAGGAGAAGAGCACTTACGAAGAGCCTAAAGATGGTTTTGGGGGTGTTTGTCGGTTCCTTCAGGACTCTACGGGATGCAGAGCAGCTCCTTAATGAGCCTGCGACACCCGCCCGGGGGCGGCTCTTCCCGAGGGTGTCCTGTGGGACACCGCTCCAGCCACAGGGCCCTTCATCCATCAGCACCATCCACTTACCCCGCCCCGCCCCCAACCCGCCACGGTTCTGTATTAAATATAGAGGTGACCTGACAAATGTGCAGCTTTATCCTGTATATTCATATGCCAGTGGGCATACTCGAGGCTGTGAGAAGTCCGACAGGAGAAAAACCTGTCTCACTTGGAACCCAGAGTGTCCAGAAAACTTTTCCGTCACACATTATGTACTCTACAAGCAAACATCCCCTGGGACTACTGGGACTTGGGACATTTGGGAAAAGCTGCCCCCAGGAATTCTCCCCACGTCTGTCAGCTCTCCCCGTGGCTCTTTCTCCCCAGCCCCCCGGCCCCCACCACGGCTGGTACCTGCTCCCGAATTCCCTAAAATCATTGTGGCTGCCCTCATGACCATCTCAAATTCTGAACCGAAACTCTAACCCGCCCCGGGTTTTTGAACGCGGCCCCGCTGCCGCCAGCTTCGAGGCCACGCCATCCCACAATGAGAGGACCACAAAAGCGCACCAGGGGCAGGTGCTTGAGTTCTGCTTCTGGAATCTCTAACGGGGGTAGCTCTCAGACTAAACAAACAAACAAAACAGGTGAAATCACATTCTGTAATTCTGCCAGTCCCCTTTTCCTCCATTCTCCTCACCTTCCTCCTCCTCTCAGCTGCAAAATCCACAGCCTACCACCCTCGGAGGCCTACAACTTAGAAATAGTATGGAAAAACCTTAACGTGGTCATAAGATGGGATGTAATGCATTGCACTAATTCACAAATGCGGAGAATAGTCTTCTTATGTAGAATAACGCTTGCAGTTCTATTTCATTGAGACAAGTATTTTCTCTGTTTTTGCCAAAAACTCCACACACCACATACAAGCCTTGAGGTGATCTTAAACCCAAATGAATTAAAATACTGTTTTAAGAAACTAAGCATACTATGAATGTAAAAGCACAGCACTGCCCTTTCATTCTGCAGTCACAAACAGGTGGAACTGTTCCTAGGCTCTGTGATCTCCCTGGTTTAAACCCCAAGATCAGGCAAAAAACTGCATTTGGGAAGAAGATTAACTTATTTCTGGAGATTTATCACCCATATAGCAACAGTGTATGAGAACAGCGGTGGTCAACCAGTGGTCCATGAGATTCGAAAGGTTGGCGACCGCTGGTTAAGGAAGTAAAAACAACTAGCTCTCAAAATGGCCTTTTCTCAACTGATTTGTTCTCTACACACCAAGAGGAGTTTATATAAATGCAGTGCCATGCATAGCTTCAGACTGGGATACATTGATGCCAAGAGATATGCCCTTCAGTAACATACCCTCAAAAACATTCATCCTGAATGTTACAAAAATATTTACAATCAGGGAACTACTAGTGCTTTAAACCCGACACCGTTTACAACAAACTTGCTTGCAAATACTACTACCGTTCTTGCTACTATTAGCAATAATGGTGGCAATAAAATCTAACAATATTGATCATTCTGTGCCAAGCATGCAGTATGTGAAGCACTTTGTATGCATTGTTTCATTTGCTCCTCTTAAGTTTACTTAATAAAGTAAGGATAATGTTTTTTACTTAAAGAACAGTTTATTGATTTTTAGGGAGAGAGGAAAGGAGAGGGAAAGAGAGAGAAACATTGATGTGAGAGCAGAATATCAATCAGCTGCCTCCTGGTACATTCCCTTCTGAGAATCAAGCCCATTAGATACAGAGTTCAAAATAATGGTTTTAACAACGCTCAAGCCATGACCGGTAATCAAACTGGAAACTTCCTAAGCCACACCAGCTAGGGCAAAACTGGAATTTTTATATCCATTATAAAGGTGAGTAAACTGAGGTGGTGTTAAGTGACAAGCTGATGTTAGATGTTATGTTTACATAGAATTTGTAAATGCCTCTGTATAGGGACTCGAGCTCATACTCCTTTGATGTTCACTCAGCAGATAATCAAAAGTTTACATCTCTGTTATATTACAGCTATTTGCTCTGACCCCGGACCTTTATATAAGGTAATACTGTGCAGCCAGGAGTTTCACAATGCCCAGCACACACAAAGAAATCCAATTTAAGAAAAACAAGAGATCCAAGATAACGGTGGAGTAGGTGAAAGCTACACTCACCTCCTCCCAGGACCAAACCGGAGTTAATACCGAAATATAAAACAATCAACTTAAATAACCTACTGAAGACTAGCTGACCAGAAGTCTTATAATCGAGTATTTAAAGAAGAAGCCACTTTGAGACTGATGGGAAGGGTGGACACAAAAAGAGGTGGCTAGCACCCATGTGCCCTGATTGCGAATCTGGTGGACTAGCTCAGCTGTAAAGATTTCTCCTGGAGAGGATAGTATTGAGACCACAGAACCAAAGCTGGAAGAGGCGCCCACATAACATCTGGCTGTGAAATCAGTGGGGAATCTGTATCACCAACAGGGAGATACAGAAGTTTGTTAGAAACCCAACACCCCCTTAACGGGTCAACACACAAAATCACAGACGCTGACCCTGCACTCAGGAGAAGGGAGCAGCTTGGAGCAGAAAAGAGTCTTGTGAAGAGAAACGGGGTTCTGTGGCTATGGAGAGAGAGCTGAAGGGTCAGCGGCCAGGGTCCCTGTGCCGATTCCCTCTTCCAAACTCCAGACCCCATCATCCTTGAGTGAAGAACTCCCCTCCATAAGGTATCAGCCTGGAGGAATGCAATAGCTCCACCGAAGGACTCCAGGTCCCATGCCCAGAGGAGCACACACCCTATGGAGGAGTCAGCTGCCTAGCCCCCGAGGGTGTAGAGGTTCTGGGTGTGTCAGAGACCAAGCTGTGCTGCCAAGGGTGTGGGGGCATTTCCTCCATCGTCACACCAGTCTAACTGGCACAACTCTCTCATGAGAAATCCCACCATCCTTGGAAGCTGCAGAATCCAGGACTGAATTGGGTCCCTGTAGGTCAGGGAACTTTTTTTTCCCTCCTCACATGCCTGATAGGTACAGAGTCCTTCCTTCACACAGCCAAATTGTGGTCTGTTTGGGCCTGATAAAATCTGCTGGCCTCAGCATGATGGTTTCCTGAGACCCTGCCCCACAACAAAAATCTGAGGGTACCAGGTGGGTGGCAGCTAGCCTTGGGATAGCCTGGGACTTCTGGTGAGTGGACTGAGACCCAGCACTGACACCGAGTTTGAATCAGTAACAGTCCGGTGAACACCATTGTCCTACCTCTGACTCCTGAGAACCTACCTTATGCAACTCGCACACCACCAGAGGCTCTTTTAGTGACTAAGCCTAAGAGAGAGAAGCCAGCAGACAGAGACAGCTGGAGGCAAAATGGGGGTAGTAGCTTGGGCTTTTTGCTGACCTGCCCCCGGGCTAGGTGCTGGTGGAAGCTGGTGTTGGTGCTCAGCGTGGCCCTTCCCAGGCCAAACAGAGGGAGCCACAAACTGTGGATGGCTTTGTAGCTCCAAACAGATTGCCAAAAGCCAGTGATAGGCAGAAATTGACATTGACCTGCACCAGAGTCCCTCCCAAGAGGTCCCAGAACCAACCCACCCAACATCAGATCAGGGTACAATTAGCTCAAGAGAGAAGTCCAAATTCTGCCTTGTGTGGTAAGCTTCCACACGGCAGCTCATACACTTTGGTCAGGGTTGATCCTCAGTAAGCCAGAATGAGGGTTGACTCTATGCATAGCCAGATCAATAGCAATCAAGATTTAACTACAATAGGTGGGCTCACATAACACCCAACTCAAGTGATCAAAAAAACTGTACAACGGTCCCACAAGATACCTAATACATAAGGCCATCCTACCAAGATATACACCTAATACACAAAGACAAATATAGTGAGAAAACCAAAATGGAAGACAAAGAAAGATGCCCAAATGAAGGGACAGAAGACACCTCCAGAAAAACACACACACAGACACACACACACAAATAAAATGGAGACAAGCCATCTATTAGATACAGAGTTCAAAATAATGGTTTTAACAACGCTAGTTGTTAGTGAGAACTTCAACAGCATGAAAAAGGATATATAAACCATTAAAAAAAAACAAAAAACATCACCACCATAAATGAATAATACATTATCTGAAATAAAGAAGAGAAGAGAAGGAATAAACACTAGGTTAGATAAAGCAGTGAATTGGGAGACAAAGTGGCAAAAACAACTAATAAGAGCAGCAAGGGGGAAAAAAGAATTTCAAAATACAAGAATAGTTAAACGATCACTGAGACATCATGAACACAACAACATCCAAATCATGGGAGTATCAGAAGGAGAAGAGAGAGAGCAAGGGATTGAGAACATATTTGACAAAATAATGACAGAACTTGGTGAAAGAAAAAGACACTTAAGTCCAGGAAGTGTATATAGATGAATCCAAACAAGCTCATGCTTAGACACATCATAATTAAAATGACAAAGGTTAAAGACAAACAATAAAAGAAAATCAGTTAGTTAACTCAAGGAAGGTCCTATAGGACTGTCAGCTAATATCTCAGGCCAGAGGGATTGGCATGAAATATTCAAAGTAATAAAAAGCAAGGACCTACAACCAAGACTACTTTACCCAGAAAGGGTAGCATTTAAAATTGAAGAAGAGTTTCCCAAATAAGAAAAAACTAAAGGAGTTCAATACTCCCAAAACAGTGTTGTGAAAAATATTAAAGGGTCTTCTGCCTTAGCCATTGTGGCCCACCTGGTTGGTGCACTGAAGGATCAAGAATTCTATCCCCAATCGGGACATGTGCAGGAGGCAGCCCAATGTTTCTCTCTCACATCAATGTTTCTCTCTTTCTTTCCCTCTCCCTTCCTCTCTCTAGAGAATCAATGAAAAACATTTCCTCAAGTGAGAACTAAAAAAATAAGGGTCTTCTTTAAAAAGAAAAAAAAAAGAGAAATATAGTTATAAAAAAATTAAGAAGGCCCTAAATATGTACCTTTCAATAATTACTTTGAATGTAAAAGGCTTAAAAGCTCCAATCAAAAGACATAGAGTAAATGAGTAGCTAAGAAAACAAGATCCATATATATACTGTCCAAAGAGACCCACCACCTCCGAACAAAGGACACTTACAGACTATAGGTAAAAGGATGGAAAAAGATATTTCATGCAAATGTAAATTAAAAACAAAAAGTTGAGATGGCAATATTTATATCAAACTATAGGCCCGGTGCATGAAATTTGTACACTCAGGATTGGGGTTCCTCAGCCCAGCCTGCACCTTTCTCATCATCTGGGAACACTCAGGGGATGTCCAATTGATGGCTTCAACTGGCAGCCAGCTTAAGCTGGCAGTCAGACATCCTTAGCACTGCTGTACAGGTGGAAGAGGCTCCCACCACGGCCGCTGTGCTTGTCAGCTGTGAGCCCGGTTTCTGGCTGAGCAGCGCTCTTCCTGTGGGAGCATACTGAGCACCAGGGGGCAACTCCTGCATTGAGCATCTGCCCCCTACTGATCTGTGCACATCATAGAAACCAGTCCTTCAGCCATTGGGCCAAAACCAGCTCTCTGACATCCCCCGAGGGTTCCTGGTTGCAAGAGGGCTCAGGCCACCAGTGCACAACTAGGGCCAAGGAGGGACATGGGAGGTTGGCCAGATAGGGAGGGACTGCAGGAGGGCTCGAGGGTGTCTCCAGCCACTCTCTCTCAGTCCTGATTGGCCAGACCTCAGCAGCAAGGTAACCTACTGGTCAGAGTGTCTACCCCCTGGTGGTCAGTGCATGTCATAGCAAACAGTTGAACAGCCTTAGCATTGGGTGAGGAACAACCAGATGACCGGACACTTAGCATATTAAGCTTTTATTATATAAGATAAGACAGACTTTAAAACAAAGGCTATAATAAGAGAAAAAGAAGGACATTACATAATGATAAAGTGACCAAACCAACAAAATAATATAATTCTTGTAAACATTTATGTACCCAACATAAGGACACCTGAATATATAAAGCAAATCTTGATGGACATAAGAAGATCGGAAGTAATACAGTCATTGTAGGGGATTTTAACACCCCATTCATATCAATGAATAGATCTTCCAGAAGAAAATCAACAGGAAAACAGCAGCCTTAAATGAAACACTAATCAGATGGATTTAACTGAAATATTCAGAGCATTTCAAGCAAAGCAGCAGCATATATATTCTTTTAGGTGCACATGGAACATTTTCTAGGCTAGATCACATGTTAGGACACAAAACAAGTCTAAATAAACTTAAGAAGACTGAAATATCTAGCATCTTCTCTGACTACAATGTTATAAAATTAGAAATCTGTTAAAAGAAAAAAACCTGGAAAACACACAAACACATGGGGGCTAAATAACATGTTACTAAACAATGAATGGGTGAAAATGAGATAAAGGAAGGACTCATAAGATACCTTGAGACAAATGAAAATTAAAACACAACCACTCAAAAATCTGTAGGACACTGCTAAAGCTTTCCTAAGAGGGAAGTACATAGCATTCTCGGGCCTACTTCAAAAAAACAAAATGAAACAAAAATCAAATAAATAATCTAACCTTATACTTTAAGGAACTGGGAAAAGAACAACAAAGCCCAAAGTGAGAAAAAAGTAAATAATAAAGATTGAAAGGAAAGCTAAGAAAAATAATCCCATTTATAATTGAATAAAATAAAACAAAATACCACCTAGTAATAAATTTAACGAAGGAAGTAAAAGACCTATACTTGGAAAAGTATAAGACACTAGAGAAAAAAATTGAAGAAGGTATAAATAAATAGAAGCATATACTGTGCTCATGGACAGGAAGAATTAACATTGTTAAAATGTTCATACTATGCAAAGCAACTTATAGATTCAATGCAATTCTTACAAAAAACTAATGGGATATTTTACAGAACTAGAAGTAGAACAAATAAACCAAAAGTTTTATATGGAACTGCAGAAGAATATAAATAGCCATAGAAATCTTGAGAAAGGAGAACAAAGTTCAAGAATCATACTACCAGATATCAAAACACTCTACAAGGCCATAGTAATCAAAAAAGTATGGTACTGGCATAAAAACAGACATATAGATCAATGGATTAGAATAAAAGGCCTAGAACTAAACCCACAGTTATTTGGTCAATTAAAATTGAAGGAGGCAGGAATATACAATGGGGTATGAACAATCTATTCACTAAATTGTGTTGGAGAAATGGAGCAGATACATGCAAAAATGAAACTAGACAATATTCTTATACCATATATAAGAACAAACTCAAAATGGATTAAGAACTTAACTGTAAGACTCAAAACCATAAAAATCCTAAAATAAAACATGGGCAGGAAAATCTCAAACATTTCTCTTAGAAATACATTTTCTGATACATATCCTTGAGCAAGGATAACAAAAGAAAAAAATAAGCAAATGGGAGTACAATAAGTTAAAAAATTTTTCACAACAAAGGAATCCATCCTATATAACAAAACCTTAAGTCAATGGAAAGGCAAATGACTGGTCACTATGATGTGCACTGGCCACTAAAGGACAGATGCTCAATGCAGAAGTTGTCCCCTGGTGGTCCCACAGTGGGGTACCGCTCAGCGAGAAGCTGGGTTCATGGCTGGCGAGTGCAGCAGCAGTGGTGGAAACCTCTCCCGCCTCTGTGGCAGCACTAAGGACCCATAGGGGATGTCTGACTGCCGGCTTAAGCCCACTTAGAACGGGCCTAACCCAGCAGTCAGACATCCCCCGAGGGGTTCCAGACTGTGAGAGGGCGCAGGCCAGGCAGAGGGGAACCCTTTCCCCCAAGAATGCACGAATGTCATGCACCAGGCCTCTACTCAACAAAACAAAACAACCCACTGAATGGGAGAACATATTTGCCAATGATAAAAAAGGTTAATATCCAAAAATGTTTAAAGAACTCATATAACTCAACACCAAAAAAAAAAATCAAATAATTTAATTTAAAAATTGGCAAAGGATCTAAATAGATACTTCTCCAGAGGACAAATAGATGAGCAATAAACATATGAAAGAATGCTCATCTTCACTCATCATCAGGAAATGCACAATGGGATATCACCTGACACCTATCAGAATGACAAGCATCAATAAATTAACAAACAAGAAAGGTTGCCGGGGAACTCTTGTGCACTGTTGATGGGAATAGATTAATGCAGACACTGTGGAAAATAGTATGGAGTTTCCTCAAAAAATAATAATAGAATTGCCTATGACCCAGCCATTACAGTCCTGATATATATGCAAACAAGCCCAAAACAATATATCAAAAGAATATATGCACCCTTATGTTCATTTCAGTGTTATTTACAATAGCCAAGATATAAAAGCAACTCCATTGCCCATCAATAGATGAATGATAAAAAGCTATTGTACATATATACAAAGGAATACAACACAGCCATAAAAAGAACAAAATCTTATTTATGATAGTATAAATCTAAAGGGCATTATGCTCATTGAAATAAGTCAGTCAGAGAAATAAAAATACCATATGATTTCACTTATATAAAGAATGTAAAAAACAATATAAACACATAAAACAGAAACAGACTCAGCTATATAGAGAATAGATTTATTGCTTTCAGAGAAAAGGGGGGTTGGGGGATTGTGTGAAAAAGGTGAAAGGATTAAGAACTACAAACTGGTAGTTACAAAATATCATGGGTATGTTAAGTATAATATAGAAAATAGAGTCAATAGGAGAGAACCAAGATGGCAGAATAAGGTATACATCTGTACATGCTGCCTGTCACAACCACACCAAAACTACAACTAAAAGACAAAACAACTATCCCCCAGAACCACGGGAAAGCTGGCAGAGTGGAAAGAAAGAAAAAGTGCATCGAGACCTGGTAGGACGTGCAGAGGCTCAGAAAAGCAGAGGTTCAGAGACGCACAAAACAGGCAAGCATGTGCTGTTTTTTTCAATTGGGATGGAGTTGCAAGTTTCCAACTGCTCTGAACTCCAGTTTCCGGTGAGATTCTGGGGACCCAGACTTATATAGGGAGAAATTGGGCTGTCTGACATCGGATTAGAAAGTGAGGTGGCTTTCTCACAGAGGTGCACACAGGAATCATTGTTTACTGTGCTGGGGTGCAGGATGTGGGACACGAAACAGAACTCGGAAACACGGAGATGCAGAGAGGGCTGACAGGCAACCATGGCTGTTTGCCAGGCCCTAGTGCTTGCCTGAGACCCTGCCCCACCCAATTTACAAACCCACCTCGCTGTGCACAGTGACCTTTGCATATGAATGGCCCACCCTCTCTCAGCTTAACAAATTGCAACTGGGTCAGACAACTCCAAAACCTCCAAACTCCAAGCAAAGAGGAGAAATCTGAAGATCTCCCTGTAGCTCTTGCTGGGTGGCCTCAGACACTAGTTGACTTGCACCTCCTTGGAGATCCGGGAACCAGTGTACCTAGAGATCAGTGTGAGACAACACCAGATTTCAATTTCTCACATACATAAGTGACACACTCAAGAGACAGACTTGGCGATCACCAAAGCCCCACTGAAGCAAGTCTTGCTCCATAAGGGTGTCTCCAGCACAGCAGTTCTTCCACTATAGACACAGCTAATCCTCATAGTCAATTGGCCTGGAGGTCAATTCCTCCCAGTGTACCAAGAGCAATCAAGGCTTAACCACAACAAGACTGTGTACCCAGCTCACAAAGGGGTGCACCAAGAATGTCCACCTCAGGTGATTGAGGAGGCAGAGCTACCGGGCCCTAAAGGAAAACTAGCACACAAAGCCACTCCGTTAACACAGAGAAGCAGCCAAAATGTGGAGACAAAGAAACATGTAATGAATGAAAGAAATGGAGGAAAGCAAATGACTGGACATAGAGTTCAGAACCACATTTATAAGGTTACTCAAGAATCTTCTACAAACTGCCAAGAAACTTAGTGAAACCTTCAAAGATCTTAATGAGAATGCCAAAAAAAAGGACCAGTCAGAAATTAAACATACATTGTCTGAAATAAAGAATAACATACAGAAACCCAACAGCAAACTAAAGGACCCCAAGAATCAAACCAAAGATTTGAAATATGAGGAAGCAAAAAACACCCAACCAGAAAAACAAAAAGAAAAAGAGAGTCCAAAATTGGGACAACTTCAAGCGTACCAACATCAGAATTATGGGGGCGCCAGAAGAAGAGAGAAAACAAGATACTGAAAACTTATATGAAGAAATAATGACTGAAAACTTTCCCTAGCTGGTGAAAGAAATGGACTTACAAGTCTAGGAAGTGCAGAGAACCCCAAACAAAAGGAATCCAAAGAGGACCACATCAAGAAAAATCATAATTAAAATGCCAAGAGCAAAAGACAAAGAGAGAATATTAAAAGCAGCAAGAGAAAAACAGTTAATTACCTACAAGGGAGCACCCATACGACTGTCAGCTGATTTCTCAACAGAAACGATGCAGGCCAGACGGGAGTGGCAAGAAATATTCAACGTGATGAATAGCAAGAACCTACAACCAAGAATAATCTATACAGCAAACCTAACATTCAGAATTGAAGGGCAGATAAAGAGCTTCACAGATAAGAAAAAGCTAAAGTTCATCACCACCAAACATGAAATGCTGAAGGGTATTCGTTAGGAAGAGCAAGAAGATGAAAAAGGTAAAGATTAAAATTATGAACAACAAAGTGATAACAAATGCATACCTATCAACAGGTGAATCTAAAAATCAAATGAATAAAAAATCTTATGAACATAATAAACTGGTGAATATAATCAAATCAGGGGCATAGAAAGGGAATGGACTGACAATCCTTGGTGGGGAGAAGAGAGTGTGAGGAGTGTGGGAAGAGACTGGACAAAAATCTTACACCTATGGATGAGGACAGTTGCAAGGTATAAGGGCATGGGGTAGGACATGGGGAATCAGGTGGAGGGGAGCTATGGGGGAATAAAAAGAGGAACATCTGTAATAAACAACAATAAAGATTTATTTTTTAAAATGTTAAAAAAAAAAGAGAGAGAGAATCCATGATAGCAGCATAGGTAAACACCTACACTGCTGCCTCGCACAACAATTTCAAAACTACAACTAAAAGACAGAACCGACAGCATCCAGAACCACAGGAAAGCTGGCTGAGTGGAAATTCTACAACTAGAAGGAAAGAAAGGGGTTCACGGAGACCCAGAGGAGCTTCAAAAAGCTGAGGTACGGAGACACACGTGTGGAGAGAGCAGGTGCTGGAGTACTTGGCTGGCTTTCTCTGGTGGGAGGGAGACAGAGATTCCCAATTGCATTGAACCCCTTATCCTACAACAGTAAACCCCAGGTCCAGCCGAAACTCATATGGGGGAGTTTGGACTGTGAAAAGGGAGAAGTGCATGGAAACTTAAGGGAGTTGTGAAAGGACAGACATCTGGTGGCACGCACAGCACTGAACGCAGAAGACCAACTGCTGATTGTGTTGCTGGCTTTCACGAGTGGGCGGAAGACAGAGCCTCCCAACTGCGCCATTTCTAACTCCACTAAACCCCAGTTTCGGATGAAACCCTGGGGACCCAGACTCATATGGTCCAGGAGTGCAGGGGAGTCGGAAAGGCAGCGGTCTAGGGGCACTGCGAGAGAGTGTGCACAAACACAGAGACCACTCCAGCGATTACCCAGTCATGTGAGACTCAGGGGCTGTGGAGGGCAGAGCCAACTGGAAGGCAAGCCAGTCCATTAAGCCCTGAGACTCCACCCATCCCAAGCTCAATAGAGAGGCTTTTGCAGTTTTGCAAGTCTGGTATCATAAGGCTGAATCCAATACATAAGTTCTCCTGGCGTAGTGAAAATGAGGAGACAAAGGAAGAGATCACAAACAAAAGAAATGGAGGAAAACAAACGACTGAATATAGAATTCAAAACCACAGTTACAAGGTTTTTCAAGAATATCATACAAAAGATGGATAAATTTAGCGAGACCCAAGAGCAGATGAAAAAGGACCAACTAGAAATTAAACATATACTGACTGAAATAAAAAATTTTATACAGAGACCTAACAGCAGACTAGAAGAAGGCAAGAATCAAGTCAAAAATTTGAAATATGAAGAATCAGAAAACACTCAACCGGAAAAGCAAGAAGAATAAAGAATCCAAAAACGTGAAGATAACGTAAGGAGCCTCTGGGACAGCTTCAAGCATACCAACATCAGAATTGTGGGAGTGCCAGAAGAAGAGAGAGAGCAAGATACTGAAAACCTATTTAAAGAAATAATGACTGAAAACTTCCCACATCTGGTAAAAGAAATAGACTTACAAATCCAGGAAGCACACAGAACCCCATATAAAAGGAATCCAAAGAGGACCACACCAAGACACATCCTAATTAAAATACCAAGAGCAAAAGACAAAGAGAGAATATTAAAAGCAGCAAGAGAAAAACAGTTAATTACCTACAAGGGAGCACCCATACATTGTCAGCTGATTTCTCAACAGAAACTATGCAGGCCTGACGGGAATAGCAAGAAATATTCAAAGTGAGTATTCAAGAATACTCTATCCAGCAAAGCTATCATTCAGAAGTGAAGGGCAGATAAAGAGCTTCAGAGATAAGAAAAAGCTAAAGGAGTTCATCAACATCAAACCATGATTATATGAAATGCTGAAGGGTACTCTTTAAGAGGAAGAAGAAAACAGTAAAGGTAAAAATTATGAACAACAAACACTTATCTATCAACAAGTGAATCTAAAAATTAAGTGAATTAAAAGTTTGATCAACAGAATAAACTGAAGAATATAATAGAACCAGGAGCACAGAAAGGGAGTGGACTGATAATTCTCAAGGGGAAAGGGGTGGGGGGTGTGCAGGGAGAGACTGGACAAAAATCATACACCTTTGGATGAGGTCAACGGGAGATAAGGATAGAGGGAGGGGCAGGAGCTGAGTGGAGGGGAGCTATGGAGGGGAAAAAAGAGAAACAAATGCAATAATCTAAATAATAAACATTTAATATATATATATATATATATATATATATATATATATATATATATATATATATATTCAATAATATAATGTCATTACTATGTATGGTGCCAGGTAGGTATGGGAAATACCAGGGAAACATTTTGTAAAGTATATGATTGTCTAGCCACTATATTATACAGGTAAAACTAATCTATAATAATAAAAGCATAATATGCTAATTTGACCAGACGTCCTTCCGGACAACCTTTCAGTTTAAGCAGGGGCTGCAAGGAAAGCCTTGGTCCTGGGTGCCAGATGGCAGCCAGGGCCAGCATCTAGGGGAAGGAAGGCCTACTCTGGCACAAATTTTGTGCATTGGCTCAAATTTAGCCCACCACTTATATTGTCAATAAAATTAGATTGTAATACGGTGACACTCATGCTTTTACATATTGTGTATGTCATTTTTCACTAAGTTGGCAGTACTGAGGAGCTACAACAGAACCCACATGGGTGGCAAAGTCTAAAATATTTATGATCTGGCCCTTTTCTGAAAAGGTTTGCAGACTTTGACCTATATAATCAAGGCAACAAACCATGGTTGAATTGCTATAAGTGCTATAATGCAACCCTATATAATAAAGAGCTAATATGCAAATGGTTGTCACACCATCACACCCTCTCACTGGGGCACCTAAGGGCATGCTTCCTGCCTCCCAGGAGACCTGAGGCCACAGGAGGAGGGGAACCTGAAGCCATGGCCCCCACCATGGCACTGAACCAGGAGACCTGAGGTCATGCCCCGGACCCAGCGGGGCTTGACGGGGGACCTGAGGATGTGACCATGCCCCTCCGCCTGGTGGGGCTTGACAGGAAACCTGAGGCTGCATCCCCCTGCTCTACAGGGCTTGATGGGGGTGGGGCCAGCTGGGTCTGGGTCTCACACAATTTCCAGGTGTGCGCAGGTGGGTGGGGACTTGACTCTGGGTCCCACAGTGCACTACAGACTCTGACAGGAGGGAGATTTTCATATAAATTTTAGTAATTTTCTTTCATCTCTGACACTTCTATTATAGAGAAAGTGTAAAGAGCAGTATTAAAATATTTCCTCTAATTCCCTTTTACTGTGCACAAATTTCATGCACTGGACCATTAGTACTATGTTATAATATACTAGAGGCCTGGTGCACAAAATTTGTGTACTTGGTGGGGGGGGGGGAGGACAGGAAGGGAGGGAAAAGGGGGCAGTCCCTCAGACCAGCCTGGGCTCTCTCACAATCCAAGAGCCCTCGAGGAATGTCCGGCAGTCAAACATCCTAATTGCTGCTGTGGAAGTGGTAGAGGCTCCCGCCACAGCCCCTGCACTCGCCAGCTTCTGGCCGAGCGGTGCTCCCACTGTAGGAATGCACTGCACACCAGGGGGACTGCTCCTGCATTGAGTGCAGTCAAGGCTGAGCACCACACCTCCTGTTATCACAATAACAAGTTTGGATCCAATTAGTATCTGCAGGGGAAGTAAAATGAAATGAATTCAATAATTTTTAACTGTTAAACTGAAGTTTTCACCAAAATTATACCCACTAGTGGGGATATCATGAAGACTTGGTGAAATTTTTAATAAAAATTATGTAGGCTCACAGCATCGCCTAACTCCTCTGAAAGCCACAGCCAATAGCTCAGCCAGCATAGCTCAGTGGTTGAGCATCAACCTGTGAACCAGGAGGTCATGGTTTGATTCCCAGTCAGAGCACATGCCCGGATTGTGGGCTCGATCCCCAGTGTGGGGCTTGCAGAAGGCAGCTGATAAACGATTCTCTCTCATCACTGATGTCTCTGTCTCCCTCTCCCTTCCTCTCTGAAATAAAAATGTATTTGAAAAGGAAAGTCACAGCCAATGTATTTCTGTCCAGTGTGAGGTCCTCTTCACCATGTGGTAGATAAAATATGATTATCTGATTTTAGAAGCTACTACTAAAAATAATCTAGACCTCCCTGGTTTATACAAAAAGCTACCAATTAGGACTCTTGAGAATCTAGAACAAGGAGATGATATCTGGCTGATGTACAGAATGGCAAGCTCTGTTATGAAAGGAGAAACTTCTGAAACAATTAAAAGTTTTTACTGACTTCATAAACTCTGAAAGAAATAAAAACAGATGTAAGAAAAGAAGTTGAAGGGCAAGAGATAGTTGTGTGTCTGTTTTTCTCTAAGAGCTACATCCCACACTTATTTCCTCAAGATGTCTGGTTCATAAATTAACAGATTCTTGGCTTTTCCTCTTCCTTCTACCCACTGCCAAACTATTTTCCATTTACTCACAATAAATTTATCTGCACATCCAAAAAGAAGCAGCAAACCAAAATGGTCAAGGTTTCATAAGGCTACAAAAAGATGTTGCTAAAACCAAACAGAATTGTTTTAATTATCTTCATCACAAGCAACCAAGAATGGGCTACTGTTTCTCTTCACAAAAGGGAATATAGATGTTTTTTCTAAGCAAATCCTTCCCGACCTTGCTTGGATTTTTATTAATTTTGTAACTGCTTTTCTGGTTTTATTTTTCTGAACTTGATTTCTCTAAGCCTGATTCCTAGCAGTTAAAACATCCCAGCCTAACATTCTCTGTAAACGATTTTCTGGGTGTTTCTACCTACTCATATTGCCTACTTAAAATTACTTCTCAGATCACTGTCCTCCAGCTCTTGGTTTTGCAGTTACTGACCCTGTACATGCACTTTTCAAACCGGTATTTAGCTTCATGGCAATCATGGAGAAAATGAAAAAGGAAGAAAAGCTCCTTAAGGCCAGCCAGTTCTTCACTTTGAAAGTTATATTTTTTTAACAGGGCTAGTTCTATCCATGGACAGAATCAGCCGAACCAGTTATAAGATGCAAGGGTGTATTAGTAAAACTAGAGGTCAAATTTTTAACATAATAATTTATTTAAGTTGGATAGTGAGAAAGTTATTTAACTTCCTTATAAATTAGGATAAGTTTTTACTGCTCTAGTGACATTGCTTAGATACCAGTCACAGGCAGGTAGATATAGAATTCCAAATGCTTTTACTTGACATGCCAATTTTTAAAGATATATCTGCCAAAACCGGTTTGGCCCAGTGGATAGAGCGTTAGCCTGCGGACTGAAAGGTCCCAGGTTTGATTCCAGTCAAGGGCAATTACCTTGGTTGTGGGCACATCCCCAGTAGGGTGTGTGCAGGAGGCAGCTGATAGATGTTTCTAACTCTCTATTCCTCTCTGTAAGAAAAAAAAAATCAATAAAATACATATTTTTTAAAAAAATTTTTAAAAAGAGATATATCTGACAAAGTTAGTGGCTTTCTAAAATGGCCTTGGTGCCAGGCTCTTTTCTATTCCAACCCTCCTTGTCATATTGATACTCTCTCCTTTAAGACAAGCATGAATATAAATCCCCTTTTACTAAAATTTTTACATTTCACATCTTACAAAGTTAGGTATTTGCTTTCCTTACTCCCTGCTGTGTAACCAGACCAGCAGGCCTCATATTTTTCCACCCCGGCTAGATTCTAGACCAGGAGCACAATAGCATTGTGTGTTCAGCCTCTAACAGTGTAGAGGATTGTTTCAGTCATACAGAACTTAAAAAACTGCATCTAGCTTATGTATTATTTCCCATATTTTCTTTTTTTTTTTTTTCAGAGAAAGGAAGTTAGGAAGAAAAATAAGCCAATTTGTCAAAGATAACCACTTTCCTAATTCTGAATTTTAAAACATTAAATAAAGTGAGGTTTGGTTAAATTGCTCCAACAACAATAATAAAAAAGTTGAACTATTACTCATTTACTGATAAAGCCCATCTTATTACTCCCTTCCTTAAAATTCTTTATGCAGAACTGCAAGCTTTAAAGGAAAACTCTAATTTTCATAAAGGACCCTTCACCATCAGACATCAGCCTACTTTCATATCTACCTCCTCACAGCCATACACCACTAATCCTCCAGCCACATTCCAATCTTCTCCATTCCTAGAATATGTTATCTCCTTTTGTTATGTCTCTGCATGTTTTTGCATAAGTTGGTTCCTTTAGCAAAAATGAATCTATCATTGTTCTTTAAATACATTGAGTTCCAATGTCACCATTTTGGAGGACATTTTCTTGAATCATATGAAGGGTCAGTTGCTCTCCCTTTTCTATTCTCCAGACATGTCTTTTGTACCTCTTCTATGGCATCTGTCATGCACAATCACTGCTTCTAGATGTCTATGGTAGAAACAAACTTAAGCTTCCTTCAAGGCAGAAATACCACAAGTTTCAGGATTGAGTCTAGTGAATACATTAATATTTTCTGTCTCTAAGCATGTCTTGTTACCATTGTCCTGTGTCTAATAGTTAATCTATTTTGAACTAAAGAGGTATACAAAATATCTTCTTTGCTCAATATTCTTTTTCAGTATTTGCTAATTTACACTCTAAATTAGCAACTCTGATAAAAGTCAATCAAGAAACAAAATTCTGTTGGGCAATGTTAAAAGAGAAAAACTGGTGATATGGCATATAAATGTGCAACTCCACCAGTTCAACAATCCTTGCTAATATTTATAATCATTTTCAATCTTTTAATTTTTTTTACTATGTAAGCAAAACAGATTTCATATTTCTAAGAACCGATGTGATCTAATTATGTCATTATTATTCAGATTAAGGATATTCTTATACAGCAAATAATAATTCACAAAATTTAACTATTAGTTATAGGTTTTAAAATGCAGGTCAATTTCTAATTATCCAGATGGATTTAGAAATGAATTGCATGAGTAAAAATATTTAAATAATTCTCACACTTTAATTCATGCACTGGTTTTCTACCCCTTCAAATCAAGTTGTACAAGAACATTTAAAAGGAAACATTTTTTTTAATTGTTATATTATATTCTATCTTCTTTCTTTCCCTACCAGGGGAGTTCATAGAGTTAAATGCCTTCAGTACAAGAGGAAAAAAAATGCACACCCTTAATACATAGCAAACCATCTTATATAGTTTTTCTTCATCTTGCCACAATTTTCCCCATGCAAACAATCTGTTCCCCCAAATTTCTTGGTCTCACACTCCAAAAATCCTTCCATCTGTTTTCTTCTCTCCCAACAGAGACCCATAATTTGTAATCCAAACCACTTCTTTCTTTTTATTAATTTGAGAGGGGGGTTGGGGTAGTTCCTCCACTTTCTTATGTATTCACTGGTTGCTCCTTGTACGGTAGGTGCCCTGACCAGAGATCAAACCCCCAACTTTGGTGTATCTGGACAATGTTCTAACCAATTGAGCTATCTGGCCAGGTTCCAAACCATTTCTAGTGGCCAAACCATCTCTTGAACCCATCAGTAGACTCCAGTCTCATTACTCTCTCCTTATGCTCAGCTCTTTATAATTGATCAACTGGGTTTCTCAGGCCAATGAGAAGAAATTCATACTCAGATTCTGCTCAACAAGAGACCAGAAAGTAGTAAGTAGAATATTTACTCTTCAAAAGACAACTCAGGGGAAGAAACAGAAAACACTATACATATTTATAATTAACTTCTCTTATATTTCTGCTCATTTAGCTTTAAGTTTGCAAACAGAAAAGGTCTATAAGTATTAGAAATATGTACATTCATTTAGCAAATATGAAATACCCAGTATCTATCAGTACCCAGTATAAACCCTTGAGATATAGCAGTGAACCACACAATAACAAGCATTTCTATAACATGGCAGATATAATATAGTGCTAAGAGGCCTGGATGGTGTGGCTTAGTGTTTGAGCACCGACCTATGAACTAAGAGGTCAAAGTTCAATTCCCAGTCAGGGCACATGCCCAGTTGTGAACTCGATCCCCAATGTGGGGTGTGCAGGAGGCAGCCAGTTAATGTTTCTCTTTTATCATTAATGTTTCTCTCTCCCCCTCACCTTTCCTCTCTAAACCAACAAAAACATATCTAAAATAATAAAAGTGTAATATGCTAATTAGACCAGACATCCTTCTGGACGAGGCCAGGGCTGTGAGGGAAGCCCGGGTCCCAGGTGCCAGAGGGGAGCTGGTGCCAGCAGCTGGAGGAAAGCAGGCCTCCTCTTGCACAAATTTCGTGCATCAGGCCTCCAGGTAAAAAATAAAGTGCTGTGAGGAAAATAAAGCTGACTCAAGGAACTAGAGAGTGCTGTTGTGTAAAGGGCTGCTATTGTTTGTAAGAAATTCCAGGAAAGCTTCTCTGAACAGATGACAGCTGAGTAGAGACATGAAGGGAGTGAGGCACATAAATATTTGGGGGATTAGCTTTCCCAGCCAAGGGTAAAACTACAGAAGTGCCAACAGTGACCTAGTCAATGATGTGTTCATAGGGAAATAAGGAAGGCGACACAGGTAGAGATGAGCAGGAGGAGGCAGCCTGGCATCGAGGTCAGAGAGTTCATAGGACGGGACAGGTATGGCCTTACATATCATGGAGAGGACAGAGATGGGACCCACTGAAGGGTTGAGCAGAGGAGTGTCAATAATCAGTTTTCACTCAGGCTGCTGGGTGGAGAAGAGACTTCAGAAGGTCAAAGGCAGGAAGAAGCTACTGAAGTAATCCAAGGGAAAGTTGAATGTGGCTAGAACCAGGGAGGCATTATGATATGGTCAGTGTGATGACTTTTAAGCAGGATTTGTCAACAATTCAATATGTGTAAGGGAAAAGATTCAAGCAAGACTAAGGACTTTAACCTAAACATTAAAAAAAAAAGTTATATAATGATATGGAAAAACTGCCCATAGTGAGTTTGTGTTATTTTTAATTTAGATTTTTTTAAATTAATGTTTGTATTCATTCTCTAAGAAGGGGAAATAATCATTTTCTCTCCATAATCATCAGGTAGAATGACCAGCTAATAATGCTGTATTTCTTTTTTTAAAAATATATTTTATTGATTTTTTACAGAGAGGAAGGGAGAGAGATAGAAAGTCAGAAACATCGATGAGAGAGAGACATCGATCAGCTGCCTCCTGCATGCCCCACAGTGGAGATGTGCCTGCAAGCAAGGTACATGCCTCCGAACGGAATCGAACCTGGGACCTTTCAGTCTGCAAGCCAACACTCTATCCACTGAGCCAAACCGGTCTCGGCATAATGCTGTATTTCTTGTCAAAGGTGTTTTGCTTTTGCCTGCTGCAACATATGGCCAAGTAACTACAGACCAAGATCAATTTAAAGAAAAATCACCTTACAAGAGTCTGATATAAGCAGGACTTAACAGGTACTGTGGTAGAGGCTCAGTCAGACATCATTTAAATCAGGGTGAAGTCTGGCTGGTGTGCATCAACCTGTGACCCAGGAGAGATCATGGTTTGATTTCCGGTCAGGGCACATGCCCGATTGTGGACTCGATCCCCAGTTGGGGGCATGCAGTAGGCAGCCAATCAATGATTCTCTCTCATCATTGATGTCTTTTTCTCTCTCCCTCTCCCTCCCTCTCTGAAGTAAATAAAACATTATATATATATTTATATACATATACATATACATATACTTATACATATATATATATATATAAATAAAAATCCAGGGTGAAGACCTTTACAAATATATTTCAGACCAATACAAATTAGTTCTCTATTTTATAAGGAAGAAAGAGCTCAGAGTCAAGATGATAAATCAGACATGGGTAGGGATGGGAAGGTTTATAAGCACCTAGGAAAAGGCCATTTTATTTTCAGAATGAATGCTGTTGTAATGTCTAAGGAGAGTTGGTCCCATTTAAATCTTAATTTTGGATTGCACTTTAATTTACATAGTTTGGATACATATTAAGGACAATATTATCATCCTGCAAAGACGGAAGCAATACTTCCTATTGAGTCATTCATCACAATCTATTTTTCACTGTTCAGTTTTTGCATGAGTGTGCCTCCAAGCACAGGTTTGAAAAAGAAAAGTTTCTTCAAATAATAATAAAAAAAAAATAAAAAAACGACAAAACTTTTACAAGCAACATGTATACTAAATATGTAATATTTAAAATTTTTTTCTGAGGCAATAAAAGAATCCAGTAGCGTGGGTAGGAAGTACCCACTACATTACTGTCTTTTCAGTTTAAAAAAGGAACTTCTAAAGCCACCTCTTTTTGCAGCAATATCATGACAGGGAGTTGTTCATTACCAGAGAAAATTCTAGTAGCAGTTCTTCCTTCCATGGAGATCTGCCTTCCAGGAGAGAATACTAATTCTCTCTCATCATCCCTAACTGTTTGAAGACTGAATAAGAAGAAACAAAGGCTGCTTCAGGAGAAAAGAGAACTTCACTGATGGAACAAGAAAGTACTTCCCTTTTATCACATTAAAAAATTTTCATATTTGCTCTAGCCGGTTTAGCTCAATGGATACTGGGTTCAATTCTGATCAAGGGCACATGTCCGGGTTGCAGGCTCGATCCCCAGTAGGGGGCGTGCAGGAGGCAGCCAATCAATGATTCTCTCTCATCACTGATGTTTCAATCTCCCTCTCCCTTCCTTTCTCGGAAATCAATAAAAAGATATTTTAATCAAACTTCATAATTAGAATGCAATGATAAACCGTGAAGAGATGATAGGAATTTTGAACTTTATGCAAAAATGGTGGAAACCCTGCAAAGAAATCGAGGCCCCTGCCCGGATGGTAGAGGAAACCGGGACAGACAGGGAGGGACTGGGCTACTCATTCTCTAGCCAGGCTGGGACCTGGGAACAGAGCCAGCCCAGGCGATGCAGCTGCAGGCCTGGGACCCATCCTAGCCTTGGGCTTCCACACAGAGTAGGAAGAAGCCCCTCTGAGAAACAGTAATACCACAAAGAAGAGAATCCTGGTAACTTTGAAGACTGCCGGGTCCAAGTTCAGTTTGTCTTATTTAGCTGTGTAAACATTCTTCAGGAAGGTTTGTATCCATGCAGAAACGATGGGGAAAATAGCTACACAAACTAACCCATTTCATTTTTTAAAAATATCTTTAGCAAACAGACTGGTGAATCTCAGAGGGAAGGTGGGAAAATGAACCAAAGAACTTGCATGCATGTATGCACAACCCATTGACAGAGACAGGAGAAGGGACAGGGGGGTGGGAGAGGCACGAATGGGCTAGAAGGGGTCAATGGGGGGCATGTGTAATATTTTCACTGTATATATGTATATATATTTAGCAGAGATTTCCTACCACATGATTACATTTCTACCACACCATAGCGTTTTATTCCTCTTTGAAAGAGTCAGTTTCTCATTAATATACTGTAGAATAGTGGAGGAAAAACAGTGGCTTAACAGCACTAACAATTTAAAGTAACAAATCCTTGCCTGTCTCTACAATGTTATCTTATATGGAAAAACAAGTCACACCCACTCTCCTGAACTTTGCTAAAACTAGAAGATTGGGACTTTGTTTCAACAGAACAGTGCTCCAAGCAGCAGAAGTAGAAAAGCATTAGTGGTAAACATTTCTTAGCTTTGCTCAACACCAGAAACAGACAGGGGGGGGGGGGGGGGGGATGGAAACTTGCCTTCTTCTGGATGCAAACTTTCCAACGTTTCTAAATGTACGTTTCTAAATGTAAATGTTACCAAAGGAATGAGGCAGAGGAACAGACAGACAACTACTACACAGATCTGAATTTCACAAGTCCAAAACAAGCCTCCTGCAGGAGGCAAACCTCGCAGACACAGTGCATATTTTCTAATGCTGAAGCTGGAAGATAATGGGAACCTTCCTCTTAACTTGAAAACAAAGCCAAACTGCCACCTGGATGTCCCTCAGGATGCTGTATTCCAAACTGACCCACACATCAGAAGGAAGAGAGAGAGAAAAAAAAAAGAGAAGACAGATAACACTTGAAAATGAAACTACTTACCTTGGTCAGTGGACATGATTTCACATAGATTGATAATTAGCCTACTCTGGGTTGATAAGAAAATACTTGGCTTCACTCTTTTCAAGTTCATGTGACAGACTGTCACTCCTGGCTTGAAAGCCTGTGGTAGATTGGAGATCACACACATCAGCCAGGAGCTCTGACCGGAGCACTTTAACTTCAAGGCATTCCTAGACCTCGCTGCTCAGAGACAACCTCATGCATAATACGCCACACCTCCCCGGAGGAAGGGCCTGCGCAGTGTTTTTCAAGAGACTGAAGTATATGAGGCTGGAGAGACTGCTATTTATTACAGTAAAATAAACAACAAACGGAGGCACATGGAAGTCTCAAACACACTACCGATACATTTGGGAATAGGATGGTTAAGAAACGAATTCCTTAACCATTAGTAACGGCTTAAAAAAGCTGACATGAACACAGTTTGTTTCCACTGGAACTGGGTACAGAGGTTACAGATTCAGGATTCATAGGCTTCAGATGTTACAATGTCGTTCTGTGTGAACTCAAATGTTACTTTGCCACTTAGGACTTTCCATTTTAGCCCAGCCCTCGGATCACAGGGAATCCATATAGTGCAGAGTGAATAAATAATTCTCATGACATTTCCTAAGGAAACCAAGTTCCATATGTCATTTCGGCACACTGCTTTACTGGTAACATGTGTATTATTCCTTTGTGTGTATCTTACAAGCTTATATCATTTCATCAATACTTCAGGTCACTGGGATGGCATTTTAACATGCATGGCCTTGTCCCAGCTCCCCCGGAATTTGTATTTTTTTTACAAGCGCCCAGAAGTCGCTGATATTGCTGGGCTGGGACTGTATTTCAGGGACCACACAAGGAGAACTGCTGGCACAGAGACTTGCTTGTTTCAAGGGTGAAAAACTCACTTCCCCCGATGGTCTAAAGCTCTGGTTCAACTGCACCTGCTTAGGAATTGCTTCAAGTCAGGGCAAGGGACAAGGCTTAGAATGAGGTATGAGGGAGGCTTATGTACATGCACAGGTACTTCTACCTACTCACAGGAAATGGGGTTTCCAACTTGCCAATTATGTGTGCGTTTTTTATTTTGTTTTATTTTGTATTTGTTTCAGGTGTACAGTTATCGTGGTTAGATAATCGTACAGTTTACAAAGTGATTCCCCTGATATTTCCAGTGTCCACCTGGCACCATACATAGTTATTGCAACATAGAGGCCTGGTGTACGAAATTCATGTGGGGGCGGGAGGAGGGCATGCGGGAGGATCCCTCAGGGGATGTCCTACTGCCTCTCGCAACCCGTGACTACTGGCTTCTAATTGCTCACCTGCCTGCCTGATCACCTCTAACCCTCTGCTTGCCTGATAGCCCCTAACCACCTCTGCCTGCCTGATCACCCCTAACTGCTCCCCTACCAGCCTGATCATCCCTAACTGCTCCCCTACCAGCCTGATCGCCCCTAACTGCTCCCCTGCTGGCCGGATCACCCCTAATTGCCTCTGCCTCGCCCCATACCTGGGACCTAGGATTCCCTCCTCTGGCCGGCCGCAAGCACCCAGGACCCAGGCTGGCTTCACCAGAGCTGGCCACAGCCACAGGGGCCCGTGGGTGGGCAGTTTCTCCCAGGCTGTAGGCACTGGTACCTGGGACTGCAGGGTGGATGGCTTGTCCCTCTCCCAGGCTGCGGCCTAGTTGATCCCCATTCCTCTCTTGCAAGCTCATTTGTGCCTGGGTGGTACCCACTCCTCTTTCCCTAGTGTTGAGTGTCTGAGCCATTATGGCATGAGGGCATGATGACAATTTGCATATTAGCCCTTTTTTATATAGGATTATTGACTATATTCCCTATGCCGTGCTTTACATCTCTGTGACTATTTTCTAAACACCAATTTGTAGTTCTTAATCCCTTTACCTTTTTCACCCAGCCGACCAACCCCTCTCTGCTCTGGTAAGCATCAGCATGTTCTTTGAGTCTTTTTATATTTTGCTCATTTATTTTGTTCTTTAGATTCCACATATAAATTAAAATCATATGGTATTTATCTTTCTCTGACTGACTTATTTTACTTGGCATAATACTGTCTAAGTCCATCTATGCTATAAAAAATGGTAATATTTCATTCTTTCTTATGGCTGAGTAATATTCCATTGCATATATGTACCATGAGTTTTTAACCACTTTCCTATTAATGGGCACTTGAGTTGCTTGCATATCTTGGCCTGATCAAGGGCACATGTCCATGTTGCAGACCCGATCCCCAGAAAAGGATCCTGAATGTAATAACGCTGTATTGAATACAGAGCTGCATATATATTTCTGAATTAGTGTTTTGGGTTTCCTTGGATATATTCCAGAAGTAAAATTGCTGATTCATTATCAAATTCATAATTCATAATAAATTTGTTTGTATATTAGGTATGAACAGATTTTTAAACTAATCTAAAAAGTATAGACATTAGATTTTTAAACTAATCAAAAGAATAGACATTAGGAGTCATGGAAAGAGAAGAACTCTGAATTGCCTTTTATTTCCTTCACAAACTCTATCTGTGTGTTTAAATTTCGTCGTGGCAGGAAAACTGTCTGCATGTGATTCCAAGACCACTTAGCCTTGGCAAATTTCAGTAATGTAAAAAACAGAATGCTTTCCTGTCATAAAAATGCCCCAACTTCTGTACTTCCTGAGTTTGATAGCAATGTTTAAATTACAATCTCAGGTTTTGTTTTGAAACAAATACCATTTCTTTTTTGGGGGCCAATGTTTACTTTGTGCCAGGTGCTACGTTAAGCACTTTCCATGTGGCATTTCATTAAATCCTTGTTATAAGGTAATAATAACTCGTCACAATTTTACAGAAGACAACCACTCTTCTGTAAACAGCATAATATAGGTAAGATAATAATAAAATTTATTAGCATTTTTCAAATGAGAAAACTAGGGTTAAGAGGATAAAATCTTGGCCAAGGATACTAGTAAAATAACCTTTAAGAAATTTAATTCACTTGTAACACAATAAATTAAGATATAATGGAATCCATGTTGACTCTATAGGTGAAAACTAGAAAACCAAATTATGATTTATAGCTTAGAAAGTTTTAATTAAGATAAAATACAACTACTGCCAATGATCTTCATTGTCCACAAGTGGATAAACTTCAATTGTATTCAGTATCTACCACAAACTAGTAAATAAACTCTAAGCTTCCCATTAGTAGTCACGGCAGTTTTTATGAAGTTAAGCATGCATTTTCTTATGAACCAGCATTCACATTCCTCGGATACTCGTCCAAATGAAGTGAACACTAACATTCACACGAAAACCTGTACATTCATTCATAATCACCAAAACCTGGAAATTGGGTCAACTGTCCTTGGATGTACAAATGGATAAGCCAACTGTGTGAAACCTACACAAAGGCATAGCACTCAGCAATAACCAAGGACACTCGCATGTCCATTAAAAAGAAGTCACATTAAAAGGCTGCGTAGATAAGATTCAACCTGCAGATGACATGATACTGTATATGGAGAACCCTAATGATCCAACCAAAGAACAACAACTAAAACTGAAAAGTAAATTCAGTAAAGTAGCGGCATGTAAAAGACATATCCAGAAATTGGTTGCTATTTTATACACCAATAATGAACTATGTGTAAGAGAAACTAAGAAAACAGTCCCATTTACAATTGCATCACATTAAAAAGTGCACTGAAATAAACGTAACCTACAGCTATTCACAAAATTCCCTGTGCGGGCTCTCACCGGCCCTGATGCTTTTCCTCTTAGAAGAGCAGGTTATTTACAAACTGCTGAATACAGAACTTAGAAGCCCAACAGTCACATGGTATTTCATAACTACTTGTTTTTTCATTATATGGAATGTACTTTACTTTTTATTAAAGGCTATCTCTATTATTTTCAATAACTTACTAGTTCTAATGGAAATACCTAATCTAAAACAAAAATTTGCAACCTGTGCTTCCTGAATTAAAATTAATCTACCATGTTTAAAAAAGGCAGTATGGGGGTAAGAGAACTAAGTTCTCTACTCCACCATCTGAAAAAAATTTTTTTAAATTTAAATGTGACTATTGATTGTAGAGAGGAAAGGAGAAAGAGGGGAAGAGAGAAACATCTTTGATTGGCTAGGGATTGAGCCCACAACATGTGCCCTGACTTGGAATCAAACCGATAACCTCCTGGTTCCTGGGTAGAAGCTCCACCCACTGAGCAGCTACCCTGGCCAGGCTGCTCCACCATTTTTAAAAAAATATTTTTTTATTGATTTCAAAGAAGAAAGGAGAGGGAGAGAAAGAGAGAATCATCAATGATGAGAGAGAATCATTGTTCAGCTGCCCCCTACTAGGGGATGGACCCCACAACCCAGGCATGTGCCTTGAATGGAATAAAAACCGGAACCCTTCAGTCTACAGGCTGATGCTCTATAAACTGAGCCAAACCAGCCAGGGCTGCTCCACCATTTTTATTTAAAGCTACCCAGTACACTATCTGTTATATAACTGAAAATTTCCATGCACTAATTGCAAAGTTGGCTTTAATTATTATTTACATATACACACTTTGGAAACAAAATAACAGGACAATTATATCAAGTGAGTGTTAATATTTCACTTTGTTCAGCTAGAACAAGCTATAGGAAAAATAACTTAAGTGCTTCTGACTCTCAGTTATCCACTAAGAAGAAAGAGCCTCAGGCGCATTCTACAGTGTTAACTGGAAGGCTGTCTCCCTTTTTTATAGAATGAAACTCATCTGAATCTTAACCCATTTTGCACTCGTTAGTCTTCTAATAACAATCTAATAAAATTAAATAGCAATTTGGTGTTAAAATGATTCCCTCATTGGCTTAAAAAGCTCAGCTTAATTTAAACAAAAAATACAACCAATTGATACATAATTCTTATTTTGCATGTCTGCAAGCCTTAATGAAGTAAGGCCTGGAAATTCTTGAACACATGCCAGGCAAATCCTGTTGGTTGAATATTTTTGAAACAAACTATTTTTATCCAGATCTTCAAAGCAAGCCTATTATCCCTGAATCTCTATTCTTTTTTTAAAATTCAGTGTATATGTTTTATATTAATTCTTCAGTTAGATGTTCAGCTAACGTCCCAACCACACAGTACAGTTAAAATAGACAGCAAACTTCAAAGCAGGGTTCCTGGATGGATGACAACATAACCCTAGCCTAAACTGCTGCCCCTTCTGTTCTAATTCAATTCCATTACTCCATTGCTACTTTGGAAGCCCATGGAGAGCTACACCTCTTTCTGATGACATGAGACCGGGAATAATTTTATGTTTTAGGTACTCTGTATGACTTAGGAGAAGAAACTTTATATCTGAAGTATCATCTGATTTTAATAATTCTCTTTCAATAAAAAGTATATAATCCTAGCAAATAAAATCACTTTCCTAACCCCAATTATGGCATGTATCCCCAAGTCCTGATTTATAGCCTGTCTGATCTTCTGTGCCTGGACTTCCTGCATCACACCACTCACTTCACATGTTTACTAGAACATGCACAGTTCCGCGGTAAACACACTTTATGTTGGTGATATTTCTTCCATTTTGGCATTTCTTCCCATCATCGTTGACTCTTTTCTCTAAGTCTGGCATGACTTTTATCTAATTCTGTTTTTATACTAATCTGGGGTAAGTCACTCAAAGCAGAAACTAAATTAATGGATAAATATGCGGTTTGTTCCTTCTTTATTTATGAACATTATTATTTTTACAGAACTTTGGATTGCGTGTGCTCAATGCAAAGTAGCTACCCTACCTGGGGAGAGCTCTGTATTTCCTGTAGGGAGATCACATTCACTTCATTAAGTAGTAATGCTGAGATTTCAAATACTACAATGCTCACCTTGCCACCACCTAGATTTCTCTTTCCTACTCAAAACTCTTAAATAAACTCAGTCTTAGCTCTCAAAACAACTTCACTAAAGAACATATACAAAGCCCTTAATATTATGCTGGTTTGCTCCATCCCTTCCTATCAGTCATTCTGCCTCACCACCTCACCACAGAGTCACTCTTTACAAATGCTTTCTCTAGCAATATAGCATCTCTTTCATCTATACCTATCATGACAATGTCATGAGTGTTCTGGTGGAAGGCTGCCATGTATGGTGAGCAAAATATGACAGAAACAGTTTCATAGGCCCAGATGTTCAGTAAAAGAAGATGGAAGTGTTCCAGAAATGGATGGTGGTGATGGTGGAAGAACAATGTGAATGTACTAGAGTCACAGAACTGTACTTTAGCCACTTACGAATGGCTAAAAGGGTAAATCTTACATAACGTATATTTTTTACTGCAATAAAAATATATATATATATAGAATATCTTCTGCCATTGATGTATACTGCCTAACCAAGCTACCACACTATGTCCCTATTTGTCCATGCTTATGAATTTCCTGCCATAGACTCTCTACTGCCTGTACTGTTCCTTTGCTTTCTTCTCCTTCCTCATAATCTACTCTGGATAACTGACCTCTCAAGGGCTGAATTCCTCGGCCATGCAGAACACCCTAAAATGTCTATTTCCGGTACCAACCTCTCTTTTCAACTTCATGTTTTCACTTCCACGTGTCTATAAGCTAGCTAACTCCTCTGGTGATGAAGGAAAATTTGAACTCTATCTTGAAGGGTGAGATTTCAATAGGCAGCAAAAGGTGGGAAAGGATCTTATTTAGGTCAGTGACAAGGAAATCTGTAGCAGATTTGACAACTTCATTCTCGCCTGCAGAAATGTCCCCCACTCACCACTGAGACCCTTCCAGGCTGCTTGCTGCACTTACTGTAGAATGAAATCCAAACTCCGTTCAAGGCCTCAAGGCTCTGTCTCCTCCTTACCTTTCCAGCCTCATCTCTTGCCACTGGACTTTCAAAATATGTTTCCAAACCATGTTCCCTCCATCAATCACCAGTTTTGAGAAGGCAGACACAAAAAAAAGGTTTTTCTTTTCATAAATTTCCACAGGAACTTAACTATTATTTTTTCCAACTTTGAAATAATCATGCAGCTTCCAGAAAAGGGGCTCCTCTGAGGCTTTAAGAAAATAAAGTGTAGGCTTTGCCCTTGCCAGGTCAGATAAAGGGTAAGGCACATCCAGCCTGGCTGCTACTTGGGAGAAAAGAGGAAAAGCGTTCATTTCTCTCTTTTTTTTGGATCAGCTGCCTTATACAGATTTCTTTTAATAACTGTCTTCCTTTCCCTAAGACCCAATGCACAGTTTATTGGCGTAACAGCAGCTGTTTAGGCCTTTTGTATGGGCCCGAATATTCTTAAAGGACAAACTCAGAGTGTGGAAAGAAAAGATACCCTAAATATAACCACAACATCCTGTCTTTGCCAATCATCCACTCTACCTATTTCTTGCCCTTTGTCCCACAAATAACGACACACATAACCATGCCCTTTCCTTTTCGATGCAATCTCAAAAGCATATTTCTGGAATAAAGAAAGTTCCAAAGGAAGAAAGAATCATCGAAGATCCAGATTTCAGTAAACTTTCAGATAACTTCTTAAGTTACTGCCTTTGTGTTCGGAAAAGATCAAGGATGAAAAGGGAAATAATATTTTTAATTCTATTTTCATCATATGGGCCTTAACTGATAAATAGGTACTTAAAAAAATCATAAATTTGTTTGAAAATTTCAAATTATTATCCTAACAATCTATGTATGTGACCTTTACCAATAATGTTGGAACATAAACAGGTTTCAATATTACACTAAGAATTATAAAATATCCATACAATCTTTTAAAACTTTAGTTTATATATTAATCACTAGTATAACTCAAGATAAACAATGTTACATTAGTAAACGGCTCACTGTCTATAGAGTGTGGGAGGTCTTTATCCTCTACACAGGCTAGCAAAAACTAATGCATATAGCATCCTGGTGGATAACTCAAATGGGTAAGGATACAGGTTTAATAATATGAATTAAGATTCACTTGTGGCAAACTGTTGAATAATTTTTTTAACTTAAATTTTAAAACTCAAACACACTGGGTGGGCCAAAGAAAACTATAAATTTGAGGGCCCATTCTAAAATTGTTTTATCTGCTTATTTATGAAGAATTATTGAGCCCCTACTTGGAACACAATATATTAAACATGGCATACTGTGAGGCACTTGGGAATTTTTAAGAAAGTCTTTGACCATCACTTTCCTATAATCTAATTTTCTTTCAGCCACATTATTCTTTTTCATGCCTGTGGCCTTTAAGGTCTTCATATATGACTAATCTCACTATCCCCTGTGGATTTCCATTATTGTATAACAGTTCTGGATGTTCAAGGATGCAGGAAAAGTAGATAGGGTGATGTCTCTATCTCTCTCTTCCTTTCCCTGTCTCTCTGAAATCAATAAAAACATATTTTTAAAAAGATAGTTAAAATATCACTTTTAAGCCTTGGATTAGAATAAATGCTTTTAAATGATAAGATCTAATCCTGAAGAAATTGTCATTTCAAGCACCCCCAGTGGCAGCTAAATATATATGAATGCAATGTCATTTGGAACAGGGAAAAAGCAATTTAACAGTGTAACAACATTATTTTTATAATTATACTCTCTGCCCCAAGACAAGGTCAGTTTAAAGAATACAGAAGCCCCGAAATATCTGCTAATTTAAATAAGTTAATAAAGAAGCTTTACTAAGCATTTAGGCACTTCTTTGAGTACTCACTAAAATCACACGAGACCTGAAGTTGCCCAATTTAAATTACGGTCATTTTCAGATCCATTAAAGTATTACTAGTATATAGTAGTGTTCCCTAAATATGTCATAGATATATGTTGATTACATAAAATTATCATCTCAAACCAAAGTACTAGGTTTACCATTCCTTTCTTCATTTGAGGAATGAATTAAAGTTTAGAAATATGCATAAGTCAGTCATTTTACTAGAATAAATTTTTCTCTTATCATATATATCCTATTGTATAAAAACCTTGGGTCATAACCATCAGTAATGACCGGATGCGGACCAACCAGAAATCAGTGCTGAACCTGCCCCCCAAGCAAGCAGTGATGGGCAATCAGGATGCAGCCAGAGGGGTTAGGGGTGATCAGGTAGGTAGACCAGTGGGTAGGGGTGATCAGGTAGGCAGGCAAGCAGTTAGGGGAGATCAGGTAGGCAGGCCAGCAGTTAGGGGTGATTAGGTAGGCAGACAGCCCCTGGCAGGGCTGGCTTTGCCCACCAGCAAAGAAAGAGGGAAGCCCAGGCCAGCCAAGCCATTGCACCACAGCCTGTGGCCTGCAGAGGGAGGCCACTGGTGGCAGGGGAAGGGCGGGGGACAGTGCTGCACAGATGGCAAGCAGTGGTAGCGGCAGGGGTGGGGACAACTGCCTGCAGCTCAGAGAAGGAAAGCCTCGATGGGCCCTGATCTCAGGCCAGGCTAGGGACCCTACCCAAGGGATCCTGGATTGTGAGAGGGTACAGGCTGGGCTGAGATACCCCCTCCTCCCCCAAGTGCACGAATTTTTGTGCACCAGGCCTCTGGTATATATATACAAAAGCCTAAGCAACTGGAAGACCAGCTGAACAGTGGGTAGCTATGACACGCAATGACCACCAGAGGGCAAACGTTCACCTCAGGAGCTGCCCCCTGGTGGTCAGTGTGCTCCCACAGTAGGAGTGCTGCTCAGCTGACAGACGGGTGCCAGACACTTGGCCATCGGCTGGCGAGCGCAGCTGCGGCAGCGCGAGCCTCTCCCATGCACACTCCCCCAGTGCGGAGTGGTGGCAGGCGCAGCGGAGCCAGGATGAGTGGGAGCAGCACAGCACCCAGCCTGGGCTCGGGCTCCTCCCTGGCCACCTACTGCTTTGTGCACTACTTTGTGCTATGCAGGACCGATGTGGACAGCGAGCTGGAGCCCAATGAGCTGGCAGGGTGAGACCAGGCTGCACTGGTGTAGTTCTACTGTTCCCCACAGGCCAAGCAGAGGGCCCCAGCAGTGCATGAATCCATGCACTGGGCCTCTGGTTCATATATAAATCTCCTAATATCCACTCTGAAGTTTGAAATGAGAGGTTTCTGTTCTAGCAAAATAAACTCTATTGTACGTTAAATGTAACCATTTGCTCTAAAAGATCACTTTATAATTTACACATTTTGAAGTCTATGTGTGCTTCAATGGAAGCATACATGTTTAGAATATATAGCCCTCATCAGCTTCACTATCATTACTATAGACCTGCATAGTGTCTAAGAGACCATGCATACTCAGTGCAAGGAGAAAATGCTGATGATACATACTTACCACAACTTTAAAAAGGGAAATTAGTTTCACATCCCAGAACTTTTCCCCCTTACTATTGCTTTTTCACCCTGATTTCCAAGAAGTGCTTAAGTGTTTTTATATTAAATTTGTTGGGGTGACATTTATTAATAGTCATGTAGGTGTCAAATATAGATTTCTATGACACAAGTTCTGTATATTGCACTGTGTGCCAACCACCGAAAATCATATAATCTTCCATCACTATATATTAGCTCTTTTTCACCCCTCAACAAGAACTTAAGTATTGATTTTGAACAATTCTGTTATTGCATCATATACTAATTTTGAATTAGCTGCCTGTTATTTATGAAAATCACATTATTGGTTATAGGCTGAGGTTGAGTTATTCAATAGGTTACCTCTATTGTAGAAAATTCATTTGACTGACCTTCTAAATGTGTACAGTAGTCTCCCCTTATCCGTGATTTTGATTTCCTTGGTTTCAGTTACCCATAGTCCAAAAATATTGAAGGGAAAATCCCAGCAGTAGGCAATTCTTAAGTTTTAAATTCTGTGCTCTTCTGAGTAGTGTGATGAAATCTCACCCCATCTCTTTCTTCCCACCCACTTAAAAGAATGTTGTCCTTATCTCTGCAGTTCCCTGCGGATATAACTGAGGATAAGACTCATGATTTTCCGTATTCCTTCTATTTGATGTTTTATCCAGCACTTCCTATTAGCTGGGCTTTATGCAAGGGCTTGGGAGCATAAAGGTGATCAACAAAATCCATGACCTCCAATAGCTCCTAATTTAGTCAGGGAGAGCTGGACAAGGATGGATCTAGAATCATCAGAAATTGGAGGAGGAAGTGTTTGTTTGTTTGTTTGTTTTTTGGTAGAGTAGGGCTCTTCCCAAAGAGGAGACAGGGCAGCTAGATGAGGCAGTTAATATGGTGTGAATAAGTTCCATTATGTTAAATTATTTTAGTCCTAGTTCAGTTCAACAATTTAAAAGTAAGCATGAGACTGTAGTCCCAGGTTTGATTCTGGTCAAGGGCACATACCTGGTGGATTCCTCAGCCCCGTATGGGAGGCAACCAATCTGTGAGTCTCTCTCCCACTGATGTTTCTCTCTTTGTGTGTCTCCCCCTCCCTTCTACTCTATCTGAAAATAAAGGAAAAAATACATCTTTGGGTGAGGCTTAACAACAATAACAAAAATGTAAGGATGGGGTCAGTGCTGAGCCAAAAGCTGGGGATCTCAGATAAGCAAATAGTCCCTAGCCTCAGGAACTCAAACTAGTAGGGAAGAGAGATAAAACAGCAGCCAAATGCAAAAAACTTGGTGACAGATACAATCACAGAGTGCTCCAGGGGCTTAGAGAAGAGTAATGGAGCTGTGAAGAAAGCTTTATTGGAAGGCTAGTGGTTGAGGAGTCTTGAAAGAACCCAATTAACACTGAAATTCTTTCTCTACCATTTAAGAAACTCCAGCCAAGACCGGTTTAGCTCAGTGGATGGAGCATCGGCCTGCAGACTTAAAGGTGGTTCGATTCCGGTCAAGGGCATGTACGTACCTTGGTTGTGGGCACATCCCCAGTAGGAGGTGTGCAGGAGGCAACTAATGGATGTTTCTCTCTCATCAATGTTTCTAACTCTCTATTCCTCTCCCTTTCTCTCTGTAAAAAATCAATAAATTAAAAAAAAAAAGAAACTCCAATGTCATGTAGGCATTTCTTGCTTCAGCATTCATAACGCTTCAGCATTTTATTACTGAAATATATATAATGAACAAACTGATTTCCTGCTTGAACAGATTTTAGACATTTTCTATAAAGGTTTTTCCAACTTGCACTGTCAACTCAGAAGACCTCTGTTTTACTTTTGAAGTGCACTCCACAGCAAGGGCTCAGCCACCTGTTTATAGGCAACAATTAATTTTAAATGCTAGAAAGCACTAGAATTTGATGTATGATATACAAAGAAAAACCGGGAGTTGTTTCTAAATATCTGATTCTTTTCCGTTTGCTGTCATATTTGTCTTTCTTTTTGTAAAATGGAATCTCCTCTATGTTATCATACTAAGAATTTATATGGATTTATTTGGCATTTTTTTTTGAAATTGTAAAAAAAAATGTAAGTTTCATGCATAATGGGTTAAACATATGTTAAAAATATTTAATAGTATTCTCAAGTCAAAAGTAGTCTGCTTTGCTCATGACTAAGGACGCATCATCACCTAGCCAGCTACCCAAACTGCAAACTCCACATCTCCACCGGATCCACACATCCATTTTGTCTCCAAGTTC
>PVJN01000590.1:0-131387 GCA_004026805.1 Lasiurus borealis
GCACCTCCTTTCTAGAAAGAACCAGTCTGACTTGTCAGGGCTGCTGCCAGAAAGTCCCCCTTCACCAACGTGCTGGAAGGACACTGTGCTGAGCTCACAGGGAAGGAGCTATGGCTTCTGCACCCAACCTCTGCGTCTTCCGTAACAGATGACAGAGACGGCAAAGGATCTGTTTGGACAGCAGAGAGCTCTGGCTTAGCTCGGCCTGGACCACCGGGCTGGGCCACGGGCATTGGAGAAGGCCAGTCTAGCAGGCCGGAAGTGTTGAGAAAATCTCTGCACGCAAGGCAGGGACCGAGCCTCTGGGAGCTCGTGACGGGAGGGGGAGCAGGTGCAGGTTGTGGGAGAGGGGAGCTTCCTTCCTTAAGTCGTCCTTCCACCGCGAAGTGGTGAGGACAGAATGAAAGAAGCAATATCAAAGTGCTTTGAACTTTTTTAGGCTCAAAGGAGCTTTAAGGATCTAAGGTATTATGATTATCTCTTAACCGTGTGAGAGTATTGACTACCTGGGGAGGTTGGCGGGGTGTCGCTGGCTGCCTGGGCAGAGTCCTTGAAAGTTTTTATAGGTCTTAACCGTGTGCGGGTCCTTGGCAGAGGCAGATGCAGAGGGAGATTTATAAAGGGGAGGGGGGGAGGGCAGAGGTTACGTTTTAGCTTAATTATATCTTGGGAAGTGGCTTTCTGCCAAGTTACAGCCCTGGGGAGAGACTCGAATGTGCCCTTCACTGAGGCACCATCACCTCCTAATGGACACCCTCACTTGGTGGCATTTTCTGGAAGCTTCTGCTCAGATACTGACGCTCCCACGCCCTGGCATCCAGCTGCAGGTGTCGGCTCGCATCTCTCCAGCCAGGAGCCTGGGCCATCTCCATTGAGTATTTTGTGTGTGCGTATTGTTTTTTTAACATATATATTTTTTATTTCAGAGAGAAAGGAAAAGTTATTACTGATGATGGTAATAACAATAGTCACCGACTCCATCACGAATGTTCCAAGTGAGAAAGCATGAGAAAATTGTCCCTAACATAAACACTTTGATTTCGTTGTTTATGTTGGGATTGTGCTGTAGCTGATAGAGGGGAAAAGCCACAGATTTCGGAGTCAGAGAAAATGGGGCGTGAATCTCTCTGCCCTGATACCTACTAGCCCCAGAGTCCTGGGCCAGTCCCTCGACTTTGCTGCGTCTCGGGGTTCTTATCTTTAAACGTGGAGAATGTTAATATCTCCCGCATAACGTTACTGTCATTCCAATGGATGGACCACGTGAGGCCCTCGCTCACTGCCCAGCACATAATGACTCCCAAGTAATAACTGCGATTATTAACAGGAGCGTTATTGGCACGCTCTGCGAAGCCTCGGAGCCACTGCTTGATGGTCTGAAAGTGCAGGTACAAGAGGCCTAATGAATCACAATCTCTATACTACAGGTTAATGATGCGGAATTTTTCAATAGATGGAGTTACACATATGTTGACATATATGCGATTTGATATGTATGCTACTTTGTTGTATTGCTCCTTCAGAGGGCCACTTGTTCTGACCACGGGCACATGTATTTTCTGAGAGTGGCACTTCAAAAATTTTTTTTGAAATTTGCAAGAAGTGGAAAATTTGGTCTCTGAATGGTCTGCCTCAAAACAAGAGAAGTTCTATTGGGACGGTCCCCACAAATTACCTGACAGATGGGGGAAATGTGTAGCTAGCGATGGCCATTACTTTGAATAAAGCACTTTCGATGTTTCTTGAAATTATTGTGTTTTCTTTGGATTACAAAATCCACATTTTAAACAGGTTAAGAGTTAATCCGCACTATTAATTGGTTAATAGCTAATCTGCATATTTAATTGGCTAATAATTAAACTGCATTATTAACCATAATAATGCATTTTAAAAATATATATATTTTATTGATTTTTTTTTACAGAGGAAGAGAGAAGGATAGAGAGTTAGAAACATCAATGAGAGAGAGACATCGATCAGCTGCCTCTTGCACGCCGCCTACTGGGGGATGTCCCCGCAATCAAGGTACATGCCCTTGACCGGAATCGAACCTGGGACCTTTCAGTCCGCAGACCGATGCTCTATCCACTGAGCCAAACCGGTTTTTGCAATAATGCATATTTTGTAATGAAAAAAAAACACACAATAATTTCAAGAGAAACATCAAGAATTCTTTATCCAAAGTAATGTCCATTGCTAGCTACACATTTCCCCCATCTTTCAGGTAATTTATGGATACTGTCCCAATAGAACTTTTCTTGTTTTGAAGCAGACCATTCAGAGACCAAATTTTCCACGTCTTCGTACGGTTTAAAGTGCTGCTGAGAAAGTGCATGTGCCTTTGGTCGGAACAAGTGGTCATCTGAAGGAGCAATACAACAAAATAGCATACATATCAAACCACATATATATCAACATATATGTAACTCCATCTATTGAAACATTCCGCATTATTAACCGGTACAACTAGTAAATCTCCTTTTCATACCGATCTCTTTTTATACCCAAAGTCAGAATCCCCGGCCTAACTCGTGGTTTTGGTGAGGATTAATTTTAATGATTCATGTCACGGACCCAACACTGTGCCCAGCTCATGGTGGGGTCTCAGTACCTGTTCTTACTGGGGCTGGCATAGGCTGTGGCATCAGAGAGCTTTGCAAAGAACAGGCTCTTTCCCATAAGTGGCACTTCCCACCTCCTTGCTCCAGACGTTGGTGCTGTGTCTCCTTCTCTGCCACCAACAGGAGCCCTTAATGTGGGGGATAATTAAAGGCAAAAGGACAGAGCTGGATGGAGTCACCTGCCCAAAGAGCAGGTAACCGATGAGGTAGGAGTTCCCCCGAGTTCAAGGTGAGAATTTTCTGCTGGAGTCAGGCACGTTATTTTAGGAAATTGCGATTCTGGCCTTGGAGGCCAAGGCTGGTTCAAAACAATAATTCACCGTTAATGAACTTGCAGAGTTATGGCCCTGGGATCAGAGTTCCCCTCTCGTTCATGTGGGCAGTTTGGCTGCATCAGGTGTTTGGGCATGGAAATGAGACACGTTTCAGAGAGATTGCACACATAAAACTTCTTGTGAACGCCGGCTAATTTATAGGCATCTTTGTTTAATTATACGAGGTACTACTGAGTAGAGCTGAGCAAATGAGTCTGTTCTCCACCCAGATTCTAAGTGGAGAAATAGTCGCAAAGAGAAGGCTTTGTGAATGGCCGGTGTGGCTCAGTGGTTGAGTTTTTGACCTATGAACCAGGAGGTCACGGTTTGAGTCTCCGTCAAGGCCCATGCTCGGGCAGTGGGCTTGATCCCCAGTATGGGGTGTGCAGGAGGCAGACAATCCATGATTCTCTCTCATCATTGATGTTTCTCTCTCTTTTCTCTCTCCCTTCCTCCCTGAAATCAATAAATATATATTTTTTTAAACGGAGGCTTTCTAACCTTTGCAATGAGTTTATTCATCACATTGATAACTGTGTGTTTGTGTGTGTGTTGTTTTGTTAAAGAAGTACCGGGTAGAGAAGGCACTGCTTGATTGAGGTTTCCTTTAATTAATGTTTCCCTTGGAGAGTAAGCCTTTAATTGCTCAGAGTGCTTTTCCATGCATTCTCTCACCTGACTCACAGAAGGGTCCTGTGTAGCAGGAAGCAGGTCGGATTTATTTCCTGAAATAGATGGGGAAACTGAGGCTTCAGCCCTTCAGCCAGTGAGTCCACTGCTGGAGCTGGAACCTCCGGGTGCGACTCTCCACCTGCGCCCTTTTCACAGGTGACCCCATCCCTCTTGGGAAGTGACAACTGACCTATGAGGAGATGTGTTTTATATTAACTTGACACTGGGGGATGGAACACTTAGAGATGGCACAGAAGAATTTCTAGTGTGACCCCTGGGGGAGAAGGTTGCCACTTGTGGTCTCTCTCTCCTCTGTAAAGTCAAAAATAATCTTTTTGCCTCTCCTGGGTTCTTTTTAAGAGGTTTCCCCAGATGTACATACAGAGCCGCTGTAGATTGCATTTCGGGGTTGGTTGTCGGAGCAGGGAGGTGGACACGCAGACCAGGTGGCTGTCAATCTTGATTTGGAGGCGGGGGACAGGGGGTAAGGGGGTAAGAAAAGGGTCACCATAGGGATAGCTGTGTCCTGGCTCCAGGAGTGCACAGGCTGATGGGAATCTCTGCTCGTTTGGGCACAGCCTCCCGTCTTCCAGGCACTGATCAGAAACTCTGACTTCTCCTGCCCCAAGCTGCGGCCCAGAGCTGAGCTGCTGATTGGTCTCAATTTACAGCGATCCCAATCATGCCCTGCCAACGGATGCCTGATTGCGTGTGCGCCCGAGACACTTGTGAGAGATTCTCCATAATGAGATTCCCCGGCTGCCGGAGTCACATGCCACACAAAGACTCCAGGTCGCCGTGCTGGGGACCCTTCCCTTTTAGCGCCAGCCCTGCCCTTCCTCTGCCCTGCAGTCTGAACATTAGCATCCGGGACAGCTCAGGCCCGAGCACTGTTATTAACAGGCAGACATGCTACAAAGACTGGCAGGTGGCAGCCGGACGATCTGACTGACTCTGCCACATTCCGCTTGCGTCCATGTGAAATCCTATGTCTTACATACGCCCTTTCTAGGTCCTTCTTCATTGGCTGCCCAAGCATCAATCATTTTGTTTAGCTGCCTAGAGCGGGAACCAGTCTCTTTGGCATGGCTCCTCTTTGTTTCTGTTCAGACGCAGGCAGAATAGCCTTGTCATCCCGGAAGAGACTTTGTAAGATCCTTGTCTCTGTATTCACCTGCCTTGAGGCCTTCCTTAGTCTATTAGCCCATTTTCCAGCCAGAGTCCCCATCACTTTAACTTCTCTCCCTCCGCTTTCCCGTTCCCCGCCCCTCCCGCCAGCCCCAGCCCCCCCGCTGCCATCCGAGGTTGCGTGCCCATCTGTACCACTCGGTATTCTGGATGCCCGCTCAGCCTTGGAATTAGCGCTAGCACAAACATCCTCATTTACATGGGATGCACAGAAGGTGACATTCTGCCTGTAACAATAGGTTATAATTATCATGTCTCTCATTTGTATTCCATTTGCCAGCTCCGCGGATTGTTTTCACACGCCTTACCCCATTTGATTCTGCTTACAATGCCGGGAGGTAGGCAATTACTTATTCCTTCCTTCCCTGGCCAAATATTTATTGTGGTGATTAAGACAGGCACCGCTCTGCCCTGGTGCCGCTTATATTCTAGGCCAGCCCGTTACTGCTTTCCCCTCTTTCCAGCTGGCCTGGGGGGTCCAGACCAGGGAAAAGACCCACGTCACTCCCCTCACCAGCGCACGGGTGAGAAATGGAACCCAGATCTAAGTACATTTCCCCGGGACTTCCTTGCTTCAGCGGCCTGAGTCTCTGAGGAGGCAGGGAGTCCGCATCACACAGGGGCTGTGTTTCAGAAGTGGGGTACTTGGGATTCAGGAAGCATCCCCCCCCATAGAAATGGTTATAAATGGTGCCTATGTTACGGGGCCATTCAACAGAAGCCCAGTTAACTCATTTAACCCCTCATGTAGCGGCAGCGTGCTATTAATAGGACAATTTCTTCCACTGCCACCCCATCGGGGAGGTTATTTCATTGGGCTCATTCAACGTGGATGCTGCGTGAATAAAATCAACTCCTGGCCTTTAAGACTTCCTCAGTTGCTCATTGGAGGCGGGGCAGCGATCCACTGTAACAGATCCCCTTTCTTCCTTTTTAAAAATATTTTCCTGAGATTTTTCTGCTTTCTTTCTCTCCCCCCCTCTCTCTTTTTTTAAATGTTTTGCAAGGAGCTAATGTGGATAAGCACCAAGCTTAGTTTGTGTGAATTGCATGCTATTAAGTGAGTAAGTGATTGTCTGGCTTAAGGACAACTATATGGCTGTTTCCATAGATACCTGATCATAACGACTAATTAGACTAACATTTTATCCAAAGCCCGTTTCAAGGGCATTTCAGATGCAACACACCCCGCATGTCCTATATTGCAGGTATATCTATTTTTTATGTCTCTTTAGTAGCATCGGTAAATAACCTCTGATGCCTTTAATGAATAGCAATTAGGAGTTTTGCCATTTGATGTGTGGCAGCGGTGCTCGGCGAACATCAGGCCTCACCTCCATTTCCAGCAGCAATCAGCTGAGCCCCCTCCAGGGCCGCTTTACAGGGAAAAGCCCCGAGTCCAAATGAAGAGCCAAGGTTTTTTTAATTTAATCATCTTTCCTTGCCTTCCCCTGCCCCCATCTTCCGTTTAGGTGTCACTGGGACCCCAGCAGAACCTGCTTGGAGGGGGAGGCATTGGGGTTACTTATGCCCCACACAACTCTTCTTTGCCCCGGGGCTTCATGGGAAGTAGCGACTTTTGTTTACTTTCCACTTGAGTGCCTAAAAGGTGGCAAATAGTCTTGAACCGCTCTCCTCATCTGCTGTGGTGTCATAGAATTACCAGGTAATGAAACATCAGATTTCTGAGGGATGCTAAAATTCTTCTAGAGCCGGTAGGAGCTACAATAATAATAATAGTAAAAAAAGCCCACTAGTAATAATAATAATATTTATTGAGCAGCCAGTGTGTGGGAACACTGCTGTGGGTGGGTATCTTATAAGGACTGTTTTGAGTCCTCCTGAAAATCAGGTATTATCCAGTTTCATGATAAACAAATTAAGCTGAACCAGTTTAGGTGATTTGCCTTAGACCTTAAAGCTTCTACCTAGGAGAGATAAAATTGGAAAGCTGAAGTCTGTTGACTCCATAACACCAAGAAGTTCAAAGGACTCTGGGAAAAAATCCAAAGTCTATTATCTTTAATACCTGCCCACCACCCTTAGGTGGTATCCAAGATAGCAGTTTGATTTATAAATGCCCTTAGATCTCGAATCTTTCAGAGAAACTCAGAGAGCAAGAGGTGCTTTTTAAAAATTCTTCCAGCCCCGGCTGGTGGTTAGAGGATCAGGCCCAGCACCGAAGGGTATCACATTCAGTTCTCTGTCAAGGTTACAGATCTGGTTGGAGTGCTTATGGGAGGCAACCAATCCATGTGCTTTCCTCACATCCATCTCTCTCTCTCTTTTTCTTTCTCTTTCTTTTTTTCTCTTTCTCTTCCTTCCCTCTCTTCCCCCCTTCATTCTCTCTATAAATCAATGGGAAAAATATCCTTAGGTGAGGGTTAACAAACAAACAAAAAATTCTTCCTAATACAATTGATCTCTGATGATTAGCTACGATTCTGTCCTTTGCGTTTTGTGACAGCTGCCAGTCATTATTAGCATGCATGGATCCTTACCTTGATGATTGAATGAGTTAAAGACTTTGCATGCATACTACTACCCTTACGTGGGAAAAATTCTCTGAGAGCTTCCATTCAGCACTGCTCCATCCAAGCACATACTAAACAGAATCTGCATATGTGAGTGAAATATGCCAACTTCTCCAAATGTGACTAAGACATCCATATCTGTGTCTCACTGCCACCTGCTTCCCCTTCGTAATCTCTGAAGACCTTCATGTCCAGCGGTTTCATAAATCCATGTTGCTCTCATGGAGAGCGGATCTGGGTTCCTGGATTAAAGAATTATGGCTGGTAATCAATCTCATGGGTGTATGTAGGTTAACATCTGAGGCCAAGCAAGATCCCCTCTCTCTCTAAGGTCAGCATCTGTAGCCTGACTTTTGAGCAAGTTTTAATTTTCTTAGGACCATTGATATCTGCAATTAATGGCAGGAGAGACCACCTAGGAGAACCAAAACTCACTCTTGGCTAACCAATATCTTAGGCCAGCGGTCAGCAAACTCATTAGTCAACAGAGCCAAATATCAACAGCACACCGACTGAAATTTCTTCTGAGAGCCAAAAACTGACTTGTGCGCATGAGCCGTGAAGTTTCAGTCACACTGTACATGTGCACCTGCATGTGGTATTTTGTGGAAGAGCCACACTCAAGGGGCCAAAGAGCCGCATGTGGCTCGAGAGCCGCAGTTTGCCAACCACTGTCTTAGGCAATTAATCACTAACATTTGCAGAGTTATAGGGGAAAGCAGCCTTGTTTATAGGCCTGCTCTTTCACCTTTACCTGAGGTGAGCGTAGAAATAAAACAAAATGATCTGCTGAAATCTTCACTGCCATGCCAACAGCTACTGTGCAATCCACAGTTACACTGATGAGCTATTCGGGAGTGTTTCTGTAAAACAGTCTTCTCGCTGGGAAAAGCTTTCTCCGGGGAAACAGACCTATTTGAGCGAAATCAAAACAAGATTAAAGAGTGATTAAAGGGCTGCTAATACAACCTGTGTAGAAAGGTTGGGGGCCCTGGGATTATTTAACCTGGGACAGGAGAGCTGTCCAGAGATTCCAGGCAAACTTCGGGTCCAAAACATTCCTCGCACGGTGTTTGCCTCTGTCTCCACGGAGCGCAGAGCCCGGGAATAATCTAAAGCTGGATTCTTAGGGATTTAGGTCAGTCAGTGGCTCTGGATGTTAAAAATAACTCAGCGACCATTTCAAACATACCAATGTCTGGGTCCAACCCTAGATTATTGAATCTCCAGAGGTGAGACCCACACATTAGCATTTAAAAAAACATATACTTTATTGATTTTTCACAGAGAGGAAGGGAGAGAGATAGAAAGTCAGAAACATCGATGAGAGAGACATCGATCAGCCACCTCCTGCACGCCCCACAGTGGAGATGTGCTCAACCAGAATCGAACCTGGGACCTTTCAGTCCCCAGGCCGATGCTCATCCACTGAACCAAACCGGTCTCGGCCACATTAGCATTTTTAAGAGCTCTGCTGGTGGTTCTAATGTGGAGCCAGAGATGAGAACTACTAATTTGACTAAAGGGATGGATTTCCTGAATATATTTGTCCCGAAAACTGGTCACGTAAACGTCTATAGAGGTCTTTAAGATTTAGGTGAGTCCTGTTTGCGCTGGATTGGTGGTGGCTGTGCCAGTAGACTTAATAACTCCATGTCTGACTTGGCCATTTTTCTGAGTGGCCCAGGAGCCTGAAGTCATAGAGAATATCTCAGCATAAATTCTCAATTAATACTTGTCGAATGAATGAATGAATGAATGAATGAATGAATAGATGGATGAATGCTAAAAGAACTGAAAGGAGGGAAGCTGGTAATGAATTTCAGGAATGGCTTCCCAAAGTAAGTGATGCTTATACAGTGGTACCTCGAGATATGAGTGCCCTAACATAGGAGATTTTTGAGATATGAGCCATCGAGCGAGCGATTTTTGCTTTGAAATATGAGCAACATTTGAGATAGGAGTAATCCTGCGGATCGGCCGGCTGCACTCAACCCACCAGTTTACCGAGACTAGAGCGTCTCAGAGTTTCCTACGCCTCAAGGTTACAAAACGAATTAAACTCGTATCTCGAGGTACCACTGTACTAATAAAATTGTGCCACTAAGACATTGTGATTCAAAAATATCTGCTAGGCCCTTGATTTTCATATCAAAGAGTTGGTAGAGATAGAAGTCAGAATTCAAAGGTTAACAAGAAAGGGGGTAAATTAGACATGGGGGTAGTATATGTTTGACCACTCATTTAAAAAAAAAAGTGTAGAATAAGAGACAGTAGGTCTATCTGGAAAATTCCCTGTGTAAGATTGGATATGGAGAAGAAGGATTGTGGGGAGTAGGTGGTAAGATGCTGGGCAGGGCCAAAAAGGATTTGGCTCAGTGGATAGAGCATTGGCCTGTGAACTAAGAGTCTCAGGTTCGATTCCTGCCTGGGACATGTACCTTGGTTGCGGGCACATCCCCAGTAGGGGGCGTGCAGGAGGCAGCTGATCGATGTCTCTCTCTCATCGATGTTTCTGACTCTCTATCCCTCTCCCTCCTCTCTGTAAAAAATCAATAAAATATAATTTAAAAAAAAAGATGCTGGGTAGCGTAGCCTTGCTAAGGAAGAGGCTCCTAGGAGAGAGGATGGGGACACAGGTAGAAGACTCAGGGTAGTGCAAGTGTCCACTGGTCCAGTTAGCTAAGGCTGGGGACAATCTACCCTGAACCTTGCTGATCTGTGGACCAGCAAGATGGACAGAACTTGGCTGGGTAAGTCTTCTGCTTCTTGAGGTATCAACTAGGGTAGCTGCTGATATCTGGCTGGTATTGGTCTAAAGCAGTCGTTCTCAACCTTTCTAAGGCCGCGACCCTTTAATACAGTTCCTCATGTTGTGGTGACCCCCAATCATAAAATCATTTTCGTTGCTACTTCATCACTGTCATTTTGCTACTGTTATGAATCATAATGTAAATATCTGTGTTTTCCAATGGTCTTAGGCGACCCTGCTAGTGGTTCTTAACCTGTGGGTCACTGCTGTAGAGGCTCAGTTGTCGGTTGGGGAGTGCCCTTAATGTCAACCTCTGTGGACAGATGGAGACTGAAGCAGGATGGAGCGGAGGGACAACTCCAGGTGTGAGGCAGACCAGCCATCACCTGTTGGGCCTCACAGGGAGCAGCACCAGATCATTCTAATAGACTGAGATGGCCAGGTCGCTATTCATCCTTGAATGTGGCCACCTGGGGGAAGGAGCATGGCCCTTCAGCGAGAGGGCTCTCTCTCTAGCTGGTGGGCTTGCTAACTGGTGGGCTGGTAACTAAGAGCATCTGCTGGTGGCACACCTGGCAGCTGGGCAGCAATGCCTCATTGGAGGATCCCGGGTTGGGGGTGAGTAATTCTTACAGACACCAGCAGAGCTCTTGTACACCGAGAGCGCTGTTTAAATGCCAGCTTTTGTTTGCCAGGCGCGGTTGTGATGAAGGGCTTCTGGGCTCGAAGTAAAACACAGTTTGCTGGCTGATAATGTGAAGACCAGAAGACAGCTAGTGCGCATGCGTGAGGGCTGCATAAGCATTCAAAAGTATTTTGGTGGGTAATGGTAGCCAGCAAAACCCCAGCTAATAGATGGGGAAATTTTGGGAAATTGCTAATACTTTCCCAGGCCCGTGTTGATAGGTAGCACACTTCTTCACTGGGTGAATGAATGAAAGGGCCAGGATCATTCCCATGACCCCTCGGCATCACTGGGGCATAAGGAATGGAAAGGTAATGGGCTCTGAGTTCAGATCCCAGCTCTACCTTCACCAACTGTGTGCACCTTGGCAAGTTTATTGATCTCTCTGATCCTCTGCTTCCTGGTTTTCAAATAGAGATCACGTGGCAAACTTATAACAGTGCTTAGCAGTAATCTTATATAATAAAAGCCTAATATGCTAAGTGCCCGACCTTTTGACTGTTTGACCAGTCGCTATGATGTGCACTGACCACCAAGGGCAGATTCCCCGACCGGTAGGTTAGTTTGCTGCTGGGGTCCAGCCAATTGGGAGTGGGCAAGATGGGCTGGACACACCCTGGAGCCCTCCTATGGTCCCTCCCTGGTCCTGATCGTGCACCAGTGGGGTCCCTCAGCCTGGCCTGTCCCCTCTTGCAATCTGGGACCCCTTGGGGAATGTCTGCAGCCAGGCCAACAGACCCCACTGGTGCAGGAATCCATGCACCGGGCCTCTAGTGTATACATAAATTGCTTGGCATAGAGGTATGGGATCAATAAGTGGAACTTTTTGGAGTAGATGAGGTCTCTGTGAAATGCTTCTCTCTCTATGCAGAAAGTTCCTCTAGGACAGTGGTTCTCAACCTTTCTAATGCCACCATTAGAAATACAGTTTCTCATATTGTGGTGATCCCCAACCATAAAATTATTGCTACTTCATAACTGTAATTTTGCTACTATTATGAATCATAATGTAAGTATCTGTTTTCCGATGGTCTTAGACGACGTCTGTGAAAGTGTTGTTCGACCCCCAAAGGGGTCGCGACCCACAGGTTGAGAACCACTGTTCTAGGATGAATCCCAGAGCATTAGATGCCACTTAAAACATGGGTGAAGCATCCTGTGTCAAGCTCCACGGTGTGCCCTTGCAAGCGTGTGCGCTTGCTCCCATGTCACAGGTACCGTGGAGGATGGGGGACAGCAAATTGCTTCCTTTCACAGACAAGGTAACTGAGGCTCTGAGACGCCAAGGGCCCCGGAGTGCATTAAGCGGCATTGAACCTCTGATTTTGACTCCAAGTCCGTCCTTTCCCCTGCGTCACAATGGCCCTAACTGGAGGCCCAGCTGCAGTGTGTCTCTGCATCCCAGGCCCTCCAGGGGTCCTGGGTCCAAACAGTGCCCACAGGATAGGTTTGGGGTTTCTGATGAGGAATCAGCAGGGGCTGGAGTGTGGGCCGCCACCCTCAGCTCGGACTGTCAGCTTTCTTCGTCATGATTAAAAGGAGGTAAAGGCGGCGGGAAAGAACTAAAGAAATCATCTCTGTACATTTTAATCTGGGGCCTTTTTGAGCGGCGTGATAAGGCAGATGTGGAAATGTCAGCCTCTCCTTATCTCTAATTGACTCAGGTAGTGGCAGCTCTAATCCTTGTGTGCACAGGAGCCTGGAAGGCAGAGATGGGGCCAATTGATTCCTCCTTTTTAATTAACAGATGCGCCGCTTAAAAACAATAGCCTATTGGGGCACTTTGGGAGCAGGAGAGGGGACGTGAGAGGGGCTGCCTCCATGGCAGCCGCGTTTAGAGCAGCCCTGACAAGTGTCAGCGTTTGATTGGCATCAGGCCTGCGCAGGGCTAAGTGATGGCCCATCAGGGGCGTGGTCCAGAAGCTGCTGGCAGGGTGACAAAGGAGCTGGCGTTTTCCTCCTGCTGCAGCGGGCAGACATGGCACTTGCCAGGCATTGTGTGTGGCATAGGTAGTGGACCGCAAGGTGTCCATTTATGCAAATTGTCCTCAGACGGCCCTCGACGTTGGTGCTTGTCCAGGGCGGGTCATGCAGTTAGTGGTTTCCATCCTTAGCTGGTCCCAAGCAATGGGAACGTGCCTGGCTCTATGTGAGACGTCTCAGTCATGTGACTGAATAGAATCTGGGGGAGCTTTGCCCATATCTTGGCTGATGTGCCCACGTGGCTTCCCCACCCCGACTTCCGGCACCTAACTCACTGCCTGTTCTCATCCTTGTGCCTGGAAAGTCGTCGTCGTCTTTTCTTTTTTTTTTTTTTTTTTTAATATATTTTATTGATTTTTTATAAAGAGGAAGGGAAAGGGATAGAGAGTTAGAAACATCAATGAGAGAGAGACATCAATCAGCTGCCTCCTGCACACGCCCTACTGGGGACCGCGCCCACAACCAAGATACATGCCCTTGACTGAAATCGAACCGGGGACCTTTCAGTTCGCAGGCCGATGCTCTCTCCACTGAGCCAAACCGGTTTTGGCTGGAAAGTCTTCTTATTCTGAACTCCAGACTCCTTGGCTGCTGCTCTTATTTTCCACAAAATCACGTCTGTTCTCCCTCCCTGGCAGCTGAGTCTCCTGTTCTGCACTCTCCTCGCTCCCTTCATCCCCAGTCTTACATCAGGTCGCTCAAAACGATGGACCCAGGGTACCTTCCCTATTCAGTGAGCAGCATCTCTTCTTGGATGTGTTCATCATCATCCCTATTCTATTCCCAGAATTAGTTTCCTGGCAGTGTTAGCCACCTGGGTAAAATCTAGGACTTGCCTTGTCTCCTACATTGACCTTTGAACTCTGCTCTGCCTCAGAGGGTGGTGCGAAGGAGGAAGAAGCCTCGCTGTTGAATGAGCTTCCCAAGGCCCATCTCGGAAATAGAGCTGTTTCTATTGTTTCTTTCATCCTCAGCTGTTTTCAAGATCCCAGCACTCCAGAGTACTTCAGGGCCAAACAGCCACGGGTCATGATACTTACCACGTTACTGGAGCATGCACTGGAGGATAATGGGCTTTTAATTAGTGCTCTTAATCTATTAATAGATGGGAGGTAGGGGGATGGACTCGATGGCCTCTGGATGCTTCCTTTCCAGGGTTGTTCTATAGGTTTTGAAAGCAATAACTAAAAGGGCCAGTCACAATATTCTGTTCATTAAAACTTATTTCTCTCTTTACACTTGTTCTTATTTTGTTTATTTTCATTTTACTCTTTATTTCTTAGGAGGACACATTAAGCTGGGTTATGTATTTATTCTCCATTAGAATTCATATAAGCTCCTTAAGGATGGGGCCATGTTTTATCTTTTGAGGTAGCTCCGTGGTGATAAGAAAAGCCATCATGAATTTGTGCACCTTGAAAGGAACTGTGGGACATGAGACTACAGTGGGCACAGGGGCAGGTCTCGGCCCATCCTCCACGCCCCTGCCCAGCCTCTCCCTCCATGGCCGCCACCCCCCAACCCCCTGCCTGCCAGCAGCCCCACTCCTGCCACCACTGCTCCCATATGCTGATGGTGCCAGCCCTGCTCACACTCAATTATGGCATGGAGAGTTTGGGGCCTTCACCAGCAGCCAGTATGAGCAGGGCCAGCCCTGTCAGCAGGAATGAGTGGCAGCTGCTGCCCCGATCACCCCTCAGGAGCAGGGGAAGTGGAGAAGCCCTCAGGGACAATTGGTGCCAGCAGCCACCACTTGCATCCTCTGATAGTCCGGAGCAATTGGGACCAGCTCCAGGCACTGGCAGTGGTTGTGAGAGGTGGTTTCTGGCCCCAATCACCTCTCAGGAGCAGGGGGGGAAGTGGAAAAGCCCTGAGGAGCGATCGGGCTTATAGTGGGTGTGAGTGGTGGGAGTGCTGGCAGCAGGTGTGAGCACCCAGCAGGCAGGTGGTGGTGCAGGAGCAAAGAATTTTCAGTAGCCACCACAGGCTAGCTCCAATGACAGTGACCAGCATCCCACTTTGGTCTGGCACCCCCTGTCAGCTGCTCCACCATCCCACCACGGCTGATGCCTTCTGCACTCTGCCACCTGCTGCCAACACTGGCCATGTTCTGTGTGTGCCCCCTGCTGGTCAGTGCACATCACAGCAACCAGTTATTCCGTTGTTCTGCCATTCGGTCTGTTTACATATTAGGGTTTTATATACATAGATGTTAGCATTCAGGGAGAGGACTGTAGATGTTAAGAAACCTGTGCAAGTCTCCACAGCTAGTTAAGTGCCAGTGATGCTTACTCCATATGCAAGGCAGGCTTTTGACATCTATCCTGGTGCCTGACACATATAGAGTCCCAGGTGGTATTAGCTGAATGACTGATGACTTAGGACCGGGATCCTGTTTCCAGTTCTGCTGCTAACCTGAACGGTCTCTAAATAACCAAGTTTAATTGCTTTATTCACCACCTCCCACAGGTCCCAGTATATAGCAAGTTCAGTCCACATTTAATAAATGAATGCTGCCGAGACCAGTTTGGCTTAGTGGGTAGAGCGTCGGCCTGCGGACTGAAAGGTCCCAGGTTCGATTCCAGTTGGGGGCATGTACCTTGCTTGCGGGCACATCTCCACTGTGGGGCGTGCAAGAGGCGGCTGATCGATGTCTCTCTCTCATCGATGTTTCTGACTTTCTATCTCTCTCCCTTCCTCTCTGTAAAAAATCAATAAAATATATTAAATAAATAAATAAATAAATAAATAAATGCTAACTGAATGGATGACCGAAGTCTCTTCTAGGCCGAACCATCTATACTGCAGCTTACTTTGTCATCTGTCTCTTTCTTCTCTGATCTCTCATTCCCACTCCGTGTTTACACCTTTGATTCTGTTCTGTCCTTTGTTGGTTCTAATTGTTCACTATGACCCTGGCCGTGTGGCTCCGTTGGTTGGAACATCATCCCATACAGCAGACGGTGGCGGGTTTGCTTCCCAGGTTACTGGTTCCATCCCCAGTTGGTACTCACGTGGAGGCAGCTGATTGACGTTTCTCTCTTAACACTGATTTTTCTCACATCAATGTTTCCCTCTCAAAATTCAATAAAAATAAATGATGTTTCAGTATCTATGTTTGGTATTTCCCAATAAATTCGATTATACATTTCCCATGGTGCCTTGCCCAGTGCACAGAACAGAACCAGTGCTGGGTAAACGCAAATCACAATGGGACTGAGTATTGCTTCGGCCCGCTTCAAGCCAGAAGAAACCTGGAAAGCAGTCAGCCCTGGGCTGTTGTTTCATTCGACCACGAGAAACTGCTCAGAGGTTTCTGGCGGCAGATGTTTTTGACAGGTCAGGGAGCAACGTCCAGACAGCTGGCGTGGGAACAATTGGACATACTGCCACGCGTACTTAGGGCCTATCTGTGAGCAGGAGTCTCCAGAGGGAGGCGGCGTTATGCAGGTTTTAGGAAATCTCAAGTACAGTGGCCTGAGAGAGACCCCCAGGTAATTGCTAAAATTCCTCTAATTGAGTGAATAGTGCCCCGAGGTGGTTGTATCTGTGCCAACACACACACACACACACACACACACACACACACACACACACACACTGGGCCCTGCTTTAACTCTTTCTGACCCTTACATGGCATGGGAACATAGACTGACTTTCAAGGGAAGCAAGAAGAGCCATGGCAGTTGGTGTGAAGGAAATCATGGCTCCTAAACACCTGGGTCCCCAGAAAGCAGTGAGCACTGCTTGGAAACTGAGGCTGAGGGAAACCTGCAGGCTTCATGGGTATTTACCCAAGAGCATGGATTGTCTAGACCAGTGGTTCTCAACCTTTCTAATGCCATGCCCCTTTAATACAGTTCCTCATGTTGTGGTGACCCCCAACCATACTTCATAACTGTAATTTTGCCATTGTTATGAATTATAATGTAAATACCTGTGTTTTCCGATGGTCTTAGGTGACCCCTGTGAAAGTGTCATTCAGCCCCCCAAAGGGGTCTCGACCCACAGGTTGAGAACCACTGGTCTAGGAAATAATGAGAAGTCACGAAGAAGATGGGAAAACTGGGCCTGGAGTGACTTCTCACCTCCCCTTATCTCTCCTCCTTGCATTGAATCAGGTTGGCGTTCTTTGCAAAATAGGCATAATCATCCCGTGTTAGAATGCCGGGAATAGTGTGCCCCGGGAGGAAGGAACGCCCCCATCCTACTCAGCCCACCTCCTCAGCCAGCCTGCCCTCGCCTGCCCTCCCGAACCTCCCTCTCCCCGCTCACCTATGTTGAGTGCATGTGAGGTCGGTGCGGGTGCCTTTGGGAAAGGAGCAGGCGAGGTATTGGTGCCCATGCATCCATCTCAAGCCGGTGAACCCACCTGCAAAGGCAGATTAACTTAGGGATGCCCTGAGACCTTGAACCCCTTTGCACCTCAGACTGCCTGGCAGTGATATACCCCTCAGATGCTGCTTTAGGGCACAGCGATGTTCCGTAGTTCTGGGTCTTCTGGTGCTCAGCACAGCGTCCGGTGCACAGCAGGCATTCCATAAACGTTCGCCGAATGCCCACACGCGGGAGATTCTAGATGGGTTTGAGATTTACCTAGTTTACAAGAGATCGATGTTTCATGTCTTCTCTAAATCTATTTTTTCCTTTCAAGAAAGCCGGATGTATGAGAATTCAAAAGCAAAAAGCAAAGAAAGAAACACAGGAACAAAGGAAGTCCCCCGGTAAAGTTTGGTGCTTAAAAAAACTTGCCGCTTATTTAATTGGAGGACTGGAAATCTCACAAAAGAAAAAGGAGGGTGGGAAAACGGGAAGGAAAGGAACGGCGCTCTCTCCGCTGTCGGGGGGACGGGGACACGAACAAAAGCCCTGTGATTCACACAGAATAGGAGGGAGCTGGAAGGGCTGCACCCCCTGCCAAGGCGCAGAGGTCCTGCCAACCTCGGCTCATGTGGGCCTTGCCCTTTGATGCCTCCAGGGAAAGGGATTTGAGCAGGCAAATGGTGAAGCAGCTGTGGAGGCCATTTGGAGAGAAGACGTGGCCTTATCCGCATCCTTACCCTCACCCTCTCCCTTCTAACTGCCAAAGGAGCAAAAGAAAGAATTCTTAGGCTACCCAAACCGAGACTGGGTTGCCGATGGAGTCATGTATGCAGAAAAAAAGTATGGAGGTAGTGAAGGAATAACTCTGAACTGGGGGTAGGGGAGAAGGGAGAAAGGTAGCAGGAGGTAAGGCTGAGGAGAGAGCAGTTACAATGGAAGGTCCCGGCCTCAGATGGTGCAGCCAGCCTGCAGGGGAGGGCAGTTAGGGGTGATGATGCCTATTTTGCAAAGAACGCCAAACTGATTCAATGCAAGGAGGAGAAATAAGAGTAGGTGAGAAGTCACTCCAGGCCCAGACTTCCCATCTTCTTTGTGACTTTTCTTTACTTCTTGGACAAATACATGCTCTTGGGTAAATACCCATGAAGCAGCGGGCTTCACTCAGCCTCAGTTTCCAGCAGTGACCATGAGCAAGGGGCTTCCATGTGTGATCTCCCCGAATCCTCACCATCAGCATTTCACGAGGAAATGCTATGGACCATCAGAATTTCACGTGGAAATGCTATGGACCATCAGCATTTCAGGTGGACCTGCTATGGCCTCTACCTCCACAAATACACAGACACAGATTCAATTGGTCATAGATTCCATGGATCACAGATTCCATTGATCACAGCTTCCCCTGAGGAAGCTAGGTCTCAGCCAGGTTAAGTGAGAAGACCCAGAGTCCATGGCCAGACCCCAGGTGTCAGATCCACAGCCAAGCTCCTGAAACAGAACATGTGGGGGGAGAGAGAACACCCTCTTTCATCTTCCTCCGCGTTGCTCTTCCAGGATGGCGATTCTTACAGCTTCCTTCTAGCAGGCACGACCTCCCATCCCCCACTGCACAGAACAAAACCAAAACACAAACACTTCTAAGACCAACCCGTGCGATTAAATATTTATCAAGCTCCTGCTACGAATTAGAAATGCTACTATGTGCGGGAGATGCAAACACGAGTAAATCATTGGCCCTGACATAGGAAACTCCCAGTCCACCCGAAGAAATCACTGTAAAACAAGGCAGAGAGACTTAATAAGGCAGGTGGACATGCTTTAAAGGAAACCAGGAGGGGAGCATTCAGACCCCGAGTGTGAGAGAAAGGAGCTAAGGCGTCTGGGATAGGCTGATAGGATTGAGGGCAGGTGGGAAAGACAGTGCCAACAGCAGGAACAGTAGCCACGCAAACCCAGTGCATTCTGGGTATAGGAATGTTTCAGGAGGAGAAAATCAAGATCATAGTCAGCCTTCAAGATCTATTAGCTTAACATGAGTTGTTTTTGGAGGAGGGGGGCAGTTAATGTGGTAAAATGTAGATAATATAAAACTTAACCAACATAACCATTTTTTATGTATGATATATTGACGTGAAATACATTCATGGTGTTATACAGCCATCCCCATCATTAGACAAAATGTTTTCGTCCAAAACAGAAGCCCTATACTAGTCAGTAGCTCCCCATCCCCCTTTTCCTCTGCTTAGTGTGTCTATGGATTTGTCAATCCAAAGTATTTCATGTATGCGGAATCATATATTTGTCTTTTTGTGACTGGTTTCTTTCACTTATAATGTTTTCAAGGCTCCTTCCTGTTGTAGCAAGTACAGTGGTACCTCGAGATACGAGTTTAATTCGTTCCTTAACCTTGAGGTGTGGAAACTACGAGATGCTCGAGTCGCAGTAAATTGGTGGGTCATGTGCAGCCGGCCGATCCGCGAGATTACTCATATCTCAACTGTTGCTCATATTTCAGAGCAAAAATCGCTCGCTCGATGGCTCATATCTCAAAAATCTCGTATGTTAGGGCACTCGTATCTCGAGGTATCACTGTATCAGAATGCCCTTCCTTTTTGTGGCTGAATAGTATTCTGCTGGGTGTATACACCACATTGTGTGTCTCTCCTTTCATCTGCTGATGGTCAACAGGGTTGTTTCCAACCCTTGGCTATTCTGAGCAGTGCAGGTGGGAACATGGGTGCACAAGTATCAGTGTGAGTCCCTAAGCGAGGAATTGCTGCATTATAAGGAAGTTCTCTATTTACATTTCTGAGGAAATGTAATGCTAACCTGTTTATCACCATGGCTGTACTCTTTGGCATTCTCATGAGCAATGCACAGAGGTTCCCATATCTCCACACCCTCACCAACATTTGTTATTTTCTATTTGTTTGTTTTTTAATTACATGCCAGAGGCCTGGTGCACGAAATTTGTGCACAGGGGGAGGTGTCCTTCAGCCCAGCCTGCTCCCTCTCCAATCTTGGAACTCTTGAGGGATGTCTGAAACCTCTCACAATCGAGGACTGCTGGCTCCCAGCTGTTCACCTGCCTGCCTTTCTGATTGCCTCTAATAGCTTCTGCCTGCCAGCCTGATCACCCCCTAACCACTCCCCTGCCAGCCTGATTGGTGCCTAAATGCTCCCCTGCCAGCCTGGTCACCTCTAACTGCCCTCCCCTGCAGGCTTGATCACCCACAACTGCCCTCCCTTTCAGGCCTGTTCCCTGCCAACTGCCCACCCCTGCTGGCCATCTTATGATGGCCATCTTGTGTCCACATGGGGACAGGATCTTGTGTCCACATGGGGGCAGTCATCTTGTGTGTTGGAGTGATGGTCAATCTGCATATTATTCTTTTATTAGATAGAATAGAAGTCTGCTGCACTGATGGGGGCCCACTGGTTTGCCCTAAAGGGTGTCCTGGATCAGGGTGGGTGTTCCTTTGGGATATGGGGTGGCCTGGGCAAGGGGCCTGTGGTGGTTTGCAGGCTGGCCATGCCCCCCAGTGAACCAAGCGGAGTCCCTGGTATCTGGGATTTATTTATCTTCTACAATTGAAACTTTGTAACCTGGAGCGGAGCCAAGCCTTTTGCTGGCACAGACATTGAAACTTCGTTGCTTTAAGGGGAGGCCTGGGCAGCCAGGCTTTGCGGAAAGCTTGGCTTCTTCCATTGCCAGGAGCAACTGAAGCCTCTCTCCTGCTCTTTCTATGGCTGTGGCCATCTTGGTTGGGTTCATTTGCATACTTTCTCTGATGGGCTGGTGGGTGTGGCTTGTGAGTGTAGTGGAGGTAAGGTCAATTTGCATATTACTCTTTTATTAGCTAGGATAATTTTCAATCTAATGAGTATGAAGTGGTATCTGACTGTGGTTGCATTTGCATTTCCCTAATGATTAGTGGTATTGAGCACCTTTTCATGTGCTCATTGACCGTTGATCTCTCTATCCACAGATTCAATGGATCATAGATTCATTTGATCATAGATTCAATTGGCCATGGATTGAAAAACAAGTTGTGTTGTTTCTTGATGTGTATTATGTAGTTAGGCCTGTGATGATTGTGTCTGTACTGAACAAGTACAGACTTTTTTTTTTTCTTGGTTATCATTCCCTCACCGATACAGTATAACTGTTTACATAGCATTCAGCATTAAAAGTAACCTAGAGATGATTCAAAGTACATGTGAATATGTACACGGGTTGCATTTATATCCTATGCCATTTAATATGAGAGATAAGCATCCACACATTTTGGTATTTGGGGGTGTGTGTGTGTTTTAGAACAATCCTCCATGGATACCAAGGGAGGGTTGCATCTTCTTCAGAGAAATGTCTTTTTATGCTCTGCCATTTCTTGGATTGGGTTGTTGTTTTTTTATTTGGTTGGTGCATACGTTTTGAGTATTGGGGGCTCTGGAATGGGAGCTAAATGCATACAATACAGTTTTAAACTTGTTTGTTTTTATGTTTAGTAAAACCCAGCTCTGCCTCGCTGGGATACACGACTGGAAAACTATTTAAAACGCCTTCTTGTCACCGCTGTATATTGTCTTGTATTTCTTGAATAAGTAGCTTCTCCACAGTCCCCCATGGCCAAAAGTAATAAAACTCGGAGCAGATGCGGGCATGCCAAGCTAAATAAAAACGCAGAAAACCACCAGGAAACAAGCCGAGGACATAAATCATACATCGCGAAAGCCACCGGATTAGAAACACATGACCCTTGTCTGATTCGCTCTCACCCACACGTTCCCAGGGAGCTTCCGGCGTGATTTACATCCCGGCATTTAGGGAGATGGGACCGCGCGGTCCAGCTTGACCTTGACGGACGCCTTTCACGGTGTCTGTTCCTCTGGCCCGGGAGAACAATGGAGTAGATGCTTCTAACCATGCATATGGGGGACTTGGGCCGAGGAGGACCCATGCCCACCAGCTTAGGGGCTTCTCTCCTGACCCCCGAATTGATCCTGGATAGTCAGACTGCACTGACGCTGCTTGCTCTAACAGTTTCAGTCCAGTCTGAAAGGTTACAAGTTCTGCCTTCAAATCCTGGCTGTGTTCCTTAGATGGCCTTGGGGCTGCCTGAACCTCACCTTTCCCTTCTGCAAAATGGGAATAAGCGTCACCATGGCACAAAGGATTGTAACAGTATTTGTGTGAAACCAAGCGTGTTCTGTGCTTAGGTGATCAGACAGAAAATACAGTTTGAAAGATGCCAGGGAAGGAAAAAAGTGCAGAACGAGGCAAAAAAGCCAATAGCAGAGGAGCCCACCTGTATAGAAATCAGAAGGTGGGTTTGTCCAGTGAAAAATTGGGCATTTTATTTGCTACGTCCCGGGAAGGCTTTCTCCCCACCCACGATCCTCTTCCCCGGGGCCCTGAGCTACCAGGCCAGCCTGCACCGCAGCACTAATCCCCACGGTGCGGTGGAGGGAGGTTTAGCTGCAGTCATGAATTCCGAGTTAAATCCCCATGTCCCCCGTGCAGGGGAGCAGCCGGTGGTGGGTGCTGATAGCGGGGAAGAGAAACAGCGTTTGTGGGGTGTTTCCTGGAATCATGAGTGAACTGCTGATGACATTCTCGCCGGCATCGGAAACCGCTGTCACCAAGCCCACGCCCCGGCCTCGGTGGCAGGCTCTCTGGTTGGAAACGGGGGTAATTTAGAACGTCTCCTGATGCTCAGAGGGAATTGTCATGAATGATGACGATCAGACCAGAGCCAGCAGCCTAGGGACTCACGCACACTCGGGGGCTTTGAAGTCAGGGTTTGCTAATTAACCGGTGACCTTGGGCACGTGGCAAGGCGTTTCTCAATCTCGGTTCCCTCCCCTGTGAAAAGGGGCTGATCACACCCAAGACTTCCTGTTGGGGTGACATGGGAGAGCCCCATGTCTCTGGCACATCATATAGGCGCTCAGAATCTTAGTTCTCTAGATCTTACGCCAGCATAAAAGGCAATCACACGCTTATTTATTCGCCAAAATTATAACCTTCCTGTGATATTTGGGGGAGAAGGGAGAAGAGAAACTTTGCCAACATTCACCCGGGTACCCAGGGCCATTCATGGCGGAAAAGCCGCGTGCAGAATGGTTGCGTTTGGGGCGTCTGTGGGAAGAGGGTGGGAAGAGGTCGAGCCACTGATGACCCCTGTGAGCGCAGCCCACCCCTCCAGGCACCACCCTGTGCACAAACCCCAGCCTTTTCCCCGGAGGAGCCGCTCCGGTGAAGAGACAGGTGTGCTTTCGTCACAGGCAGGTCTGCTCTGCAGCCGCCTCCGCTGCCGAATGTTTTTAAAATTCACACCGTGTTTTCCTCTGCGGATCCTCGATGCTGCTCGCAGAGGGAAAGCAGGTGAAGCTCATTTGTTTGTGTGCCCCTGTGGCCAGTGGGGGGGTCCAGCGGACAGCTGGTGGCTCCGAAGCCTGCCAGACCCCGGGCAGAAGGAGGACTTAATTAATCACCGCCCCGCTTGTGCCCCTACTGTGAGCCAGGCTTTGTGCTGGGCCCAGCGGGGCCCCCCAAACAAGGCGCCGTCTTGCCTTCTGGTCTCTTCAATTCGAGCGAAGGGTGGAAGTGCGTCCGCGGGTGCCAAGTTAAACAGCCACAGAAGAAATAAATAACCGCGCGGGTCAATACTATCGGAGATGTCACGCCATACACCGGTCCGTGATTAATTACCCATTGAACGGCGCAGACCTCGGTGTATGGGAAGAAATCCGTCAATGTGCATTTATTGACCGCCTCCGACCGGCCCACGGCCCTGAAACAGGCAAGGTGTGTCTCAGGACCCCTGCCGTCACCTCTTCACCTCGTGCTACTTTGAGGTCCTGGGCAGCCCGTGAAGTGTCAGGCAAATGGCATGAAGAAGGCCTTTAGAAACCCCGCCCCACCCATTCCTGAAGCTCAGTCCCCAAAGAGAAGGAGGTAAGGGAGGCGATCACCCCGTTCTAGGGCTCCTCTCTCTGGAGCAGCCATCACACGGCCTGGAAATTGCTCCTGCACCTGTCTCCCTCCTCAGAGCAAACCAGCCAAAGGCAGGGCCTGTCTGACTGGCTTTGTAGCTTCCTCTTTGCTGCTGTTCGCTTTGATGGACACACAGGAGCCACTCCCCAAACACGGTGGGATGGATGTTTCCGGGGTGCCGGAGGCTGAGTGAATCGCTGCTGCCAAACGTCTCTCACATCCACGGCGGATCTCACGGGAGTGGGGATGTTTTACTGGGAAGAAGGACTCTTTCCTTGTCAAAGCCAGTGCTGACATAAAGATGGAGGTTCGTTATTTGGGGGGCAGCCTCACCTTCTTCCTCTTTTTCTTTTTTTAAAAATATATATTTTATTGATTTTTTTTACAAAGAGGAAGGGAGAGAGAAAGTCAGAAACATCGATGAGAGAGAGACATCGATCAGCCGCCTCCTGCACGCCCCACTGTGGAGATGTGCCCGCAAGCAAGGTACATGCCCCCAACCGGAATCGAACCCGGGACCTTTCAGTCCGCAAGCCGACGCTCTATTCACTGAGCCAAACCGGTCTTGGCCTCTTTTTCTTTTTTAATATTTTTAAAATTGATTTCGGAGAGGAAGGGAGAGTCAGAGAGCAAGAGCGAGAGTGGCATCAATGATGAGAGAGGATCATTCATCGGCTGCCTCCTGCATGCCCCTACTGGGGATCCAGCCTGCAACCCAGACAGGGGCCCTTGACCAGGAATTGAATCCACAACCATTCCACGCCTGGGATGACTGGCAACCACTGAGCCAGGGCAAAGGGGGGGATTGTGAGGTCCATCCTGAAGGTACCTGGTGAGGAGCAGAGAGCTTGTCTGCCTGCCTCGCAAACAGGAGAAGTAAGCCACCCCTGATGACAGGAAGAGCTCCCACCCCAGGTGGAGCACTGGGAGCAGATCCAGCAGAGGTAGAAGCAGCTCGTGGAGGGAGCAGGAGCCCCCAGATCCACTAAATACCAGGCTTGCACTCAGCGTCCCCTTGGTAAGAGGCTGCTGAAGATGAGCTTTAAAAGGCCCTATCGCCCTAACCGATTTGGCTCAGTGGATAGGGCATCGGCCTTCAGACTTAAAGGGTCCAGGTTCGATTCCAGTCAAGGGCATGTACCTTGGTTGCAGGCACATCCCCAGTAGGGGGCGTGCAGGAGGCAGCTGATCGATGTCTCTCTCTCATTGATGTTTCTAACTCTCTATCCGTCTCCCTTCGTGTCTGTGAAAGGCCCCTATTCCTGAGGTCCTTTTTGGGAAGTTTGCTGGAAACGGAAGTCAGGGGGATCCAGACTTGTGCTTAAAAGGCAGGCAGAGGAGGTGCAGGGGCAAGAACTGAGTGTGTTTGCGCTATTGTGGGAACTGTACCTGTCCCAGCTGGATCGGGGCAGCTGCTAGCAGCCAAACACTCTGCCTAGCCTTGCCCTTCCCCCCTTTCCTCCACTCTCTCCCAGGACCTGCATCTTCCCTTCCACCTGCCTCATTTCTCTCCCTTTGGATGCTTTTCTGAGCAGGATTCCGTCCATGTGGGGTTAGCTGGTACAGGAACCCAGGCCGCCCTGGGCAGTGGCTGCCCCGTGCCTGTGCCATGCTGGCTAGAGGAGGGCCAGGGGCTGGTGTTGGCAGAACAAAGGATACCTGTCCTGGCCTGTATGCGGTCCAGCCACGCTCTGCCAGGGCCGCACGCCAGTGCAGTGCGGGGACAAGCCCATTCATTTTGCGAGGCGGCCCCCGCGCACACTGTCAGCAGGATGGAGAGCGCTCACCATTTTCCGCAGCTTTCGGATTTCCATATTTATTGCTTGTTTGCCGCCACCAGGGAGAGGAGAAAAGGTGAAAGACTCAACTGCCTCCACTGGAAAGTTTAAACATGAACACAGGCAGGCGCCTCCCACTTTCTTCCTCCCGCGTCTCCCCGCCTCCCCCCATTCCAGCCACACACGGAGCCCTGGCACGCGGGAACTGGAGCAGGTGAGAAGCCTGACAGCCGCTTCATTTTCCACCCGAGGAAGCCGTGGGCAGAGAGAGGTGCTCGCCAACGCCGTGCTCCCAGTCAGGGGCAGCCCGAGACCAGCATGTGTGGCTCCAGAACTGAGGTTCATTGTGATCACAGTCCTCTGCCCGCTCAGTGTCCACAGCAGTCAGAACTCTGCTCTGTGTAAAGACCCTACTGTGTGTAAAGACCCTACTGTGTGTAAGGACCCTACTGTGTGTGAAGACCCTACTGTGTGTAAAGACCCTACTGTGTGTAAGGACCCCACTGTGTGAAAGGACCCTACTGTGTGTAAGGTCCCCACTGTGTGTAAGGTCCTGAGAGAGAGCCTTGCACATTCCCTGCTCTCCTCTTCCCGAGGCCAGTGCTGCAGGAATTTCTCCCCCCCCACTCCATTCCAGTTGTTGAGATATCAGGAGCGCGATACACACAAATGCAGAGACAGGGCCCCGTAGGTGGTCGCTGCCCTTAGGACCCTGCTGGCCAGCAGAGGTAGTGACACAAAATCCGTGTGTTGCAATAAGGACCAGCATCCTCTGGGAGGTAATGAACTTCGGGCCTGGCATGTAGCACACGCTAGATCAGTGGTTCCCAACTTCCTAAGACTGCGACCCTTGCATACAGTTCCTCATGTGGTGGTGACCCCCAACCATGAAATTTTGCTTCTGTTATGCACCGTGATGTAAATATCTGCCTTTTCCAGTGGTCTTAGGCGACCCCTGTGAAAGGGTCGTTCGACCCCCAAAGGGGTCGCAACCCACAGGTAGAGAACCGCTGCGCTAGATGGTTGTTATGAGGCAAGAAGGGGCTCTCCTTGGCAAGGAAGGGCTCCTGCAGGGATCAGCACTGGTCCTTCTGGAAGCATTTGCACTGACAGCCAGCGGGGTGGCATTTCTAGCAGAAGGAAGCACCTGAAATAGGATGTGTGCAGGGAGCAGCAGATAGACGAGTGCGCATGGACCGTGAGTGATGTGCAGTGGTCATGGAGAGAGGGATTAGGGAGTGGGTTCAGGCCACTGCCGGTGTGGCTCAGTCGCTTGAGTGTCGTCCCATGCATGGAGAGGCTACCTGTTCCATTACCCATCAGGCCACATTCCCCCGTTGTTGGCTCGATCCCCAGTAGGGGCCAGGCATCAGGCAGCAGATGAAGGTTTCTCTCTCATGAATGTTTATCTCTCCCCATTTTCTTCCTCCCCCCCCCCCCGAAAAAAGTCAATAAAAACATTTTTTAAAAGAAAAAAAGTGAGGCTAAAACCGGTTTGGCTCAGTGGATAGAGCATCAGTCTGCAGACTGGGGGGTTCCCTGGGTTCAATTCCCCTCAGGTGCATGTACCTTGGTTGCGGGCCCATCCCCAGTAGGAGGCATGCGGGAGGCAGCTGATCGATGTCTCTCTCTCATCGATGTTTCTAACTCTCTATCCCTCTCTTTTCCTCTCTGTAAAAAAAATCAATAAAATATATTTTTTTTAAAAAAGAAAGAAAGTGGGTTCAGCCACGGGTAGGATGGATATGAGGACCTGCCATATGCTGGGCGCTCTTGCAGGCCTGGGACAGAGAGGGAGGAGGGAGGCACACACTCACACAGAGGTGATGCTGTGACAGGGTGTCTGGGAGCCTTATCTGACGGGGGCCCTTTGAGGTAAGACTTGAATGACAAGGAGACGCCAGCCAATGGGGAAAGTCAGAGTCAGGGAGCCCTCCAACCAAAGGAAACGCAAGAGGGAAGCTTTGAAGCAAGTGCTAACTTGGTGCATTGGGAAAGAGAAAGCTAAAGGTTTGAGAGAAGTGAATTTTGGTGGAGTCTACCAAAGGAGAGGAGTCTGGGCCGCCGAGCAGGGGTGAGGTTATATAGAACCTTCTAGTCCATGGCCTGGAGATTGAGTTTCATGCATAGTGCATGAAAGAAGTCTAACCTCCTGGTCTGAATAATGGGGCTGCGACTCTGTGTCTGGGGGAGCATCTCAGCTGGGTTTGCACAAAACCTTAGCAGTTGAGCCCTGATCGTCCTAACGGCCCATGGACACCCTCAGTCCCCGGCCATCAGGGGTCAGACACCTGACCTCCCACCCCCTCCTTGCTTTCTACAGTCCTGCCGCCACAATTGTTTGGGGCTATGCTGCGGAGCCCCTCAAAAACATCTGGCTGATTTATTAGCTAATAGATGGCCATTAATAAGTTCTGAGAATGGGGTAACGTAATTAAAGCTAGATGAGCATTTTTTAAGACGCTGACAGCCTCTAGGGTGATTCAATTTACATAAAGATGCCTTTCTCTGGAAATTTGGGGAATCATTTGCATGTAGAAAGGATCGTGGGCCAATAGACACGGCTTCCTTGGGAATAGAAAGAGACCATCCCTATCCAGATGTTTCTGTCATCCCCCTCTCTTGCAGATTGATTGGACTCTTTAGCTCTCATTCTTCAAGACTTGAAGTGATAAACTTGGACTCTCTCTCTATAAGAAAGACTTAAAGGGACAGCCTTCACAGTAGCATCGCAGCCGAGGGAAGGTGTCCCCAGGACTATTTAAAGCTGTGAAAGATATAGGAGTTCTGTGCTCAGTACCTCAGGGGACATGTGTTTTCTAGCTTCTCTTTCAGCAAGGTATAACATCTTATTAGGTCTTTGCTCCTTTAAGAATCTTTCCCAAGATAATGCAATTCGTGATCTCACAATCACATAAATCACTGCCAGCCCCCTTAAAGTCAATTCATATTTCTGTAGTTCGTTAGTGGCTCAGGAGGAAATTGCATTTATTATAATTGCCTCTAATTGCACCAGATTAGTGATTACAATTATTTATGGCAGCTGATTATTCATTAGGCATCAAATCAATTCCCAGGCTTCCTCATTACTCCAAACAGTAACTCTGATGAGGAGAGGTCTAAAGGAGGCCTCGTCCACCCTCTCCCCTGGGGGGCAGGCAGCCTCCCAGCGCTGGCTCTAAACAAGCACCTGAAAACAATTTAGGAATTAAAGTGAACGAGTGGCATTTCTCTCCTTCCTTATCCAGTGCCTGATGCCACGCCCAGCACTGACTTAGGAAATTGGGGAGTCCGTTAAACATCGTCAAATGTTATGTGGAGGCCCCAGAATGCTCCAGAATTCATCTCTCTCTCCCAGGGTGTCTTTGCTGGTTATAAAATAAAAATTTCAGAGTTCCGCCGAGACGGGTTTGGCTCAGTGGATAGAGTGTCGGCTTGCGGACTGAAAGGTCCCAGGTTCGATTCCGATCGGGGGCATGTACCTTGCTTGCAGGCACATCTCCACTGGGGGGCGTGCAGGAGGCAGCTGATCGATGTCTCTCTCATCGATGTTTCTGACTTTCTATCTCTCTCCCTTCCTCTCTGTAAAAAATCAATAAAATATATTTTTAAAAAAATTCAGAGTTCCAAGTCTGGACTGTCTGGAACATAGGATACCTAGAGATGGAAAAGAGAATAGGCTTCAGAGCCATGCAGACCAGACTGATGTAAACCGGAAGACACCCTGTTTGAGCTGGACAAGCATCAGTAGGCTGTGCTTGTCCAGTAAACGAGTGTGAGATCTCTGTTTTTTGGGTTCACTATCGGATCGCCTCAGCAGAGAGTCAGTGCCCAATAAACATCTCAGGAGCAACCCGCAATCCTTACCTGAAAGAGCTGTGTTGCGGGCTGAATTAAATAACAAAGTTAAAGATCTTGTCTCGCGCCAGCTCAATATGTGTCACATCCTGCCCACGATTACTTCCTCCATCCTTTCACATCTAAATTCCCTCTAAAAGTTGTGTTCCTTGCCTCTGCACATGGCTCAATACTCCCTGTGAATAGATCATTCACATACTTTCTTCTCGGGGAAGAGCAGTGTGTTTGTAATGAAAGAGCAATTTCCAGAAGACCTTCGCATGGTGCTTGGGTTTTGTTTCTTGACTCATTCACCGGTTCCCACAACACGCCAGGCACTGGGTCCAGGGGGATGGAGGGATACATAAAACATAGGTATTGATCTTGAACATATCACAGCCAGACAGGAAGCACTGTCTGCGCTGTTTCCATGCTTCCTTTGCATTCAAGGAATGTACGAGGAAGATGGAGAAGTCCATCTCAGCGTGGAAGGTCAGAAAGGCCTCACAGAGGTGGCGTTTGAGTTGGGCCTTCAAACTGCGTGGAGTTCTTCAAACGCCTAATGGAGTGACTAAATGTCCAAGAGCAGGTAGCACCTGAAAGGACAGAGGGGCAGACGTGAGCACGCCTTCAGAGCTCACTGTGGATTCCAGGAGTTTTGATACATGACCAAGTGCCAGGGATAGGCGCTTCCCTGGATGCTCCCATGAGCAAAATCTCCATGACTAAGGGGCCTTTCCTCTTTTTTTTTTTTTAATATATTTTATTGACTCTTTACAGAGAGGAAGGGAGAGAGATAGAAAGTCAGAAACATCGATGAAAGAGAGACATCGAACAGCTGCCTCCTGCACACCCCCCAGTGGAGATGTGCCCGCAAGCAAGGTACATGCCCCGACCGGAATCGAACCTGGGACCTCTCAGTCCTCAAGCTGATGCTCTATCCACTGAGCCAAACTGGTGGATAGAGCATCAGCCGGCGGGGCCTTTCCTCTTAATGGCTGAGCTTTCACAAGTGCAGGGTTACTTGGGGATTTTGTCTGTGTACTTTTTGGGACTATAAGACGTATTTGATGACATAGAATCCTACTGCATCTTTTCCCCAAATGTCCAAGCCACCTAGATCTTCCTTTGTATTTCAGTGTCCTCACCCATCACCTCTCCTCCTTTTCACAATCTCCCTACTTTCACATATGATTCAGTTCAAAGAGCACAAGTGTCAGGAGTGGAGGCATTGAGACATGGCCGTGCAGACACAGCACCCCCTGAACCCCGGAGGAAAAGGAGGAGGTGGGGGTGAGGACACACACAGCTGGCCCCTTGTCCACATGGAGCTGGCACTACATCACTTGAGCCATGTACTGGGTCTGACCTGTACCCAGATCTCCAGGGAAATAAATACTGATTCCCTCAAACAGTCCAGAGTACGGGGCCTGGAGGACATACCACTGGTGCTCCTTCTCTTTCCGGTCTTACCCACTAGTTGCCAATCACTCTTTCTCTTCCGGCGCAGCAGAGGGGAATATTCCCCTTCCGTGGGCAGAATGAATTTAGCTTGTGCCTAAGTCTGTGCATTCTGCTTCTAAGCCTGTTGCATCACTGTTTTGTCTTTTTTTTAAAAAAAATAATTAATATGTTACATATATACATATCTTCCCATTGCCCCACCTCTCCCAGGCACACCCTAACCCCCCAGTGTCTTGTGTTCATTGGTTGTGCTTATACGCATGCAAGCAAGTCCTTTGGTTGATCTCTTATCTACCCCACCTCTCCTTAAACTTCCTGCCCTAATTTGACAGTCTTTTTGATGCTTTACTGCCTCCTTATACTATTTTGTCTTGATACCTCCCTTTCCTACATGCCAGGTCGCTGACCCATAATGCGTTTCTGTCGCTGAGGGCTGATCACTCAAGGGGAGTAAATAATTATTTCTACTCAGAGCAGCGCTTCCAGAGAAACAAGAGATGACCGGTATCCCGTGATGGACCAAAACCCCCAACAATACTTTCTCTTTCTTGGCAACTGCACCCCCAAATACTTTTTGGAGACCCCCTGGAGGGCGGTCTCTGCTGAAGGGCAATAGGACACTTGCCCACTGACTCGTGCTGGCCCTTTGAGGGAAGAGGGAGGGCAATTCGATCTCGGATCAGGAACACAGCGGTAGGCCTGGGCTGCCTGGGGAAGCTACTAGAACCCGCAGGCTGCTCTGACCTGAGATAAAGGAAGTCCCTGCTCCTCTCCCCTGTACTCTTGCAGAGCTCCCCTTAACTAAACTTCCAGGGAAATTCGGGTCCATCCCTCCCCCCCTCCCTCCCTCCAGCCCCGCCCAGCCCTCCATCAGCCAGTGCCTGGGTCTGCCTCTTCCCAGTGACAGCTGGTAAATGAGTCCCAGTCTAGCCGCTTGTGCAGGATGGTTGTGCAGTAAGAGCCTTCATCCTTATGGCAGGCGCATCAATGCCAAGTTTGCTCATTCTAATTAATAACAGTCAGTAAACACCAAAGAGAGCTAATGATGATTACAGGCCGCAGCTCCTGCGTGTTGGCAAACACGCCAGGCAGGTGGCCTGTCCTCCTTCCCGGGAAGGAGGCCGGGTCAGTTTCTCGCAGAGATGCTCGCCCTCTGCAAAGCCCCCCCACCCCTCCTGCCCCGCAAGTTTAGTCAGTCTGGGTTCCTTCTCACCCCAGTTTCTGCCAAACAAGAAGAAAACAAGATCCGCGTGGCCCGGTGACATGGGAAGGACCTGGCTTCCAGTACAGGGTTCTGTGAGGTTCTGAGACAGCTCTCCCTGGTACACTTGGGATTGAACTATTTATTTCTTTTTTTTTTTCCTTTTTATTTAAAAAAGTATTTTCCAACTTTCAAAGCAATGCCGTTTGCTTTGAAAAATTCAGATATGACAGGAGTGTGTGAAGAAGAAAGGGAGAGCCTCCCTTAGCCTTTACACAGCGCAGGACCTGAGACACACTGGCTGGGCGGGTGCAATGCCCCGGTCCTCCGCATCTTTGCTCGCCAGCGCCCCCTCTGGTTTGATCCTCTCGTATTCCTGGTGTGCACACAGTTTCTTTCCACTGCTACAGGGCCCCTGTTAGGAACAGTCAGTCCTTATCCACAAGCATCTCCCCCACGCTCCATCCCCAGCCTCTTTCTCCTGAGGCAGGGATTCTCCTATGACTGCATTTCCAGTTCCCAGAAGGCAGTACGAGGAGCGTCTCTGGCCATGATGCCTTGGGAGACCTTCATATATATATATATATATATTTATTTATTTTTAACAGAGAGGAATGGAGAGGGATAGAGAGTTAAAAAACATCAATGAGAGAGAGAAAGAGAGATATCGATCAGCTACCTCCTGCACACCCCCTATTGGGGATGTGCCCGCAATCAAGGTACATGCCTTCGACCAGAATTGAACCTGGAACCTTTCAGTCTGCAGGCCGACTCTCTATCCACTGAGCCAAACCGGGTTCAGCTAGGGAGACCTCCTCTTGGAATGTGTTCTTTTTTGAGTTCCAGGGATGAGGTGATGAAACACAATTATATAAACAGGCTCCCGATCGGGTCTCCATCTAAATTTGGGGAACGCTTCCCTTCTCGAAATAACCCCGGATTGCATGCCCTTGGAAATGCAGGCAGTTGTGAAGACATGGCTGGTGGGATCTTTTTGGGGGTCTATGCTGTGAGCTCCCCAGCCAACCCAGAGCCAAACTTGAAAACTGGATGTCTGTCACCGGCAACTGTATGACAGGGGACAGAGGGGTCAAAACGTCATCCACCCTGGGATCTTTGCTGCAGGAGCTAAAGGTCCTCTCCATCTGTCTATCTTGGTGATTTTGTTAACCTTCTTCTTCTTCTTCCAGATATTAGTTCCTTGGGCTGCAGGAATAATGTTTCTTCTGTCATTGCAATCCAGGCAGTATTTTCTTAGACGGACTGCTCTGTCTGTCCCAAGAAGAACTGATTCTCTGAGGGTTTAATGAAGAGCAGCCCCGGGCCCTTGAGCATCATCCCGTGCACTGAGAGGTCGCTGATTGGATTCCAAGTCAGGGGACACGCCTCTGTTTGGGGCTCGATCCCCAGTAGAGAGCATGCAGGAGGCAGCTGATCAATGTTTCTTGCTCACTGATGTTTCTGTGTATCTCTCCCTCTCCCTTCCTTTCTCTCTAAAATCAATAAAAAACATATTCTTAAAAACATGTAAAAGAAAAAAAGAAGGAAGAACATATAAAGAACTAAGATTTTTAATGAGGCTAAGTAAACAATAGGAGGCAAGTAGAATTGCTTGTCTTTTTAGTATATATATAAATATATATGTATATGTGTGTGTGTGTGTGTGTGTATATATATATATATATATATATATATATATATATATATATATTATTGATTTCAGAGGGTAAGGGAGAGGAAGAGAGAAACATTAACTATGAGAAAGAAGTATCAATCGGCTGCCTCCTACATGTCCTCCTCTGGGGATCCAGCCCACATGTGCCCTGACTAGTAATCAAACTTCCACTTCCTGATTCACAGATTGACGACTCTCAACCACCGAATCGCAGTGAGCTCTTACTGTATTTTCAAATGTATGACATCATATACTTCTGTTGCCTTTTTCTCTTTTTTCTTTGCTATTTCTTCCTCTCTGTGGTTATTAGTCTTTCTTCCATTTTCTCTACACTACCACTTTTTCTCTCTCTCTCATCTTTCTCCATCTCTTTCCTGTCCTTTTGATTACAATAAGGACCTGGAGGGCATTTTTAAATTTGGTTTGACCCCTTTACCACCTTCATTTTTTCCATCCATTCATTCACTCCACCAACGATACGGAGCTCTTGGCATCAGTGTCTTTGCTAGGTTCTCAGAACAGGGAGACAAATAGACAATTTCTGCTCTGAATCAGCAAGGGGAGAAAGACAGGAAATAAAGAAACCATCCAATTGCATGCAGGATACAGTGGGACTTTAAAGAAGGTAATGAGGACGCCTATTGGGGTCATCTCAGGGAAGACTTCATAGAGACAGTGACATTGGAGTTGACTGTGTAACTGTATGGAAGGTGTCACCAAGTTGAGGGGGACAGGATGGTGAGAGGATGGTGTGTAGGTAGAGGGAGCTGCTTGAGCCGAGGCCTGGAAGCCAGAAGCAGCCGGAATATTGGACCATCTGAGAGTAATCTAACCTGACGGGGGAGGGCGGCCCTGAGAAATGAGCCAGGGGACGGCTGTGGATGGGATTGTCAGGAACTGGCAAAGCTGCTGGAAAACACAAGCAGTGTTCTGCGTGGGTCAGTGACTGAGAGAGGGAGCCGGAGGGGCATTTGCATTCTACCCGGTTCCTTGCATCCTGTGTGAGTTTGCATATCTGGAGCAGGTATTACTTTGATGAAAAAGCAACCCTGATAATTTATAGCAGCATGTGGCACGGTCAGACACTAGGTCTTTTCCCATTTGCAGTCAGGAAGAGAGAAGGGTGTTAAGCAAGGCAATGGGCTTGTTGGAGTCCTGTGACTCTCTCATCCTGTGACTAATGCTCTGCATCCTCTTCATTCACTTTAGAATAGGTAAGATGTTCTTTAGACATTTCTTTAACAGAGTAAGCCAAGTTTTTTTAAAAAAATATTTTTTAATTGATTTTTTACAGAGAGGAAAGGAGAGAGATAGAAAGTCAGAAACATTGATGAGAGAAAGACATCGATCAGCCGCCTCCTGTACACCCCACAGTGGAGATGTGCTCGCAAGCAAGGTACATGCCCCTGACCAGAATCTAACCTGGGAACTTTCAGTTCACAAGCCGACGCTCTATCCACTGAGCTAAACTGGTCTCGGCCAAGTTGTTTTTTTAAAAGATATTTTATTGATTTTTTACAGAGAGGGAGAGAGATAGACTTAGAAACATCGATCAGCTGCCTCCTGCACACCCCCTACTGGGGATATACCCACAACTAAGGTACGTGCCCTTGATCAGAATCGAACCTGGGACCTATCAGTCCACAGGCCAACGCTCTATCCACTGAGCCAAACCTGTTTCGGCCCAAGTTTTTTTTGTTTTTGTTTTTGTTTTTTTTACCAGTAAGTAACCCTTGCTTGATTTTGTTTTTCTGGATAGAAACAGTTAACCATTTCATCCTACCCTTGGCTGTGTCCCATGTCCCCGTCCCTCCATTTGGTTATGTCCCAGGCCCACCTTTCCTTTTGCTCTCCACACAGCAGCCATTTCTGCTAAGGCTGAACCATTGCCTCTCCGCCCCTGGCCAGTGTGAACCGGGTCATGTCTTCCAGGCTCCCAGGGCCCTCTCTGCACTGGCCCGTGCCCAAGCCGCCCAGCTCCTCTCATCCCGAGCTTTCCCATCTGGTGTCACCACGCTCCGGAGCAGACCTGGCAGCCTCTGCAGCTGCCTCGGTCCCCGGGGGCATGTAAATGGAGCAGCCGTGTAAACCTGGAGTGACAAGCGCCATGCTGATCTGTGCGCAGCGCTGCTCGGTGACCCGGGAACAAGGAGGAATCGGCTCGTCTGGGGGTTTGTGAGGGACGGGCAGGGTCCAGGGCATAATAAACTCTTCCCTTTCTTTTCTCTGATTCTCACACTATTTCTTCTTCTCTGGATCCATCTCCCAGGTCTCGAGTCCCTCTGCATGTCCCCCTCTACCCCCCACATCCCTTGACTGCCCTTATTCTTCCACGCACGGCTGTTCTTTCCTTGTCCCTGAAACTCAAGTCCTGTCTCTTGGCTTGGTGCCATGCTACTGCCTTCCCACAATGCCTCACCCTCTGAGCTTCTGCTCTGGGAGGCCCTGCTCCATCCCTCCTCCTCCAAGACTCCCCTGGGACCTGAGTTCCAGTTTATCTCCTTGTCTTCTCAGCTCCCACAGACCTCAGACCTCTCACACCTAATTCCCATCCCTCCTAGCAGCTCGCTCTTGGTTGCTGGGTGTCCATTCTATTTCCCTTTGGAAAATCCCTGAGAGTGCGGGTCAGGATCGGTGGCATGTGTATCTCTCAAACTCACAGCAGAGTGCTAGGAAGAGGTGGCTACGAGGCATCAGAGTAAGATCATAACTCATTTTCAAGATTATAGCAAAAAAAAAGAGCAGAACCTGCCAAAACCGGTTTGGCTCAGTGGATAGAGCATCGGCTTGTGGATTGAAGAGTCCCAGGTTCGATTTGGGTGGGGGCATGTACCTTGGTTGCGGGCACATCCCCAGTGGGAGGTTGCGGGGGGCAACTGATCGATGTCTCTCTCTCATCAGTGTTTCTAACTCTCTATCTCTCTCCCTTCCTCTCTGTAAAAAGTCAATAAAATATATTTTAAAATGGTTTTAAAAAGAGCAGGACCTTTAGAAAGAGACCAAGTGGCTCAAACTCAGCCTCAACCCTATTAATTGAGGGACCTTGGTCAAAACTCAGAAGTGAAAGGAGCTTCTGTTTCAAAACTAGACAGCAGGGACACTGATTCTTCTCTGGGGATCTTCCTGACTGTTACGTGAAATATGGAAAGAAGTCACTCCGGCTTGGGTTTTCCTAGGTGGTTCATACATCTTGGTTCCCTTCTATCTTAAATCTCTGCAATCTTTTTTTTTTTAAACATATTTTATTTATTTTTTTTTACAGAGAGGAAAGGAGAGAGACAGAGAGTCAGAAACATCGATGAGAGAGAAACATTGATCAGCTGCCTTCTACACACCTCCCACTGGGGATGTGCCCACAACCAAGGCATGTGCCCCCGGCCGGAATTGAACCTGGGACCCCTCAGTCCGCAGGCCGACGCTTTATCCACTGAGCCAAACCGGTTTCAGCAAATCTCTGCAATCTTTTTTTTTTTTTTTCTCTTTTGGCCACCAGCGTGTCTTGCCATCACCACCACCCTCCCCTCTGCGAGTTTCTTAGTCAGTCCCTCCCAGGAAAGAAACAGCCCCAGGCAGTGCACGCAGGTGACACCTCCAGGAGAGCGGGAAGGCAGAAACAACTTGTGAAATGTACCTTGTAGGTATCTGTCTTCCTAGAAGGGAAGGGCGAAGCTTCATCATTTGCTTTTATACCCACAGTATTTGTTCTCCCCAGAGGCTCGCTGTTGTATAAATGTAAAGCCATCATAATTATGATAACACTCAGATTAAATGTGATCCTGACAAGGCTCCGGGAGATACAAACTGCGCCGATTCCCACTGGAATGGGGAGAGCTAGTTGGCTTCCCCATCTTGATCTCTTCATTCTGTTCCTGCGGGACTGCCTGGGGCCTGGGGAAGGAGGAGAGAGGCTGGCTCCTTGGTGCTTTATTTATTGATATGATGAATTATAGCAAATGCACCCATTGCCTGGAGGCCTCTTAGTATGTCTAAATCCAGCAGTGAGCACGTTCAGCAAGTGAAAAGAACCCAGCCAACAGCAAACTTCCACTATGGGCCAGTCATTTAAAGTCGTTTACCAGGTAACTGAGACTTTCGAGCACTGATACCGAAAGAATAAAGGGCTTTCTAGCCAGTGATCTGGTTGCCTTAAAAATTGGGAGTCTTGCCGAGACCAGTTTGCCTCAGTGGATAGAGCATCAGCCTGCGGACTGAAAGGTCCCAGGTTCGATTCCGGTCAAGGGCATGTACCTTGGTTGCAGGCACATCTCCAGTATGTGGCGTGCAGGAGGCAGCTGATCGATGTTTCTAACTCTCTATCCTTCTCCCTCCCTCTCTGTAAAAAAAAATCAATAAAAAGTATATTTAAAAAAAAAGAGTATTAAAAAATCGGGAGTCTCCGAAGGCAGAATTCATGGCTTACCCATCTTTGTTTCATCTCTGGTACTTGTGAATACACGATGGTTAAACGTGTGAATGAATGAATGAATGAATGAATGATCAGAGACAGAAAGGAGATGTTCCACAGAAATAAATAAGAATAAAATCAATGGTCACAGAAGCTTGAGGACATGGTTCCTACCATTACCTCCCTCTCAGTAATTCAGTCCTTAATATGCAAAAAGTCTCCAGAAAGTCTTGCAGATGAGAAACCGATTTAACTTTGTCAAAATCAATATGTTTCAAAGATATGGAACCGCCGAAACCTGTTTGGCTCAGTGGATATAGCATCAGCCTGCAGACTGAGGTGTCCTGGATTCGATTCCGGTCAAGGACATGTACCTTGGTTGAGGGCACGTCCCTAGTAGGGAGTGTGCAGGAGGCAGCTGATAGATGCTTCTCTCTCACCAATGTTTCTAATTCTCTATCTCTCTCCCTTCCTCTCTGTAAAAAGTCAATAATATATATATATATATATATATATATATATATATATATATATATATATATATATATATATATATATATATATATATATATATTTTTTTTTAAGATAATGGAATCATGGACCAACTCATCCACCATTTTTTCTTTCTGCCGGTTGCTCACATTCTTGCAGATGTTCACGAGTCCTCTATCTATGAAATTGCTCTGTTGGCGAAATGCTTATCCCCGAGGGCTCTCTTCTGCTTGTTTTGCCCTTGAGAGAACCCACATGTGTCCTGGTGGGGGCTTTGTCCAGATGCCTAGAGAAGCTCTAGCTACAATAGCAAACCCCGAGTTCTTACACGAGGAAAAGAAATCAGGGAGCTACAGCCAGCCAGCTGATAAGCACAGCACACAATTAATTTTTGGAGGCTGAACTTCCATCTTCCTTATCAAGACTACCACACACCCAACATAGCGGAAAAGAGGGCCACCTCCTCCTTGGCCATCCAGACCCCCCACACAACAGTCCGGGGGACTGGAGCTTTCTGTTTGATAGAATTGCTACAAATACCTTCCAAGTAAGTGTCTTACAATTCACATGTTTTGATCAGAGTCTACATTTTTCAGACAAGCCAATAGACTCTGGTGAGCCATAGTTTTCAAGAGGCTTTTTAGGAAAAAAAAAGGAACAAAAAGACCAATTTAACATCATGAGGTATCAGCCAGAGGAAACGTAAGACCCCAGTGAGATGCTAAGACACACTCACCAGAATGAGGAAAGAAAGAAGGAAGGGATGGACAAGGAGATGGAGAGAAGGAGAAAAGGATAGAGAGGGAGAGAATGGAAATGCCTGTACCAAGTGTTGGTATGACAGTAAAGCAATGCCTGTCTCATACACAGCTCGTAGGAGTGGAAATTGGGACAGTCACTTTGGGAAATCATTTTTCTTTATTTACCAAAGTATACGATATTCATGCCATCTGACCCAGAAATCGCACTCCTGGTTATGAGAAATATGTGTCCATGTGCGTCAGGGGAGTGTGCAAAAAATGTACCCGAAATGCTGTTTAAACGAGGCTGGAGAAGGAAACAATGAAAATGTCTATCACAGTAGAATGAAGACATACATTGCGGGGCAGTCACTTGATGGAATGTCAAACAGCATCGACAGCGAGTCAATTCTGAGCGCACATAACAAGGATGACTTGCGCAGTTCGCACGGAGCCACAGTAGACAGACAGAGGAGCACATACTGCATGACATTTCACAACCGACAAAATTAAACTCTTCCGTTTCGATTTGCATGCTGAGACGCTAAAACCAACAAAACAAAGCAAAGCAAAACAATCGAAAAATCCCAAGAAAGTAGTTACCGAGTTTAGGATGGCATAACCCTTAGTGAAGGATGGGCACATGAGTTGTGGGTGCAGGCAGTGTTTTTCTCTCATCTAACGGGTGCTTCGTGTGCAATAATGAACAGAGTTATACATCTATGTCTTATGCACTTTTTATGTATTTATTAGATCCTATATATATTTTAAAATCTAAATGTGAACATACACCAATGACACTTTCTTGAGTGCTAGGTGAACACTTACAGTGGCCTTGCAGACACTTACCCTGGCGTCCAATAGATGCCCTAAACCAGCGGTTCTCAACCTGTGGGTCGTGACCTGTTTTCTGATGGTCTGAGGCTCTACAGCAGTGACCCACAGGTTGAGAACCACTAGCAGGGTCGCCTAAGACCATCGGAAAAAACAGATATTTACATGATGATTCACCACAACACGAGAAACTGTATTAAATGGTCGCAGCATTAGAAAGGTTGAGAGCCACTGTCCTCAACACTGAGGATTATACTTGAGTTCATCACTTCTGGCCTCCCAGTCAGTTCCTTCTTCTGTGTGTTCTAATTTTATGAATGGCAGCACCATCCCATTCAAAAAACCTGGGAGTCATCCTATCTCTTCTTTCCATATACAGTATGTACAGTGAGTTCCTAAACCCAATTTGTTTCCATCTCCTACACATTTTTTAAAACATCATTCTCTATCTCTCAGGCCCACTTCTATGATTCTAGTTAAAACCACACAATCCCTAAACCATACGACAGTAACACTTCCCATTGTTTTTTGTTTCTATTCTCCCCTGCATATAATTTCATTTGCCTCACTAGTCCCAAAGGAATCTTCTTCGTATGCAAATCTTATTAGGTTTCATCAGAATGTTAAGGTTTTTGCCATTTCTCTATCACCTGGAAAATCAAGTTTAACCTCTCCATATGGCACACACAATTACCTAAAAGCTGACACCTACATATATTTTCATTTCGTTTCCAGTGAACTTGAGGATCAGCTACTTCCAGTCTTCTTAACCCATGTACCTGTACTCCCCATGCTGCCAGTGGCTTTATTCTCACTCTTCGCTTTGTTGATCCCACTCATTTAACAATTGTTCGAGGCCCAAGTCAAATGGCACCTCCTCTATGGATGCCTCACTTCCTACCTTTAAATCATCTTATAAAAGTTGATTTTCTTCTCCTTTTTACTGCCTCAATAGCGTGGATTTCATTTTATTTGTTACTTAACATGCTCTTTGGCCATTCTATGTTGACATGTCGGTGTCTCTTTCAGGTCATGGGATCCTCTAAATGACTTTGTCATATTTATATCTATAATTCTACAATGTTTGGTACAAAGGACGATATGAATAAAGTCTTACACAATAACTGACTTAGATAATGACCCTGTGATAGGTTGACGTAGAAGGAATGCTATAAAGATGAGTCCATCCAATATTTAGTGGCATGTCCGTTGTTGAGGGAACATCGCTTACCACTTTTGGCAGGAAAAATCAAGATCCTCTGCAAAATAACAATTTATAAGCAAGTATTGCCGCACATACTCTTTCTTTATTTACATTGTTTACCTAGATCACTGCAAACGCTCACATGGATACACACATCCTCAAAGGAATAGCTCATGAGTACAAAGGAAGACAGGATGCTACTTCTTAACACCTTCTTCTACTAATTTATTTTGGTTTTCCCACTGCTTGGGACTGCTAGCTTAGAAAATTCACAGGTGAGAAGCAAAAGAACCTCCAGGATTCAGTTATGTATTAACACCATGTTGCTATTATATCAAGAGAAATTGGATAGCAATAAGATTTTTGAAATCACAGGGCCTTCCTCTCCCCCCTCCTTATTTCTTGGAGAAACCCAGTCTTTACTTGATGTGCTTTGCATTGCCTTCTAAAGGGCCCTGCCTCCAGCTCTCTTTCTGATGGAGACTGTTGATGGCATGATATTTGCCCTAACTGTTCTTTCTAATTAAGCCACTTAGGTGAATAACTTAGCAAGACATAAGAATCTGAGTCTTGGCAAGACTGGTTTGGCTCAGTGGATAGAGCGTCGGCTTGTGGACTGAAAGGTCCCAGGTTCGATTCCAGTTGGGGGCATGTACCTTGCTAGCGGGCACATCTCCACAGTGGGGTATGCAGGAGGCGGCTGATTGATGTCTCTCTCTCATCGATGTTTCTGACTTTCTATCTCTCTCCCTTGCTCTCTGTAAAAAATCAATAAAATTATATATATATATATATATATATATATATATATATATATATAAAAGAATCTGAGTCTTTCAAAAAAGTCATACATACAAGTAGTGAATTGTTCGACAAATTAGTCTAACTTTGTGCCCTTAGTAACTTCTTTTATAAAAAAAAAAGTTACAGGGACTTATTAGAATTAAGGGGAAAACATGTACCTTTCTCTGTCCAACATATATCTATCTACATGTTTTTTTTTAGATAATAGTGATTATATATGTACATCTTTTTTACTTAATTCTCAAAAATCCCTATAACATTTTTTACAGAGGAGGATGCTAATGACAGAGTTAGATGAATTTGTTGAAGGATTCACAATATGTTTATATACATAAAGATACGTATATGTGTGATAGATGGATGCACAGACATAGGTAGACATCTTAAAAGAATGTGCTGTAAATGTTAGTTATTGTTCCTCATAGGGGCACTATTCTGGGGTAGAACACTAGTGTTGGGAAAATTTATTCACTGTCTTAGTGTGTGCATGTTTGTGTGTATGTGTATGTGGATGCAAAAAGGAGAGTTTCAGGAGATTTGTAACTCTTTTAAAATCATCTGCCATTTGAGTTAGGGGCAGCTCATTCTCGAGTTTTGGAGCAAAGAAAGATTGATTGATTGATTGATTGATTGATATTGATTTTCTGGGGTTTCCCAGCAAAGGAAGCAGGGCATGGCTGATCCCTCCTGGTGTGCTCTGTGCCTCAGGATGTCTGTGCAGGAATAAGTCCAGATGGAGGAGCAGAGTGAGGATGAGCTGGGATGCATGGAGCATCTGGAGATGCTTCGGAAGGTGGCATAATAAGGCTCAAGGCACTATGGCCCTCATCACTCTTCTGGAAGCAAATGTTTCAATGAATCTTATCTCTCTAGCTAAGCCACTTATCTTGGGGAGGAAGAAGCTGTGCTTAAAATAGACTACCTGATGCCAATGCATGTCTTTGTGGCTGGGCACACTTTACCGCCAATGAGACGTTCGATGAATTGGCTAACTTGGCTCTGATGAATGAATAAGGAAAGCCATATTCAGATAGCTCTGTACGTGACCTTTAGCTTACCCAGTGCCTTCTGACCCTATGGAAACCATGCCTCCTTGCTGTGCTTAAGTTCCTCCTGTGAAGGTACAGCGAAGACAAGAGTCTTTCTTCTCAGACGTGAATGAGATTTGGTTCTCTCCATCATCATAAATGAATTACATTGTCAACCTCTCCCAACCTTTTAATGTCCATTAAACCTACTTCCTTCCGGAAGCCTGGGCTCTATGACCTAAAATTAATAGTATATTTACCTTAACTTCTGCCTGAAAGACACAGTTTTAAATTAACTTGGTCATGTTCTCTGCTTTGGATTGAATTTAGAGGACTCTGTCGCTGATCCAATTGTGCCTCATCAATTAGATGTATGTTGGACCTGGAGTATGAGGCCGGGAAGGGCCAGGTAGGGGTGACAGGGTGGTGAAGGTTGGGACTGGGAGGCAATGAATAGGGGTCTATCAAGCCTGAATCTGTGAGCAAATATCAAATGTTGCATAACATTAGCATAACAAAATTGCTGAACCCCAGTTCCCAGCACACAACTCACTTTTCAGCATGGCACTTGGCATTAAGGGCCCTCCCACTGCTTCCGCCCAGAGATTATGCCTCAAGGCTACTGATTGTAACAGAGCGAGTCCCCACAAGACAGACCACAAAGACCAACTGAATTCAAACAGGCCTAAATTTATTACCGATTTGAATCTGAGCTCAAACCTTAGCTGCACCCTCCAAGCAAGAGAGGTCCCTGAGTAGCTGGCTTCCCTGGCCCACCGCTGGGCATCAGGGCTGGCCAGCAAGACTCGAACTTTGGATCGCCACCACAGTCCCATCCTTTATCACTTCCAGAACCTGGTTTGTGATGCGCGATTAACACACACTGAGTATCACAAAACAGGAATACCACATCTCGATTTAAGCAGGCCCTTTGGCACCGATCCCACAGTCGTACAACCCCGTAGTAGGAGGAACCTGTGGCCAGCAAGTGGTTCCTGACGCTGGCTCGGAGGTCCCAGTATCGAACATAGGTGTCATAGCCACAGAACAGGAGCGTGAAAGGGGACATGAGGTCCAACACCCTAGCCCCTGCAGGAAAGTCACTGCCCAGGTGCATCATCAGCTGCTCACTGTTGAGGTCCCAGATTCTCAGACAAGTACTGAGCCCACAACAAGCCGTCCCAGGCACAAAAGAATGGGCTGAGAGCAATGGACCAGACTCGGTCTGCAGTTTGGATGGTGTGTAAGCACTGGCCAAGCCGGCCTGAGGCCAAAGACCATACCTTGGTCGTTCCCTGGAGTCGCTCACAATGATGCCCTCTTTGCAATCCACACATTTCACCAGTTGCCCAGGTGGATTGATGGGTATTTCCGGCACAGCAAACCCATCTCACCAGAATTAGCCAACATCACTCATTCACTGGCCCGGCCCAGGGCAGCCTCTCCTGGGCCCACAGACTTCATGTTCCAAAAGTTCGCACATACAGTATCACATGTTGGCTCCTCTGGTCACACATACAGTATCACATGTTGGCTCCTCTGGTAGAACTTACTTCTCTGGATGAACCGAGCGAGCATACTTCCAGGTCGCCCTGTCTTCCCTGGGCATCACGGCGATGCATCAGGGATTGCCACGCAGGGTTTAAAGATGATATCATGTCAGGCAGGGCCTGGCTGCTGGGGTGCAGGACTGTCAGGGGCTTGAATGGTAAGAGCACCGACAAAGGGGCAGTCCCTCTTTTTATACCCATTCTGCTTTCCCCTATTGGCTGCACAGATACTGATCGGAAATCTCTAATTGGTTCTCAGGCAGCAAGGGACCAACTAACCCAGAAGGTTCCTAGTAAGGCTGCTTGACCTAGTTAGCCTAACAAACTCAGGTCAGGTGCTGTGGTCTGGCCGAAGATAATAGGCTCAAGATTGCAGTTAATCAGAGGTGGGTTCACACTTTTAACCCTGATTCTGAACCTTCCCCTCCCCCTTCTTTAATAGTTTGCAGGCCTGGCTTTAGGGGAGGAAGTGTCAAGCCTAGCCGTGAGGGGATTCCTCAGTAGTTCCCAATTTCAATCACTACAGTGATAATAAAAAATGTCTCCTATCACCGAAACTGGTTTGGCTCAGTGGATAGAGCGTCGGCTTATGGACTAAAAGGTCCCAGGTTCGATTCCGGTCAAGGGCATGTATCTTGGTTGCGGACACATCTCCACTAGGGGGCGTGCAGGAGGCAGCTGATCGATGTCTCTCTCATTGATGTTTCTACTCTCTATCCCTTCCCCTTCCTCTCTGTAAAAAATCAATAAAATATACTTAAAAAAAATGTCACCTATCAATAGAGCCCCATCCTCTCCTGTTTTCCACTGACATGCTCTGTTTAGATTAGAAATGCACAAACAAGCCTTGACTGGTTTGGCTCAGTGGATAGAGCGTTGTTCCTGCGGACTAAAGGGTCCCAAATTAAATTCCGGTCAAGGGCATGTACCTTGGTTGCAGGCACATCCCTGGCAGGGGGTGTGCAGGAGGCAGCTGATCAATGTGTCTCTCTCATCAATGTTTCTAGCTCTCTATCCCTCTCCCTTCCTCTCTGTAAAATAATCAATAAAATATATTTTTTATAAATGCACAAACAAAAATTCCCACAAACTCCCTGAGCCTTGATATGCTGAGAGCTCAGCCTCTGAGTCCAGCTGCTAAGAAACAGACACTATTTTATGGATGGGGTGCGCCTGGACTGGACCCACATTTATTTTGTTTGGTCCCTCTACTTGGGAGCAGCACCTGGGTCCCATTACCTTCCATGGAGCTAGCCCCCCTAGCCTTTGACTCTTTCCATTATCACCTGTACACACGGTAGACCCATCCTAGTGACTTAAGACCCAGAAGCTGAAAATAGTGGCAACTGTCCTACTAGTAGTACACACATATTCAGATTGTCAGGGAGTTAAAGGACAGAGAAGTCTGTTCTCACATCCTCAGTGTTTAATTAAAACTGGTTCTATTAGACCAAAAGTCTCAGCTACCTCTTTCCCCGCCTAGAACTACAAGTCAGTTCTGTTCTCAACTTGTCAGGCATTCACTTTGTGCATAGGCCCATCTCATTATCAAAAATATTCTAAGAAAATCCCGCGAGATTTTTAGACTTTCAGTGGACAATGGGGTTGGCAATACTAACATCCAAGCTGTTCCTTCCTTGGCCTACAGAGTGCGGCATTGAAAAGAGCTAAGTGCCATCAGGACGCCTGGCCACAGTGGTCCATGTCTGGGACAGTGGTCAGTCTGATGAGAAGGCATGCATGGCCCCTCCTTGGGATTCTCTGAGTGCCTGGGCAAAACCAGACTTCACTGAAGCGTCTCAGAGAGAGAACTGGGGTTTCTGATGCGCCATCCCAATCATGTGGAGAAAATGAAAAATGAATAAAGATGAACGGGGAAAAAAAGGAGATGAGCAAATACAGCCAAATTGCTATCCTGGTTCCACTTGAGTGATGGCTATATTTTATCATTTTTCTTTGAACATTAATTACTAAAAAATACAAAATATAAATTGAAGATATAATGATGAAATACATAGGAGGGTCTGTAAAAAATCGCAAGACTAAAGAAGGCCCTTGTTTGTTCGTTTCGTTTTATGTAACCGCCATTTCTTCTGCCCTACTGAGATTTCTCTTGCTAAGCCAACCTCCGTTTTCATACACATACAGCCATGTACCCAAAGGCCTGATCCAAAACCTTTCTTGGCATTCTCTTTAATGAAACATGGGACCGTTAAAGTGTTCCTACCCTTATACCAAACACATATATATGTATATATATATATGCATATATATGCATATATATATATATGTGTGTGTGTGTGTGTGTGTGTATATATATATATATGTATATATATATATATATATATATATATATATATATATATATATATATACTAATGAACTATTCCTGGTATTTCACTGTGGTGCCTCCTGACAGCTCTCTGGTCAGATGATAAACTGGCCTTCTCTTTTCCAGTTAAGGATACTGCTCGGCTTCGCCTAACCTTTTCTCTTAGCCTCTTCTTAATAACATCTACGGGAAGCTATGTGATGTGTTTGCTTCATAGTCTCAAATTCCTTAGCTACAGTTCTGATCCTTAAGAAGCTGATGTTTAAAGGCAGAGGTAAAATGTGTAAAACCATGTCTTCGTTTCCAAGGCCTTTAGAATGGAGTTCTGTATGAGTCATGATGTAGGCTAAGATGCTTCAACAAGGCAACTCACCGTACAGTGGCTTAATCCAGGCATAAATGCATCTCTCCTTTAAGTAGGTGTGTGGTCTAGGGCTGAGAGAATGATCCTGAGAGCCACAGCTTTTAACTCTGGCTCCAAAGTGGCTGCTTCAAGCACTCACCATCACGTCTGTAACCCAAACAGCAGGGGGCAGTAAGGGAACAAGGGAATTGTACACCATGCTCCCAAAGGCATGACCTGAAAGTCATACCCATCAATTCTGTTCTCATCCCATTGGTCAGAACAGACTGCAAAGGTGGAGGGGAAATGGAGTCCAAACAGAAAGAGAAGAAGCTAAAGGGTGAAAATGGAAACTTTCAGTCAGAGCTAGCTACTGGACTCAAACCCAGTGCTTATTTAAAGCATGAAACACCAAATTCAATAGCGATTTGCCCCAAAATGAATGCGCACAATTGCTGTTACAGATCTCTAAGAGATCCTGCAGGTAACGTCTCAGGCAAATCCTGTGATTCAGCTGATCTGGGAAAATCATAGAGCGACTTGGCTACTGTTTCCTTAGCTTTGTGCTTGGCCTTAACTTTCATGGGAGGCTGGCAGTTCTCCAGTTCTCTGCATGGAGAGTCCCAGGTTTCCTCACTGAAACATCACCAAGAGAGCCGCCCCTAACATATATCTCCATAGTCCTGGTTGCAGGAATTTTGATTAAAAAATCCATTATACAGCATAAGGGTCAGGATATATGTTCCAACTTGCCATACATTCTCTGGTAATCATATACTATTTTCTTCTTTAAATCAATACTGTGGAGTCAGGCTGCGGTATAACTTCCAAAGAAGAGGACCTGGCGCGGGATTTATTTTCCATTAAAATTTGTGTCTGGTGCCCTATATTCCAGACGAAGCGATCAGCTCCCCACATTCTTTGTTCCTCCCGCCGGCTCCTCCCTTCCCCCCTTCCCTCAAGTCACAGCTTTTGAATATGAAAAAGCTCCTTTCAAAACACTAAATGTATTCGTCCCGAAAAGCCTTTGAGGCCCTCTTCATAATCACAACCATTTCTTATTTAATAAACAATCGCTGTCTCATTAAATGTAAATTAGTTCTTTATCCTTCGCGGTGTTTGTTGAATCTATTACTTACTGTGTTTACCTGGTTTGTTTCCTATGGCAGGAAAGCTTTCTGTAAACTGCTCACACAGAGAAAGTGGAGATGAAGGCATTTTCTCCGCGCTTAAGCCTCCGCTTAAGAGAGAGAACAGCCCTCTCTCTCTAAGTTCTCCTGATGGTCCCGGGATTTTTGGCAGCTGGCAATTGGACTCTGGGGCTTTGTCTCTCAAGATGCTAATGTGTGCCTCTCAGGTACAGCTCGGGAGGACGCAGGGGACTTGCTACAGGTGGGGAATGGGAGGTCTTTGAGAGGAACACGCACAGTGGATCCTTCGCGGAGGAGAAAATGAGCCCTTTACGGGCGCGGCACCATTTGGCACTTGGAGTCCCTCGCTCCTCCACGCGTGTCCAAGTTTCCTGGCTCGCGGGGCACAGGGGAGGCCGTCTGTTCCAGCAGGCTTTCCCTGATTAGATCGGCTGCTTGGCAAACACACGCTCCGATAATGGATAGTGGAATATTTTTGTAATTTCCAAGCTTGCGCCTAACAGCTTAGCAGTTGGCCTTACCGTTTAAAGAAAATGGATAATAATCATGACTAATGTGGCCATTTCCATTCAAAAATTGCGACTGGTGCTTAATTAAATCTCCCGGTAACATTTGGACGTGGAGGTTCAGCCTGCCCGTGTGATCCGTGAATGAAAGAGGGTCCGAGGAGAGGGGGAGGGGCCTTCGGGAGCTCGCTGTGCGAGAGGTGGTGGCCCCACATGTGGTGGAAGACCCTAGAGCCGTGGTGGGCAAACTGCGGCTCGCGAGCCACCTGCGGCTCTTTGGCCCTTGAAGGGTGGCTCTTCCACAAAATACCACGGCCTGGGCGAGTCTGTTTTGAAGAAGTGGCGTTAGAAGAAGTTTAAGTTTAAAAAATGTGGCTCTCCAAAGAAATGTCAATCGTTTTCCTGTTGATATTTGACTGTTGACGAATGAGTTTGCCAACCACTGACCTAGAGAATCTTCCAGAACTCAGCCCTCTCAGTGGATTGATCCTTGGCAGCCTGGCCGTGAAAGTGTCTAAAACTGTCAGAGGCTCCTTAGTATCCATCACTGAGCTGCGTGAGGGTTTGGTGAGGGCTCCAGACAACCCTTCTCCTGACCATATCTTTAAATATATATTTTTTATTGGTTTTTGCTGAGAGGAAGGGAGAGAGGGATAGAAAATCAGAAACATCCATGAGAGAGAGAGAGACATCGATCAGCTGCCTCTTGCACGCCCCCTACTGGGGATGTTCCCTCAACTGAGGTACATGCCCTTGACCAGAAGAAGCGAACCTGAGACCTTTCAGTCCGCAGACCGACGCTCTATCCACTGAGCCAAACCGGTTTCAGCCTGACCATGTCTTATGAAGAGAAGACTCACTGCTGTGCAGACCGAGCAACGGCTGCTGGTTGACCAGATGGCTTCAGGCAGAGCCTGCCCTGGATGGCAAAGAATCCCTCATCATAACGGATGTTCCTTTGGATTCCCAAGTCCTTTCAGTATAATAGCATTCCTTATCTCTTCTGGGTCAATTTTAATACAAAGAACCCGGCGAATAATAAAAATCTGAAAATCTTGGTATCTAGAGAGGAAGTCTTCTAGATGGAACCCCTTATTATAGAAGTGAGAAGCTAAGCACCCCGATCTCTCACCCACCCCAAAAGCTGACCTCAGTTTATTTCAGTCCGTTCTATCCCAGAAGGGCCTGGGACCCCGGTCTCCTGCCTGGCAGAACCTTTTCCATCAGCATCACACATGACTCTTTCACTGTGAAAATCGGAACCTATTTTTATGCCTTCATTTCCCATTGGGGGACAGGCGAGAGGTGGGGTGAGAGCACCATTTGTCAGTGTCCTGCTTGTGTTCATCCGTCCGGTCGCGCCAGGGCCATTGGCTCCACGGTCCCCCGCTTGCGCTCACCTAATTCCTTTGGCCTTCCGTCAGAACCTCTCTTCTTCACCTCCTTTTGTCTCGTCTTCTCAACGTGTAAAATCAGGCAAATCAGATTTACCCCTCACCCTCTAGGGATGCTTGAAGATTGATAACATGTCAGGAAAAAAGACTGGATTTATTAGAATTTCACCATACCCTCTTTAAGGGGAGAAGAGTCCGCCGAGAAAAGGAATTGGAAATAAGTTTCTCTTGCGTTAGTTTGTAAAGTCCCTCTCCCCTCCCTCCTGCTATTATTGTTTTTAAAATTTGTTTGTTCTGGTTCGACTGCCGTGTTAAGTCTTTTATGAAGGTCTCGCCGGTTCCCAGGGCACTGAAGCAGGACAGAGGGAAGGAGGAGGCCGCGCGCCCAGCCCCCCGAGCTCAGCTGTCACGCTGACTTATGATGGATGAGGGGAAAGTCTATTTCTCATCCGCAGTGGGGGGAGGCGAAGTGTAAAGAGAGAGACACCCACAGTCTCTGGCCGATTCATCTTGCAGCAGATAAACTCGCCGAAGCTGCAGACTTTGGAGGGGAAGAGAGAAAGAATGAAGAATCAGATTCATTATGTGAAGTGTAATCTCACAAGGAAATATCAAAATAATGTCAGCAGCATCCAAGACTGGGGGGGAGGGGGGGAGAGGGTGGGAAATCTGCTGATGGTATTTGTCATCTGCTAAACCAGGCGTGCAGGCAGCGAGGCGGTGGGCCCGCTGCTCTTGATGCAAACAGCTTTCCCACCGAAATTATGCAAGAGGCCGGGCAGGGCCCAGGGCGTTTCATGGTGAATGAAATCAGGAGGTGCAGCGGGCACACAGGAGGCCGATCTCAAGGCCCTCCTTCCCCAGGCTCAAATGCATCTTCAGCATCGTTTATTGTCCGCATGGAGGGTAGGTATCGGTAATCCCATGAATGGGGTTACAAGGAGCTTTCTCTCCAGGTTTGAGCCGCGCTCTCCCTGGACAGAGGCAGCCTGCAGCCGGCAAATGAAAACAGATACAGTGATACCTCGAGATACGAGTTTAATTCGTTCCGTAACCTTGAGGCGTGGGGAACTATGAGACGCTCGAGTCGAGGTAAACTGGTGGGTCGTGTGCAGCCGGCCGATCCTCGCGATGACTCCTCTCTCAAATGTTGCTCGTATTTCAAAGCAAAAATCGCTCACTCGACGGCTCGTATCTCAAAAATCTCGTATGTTAGGGCACTCGTATCTCGAGGTACCACTGTAGTTTGGGGAGCCTTGCCCTCACACTGGAACCTGCTTGGTGGCCTGAAATTCCCTCCTTTCTGCATATGCACGAGGCACCAGGCCCTTCCTGCTCACACACCTCCATAGCCCTGGCCCCTCCCACCCGCCCCAGGAGGGAGGAGATGCAGAAAACCCCTCCCGACTCTGGGCATGGGGGTAACTTTTGCAATTTCTCTCCGGGTCCCGCTTCTCATTCTCAGAGTGACCTTGGGCAAATGGCTTTTCCCTCCCTGAGCCTCAGTTTCCACATCTGGAACGCCGAGATAATAGCCCCCCCTGCCTCCTGGGGAAGGAAATCGCAAGACTTAATTAATTAACGGTTGGCAAAGCCTCGGAGACCTTTGCCCCGAAGAATCCGTGGGAGTGCAAATCATTAGGAGTCTCGCATGTGGGAGCCTGCGAGCCAGTTTTGCTGGTGAAGCCCAGGATCGTTTTTTTTTGGAAGAAAATAATATTAATTTCGACTCGGAGTCATTTAGCAGGTAGTGGGGTTGGGAGGAAATTAGTGTTTGCTGAGGACAGGCTGTTGAAAGGAAGTCCCAGCTGGCCTTGGAGGGAGAGTTTGCAGGAACTGTTTGCCTCTTTCCCTGGGCATCCCCTCTTCACACCTTTCTCTGGTCCCCCAGCTTCATGCTCCCCTCAGGGGGGGCGGTGGGAGGAGCCTCCTTTCTTCTGGAGGCGCTTCAGATCCCCCTGCACTGTGGGGTCCTCACCCCTGCACTGCATCCTGCCCACTGCCCTTCGCAGCAGCCAGTCCTCCTGTTCCCGCCACTTCCTTTGGCTCTGCTCAGAAGCCAAGCCAAGTTCTTTTTTTAAAGAGACATGACTTCATACAATCACCTTGGATCAGTGGTTCTCAACCTTCCTAAGGTTGTGACCCTTGCATACAGTTCCTCACATGGTGGGTGACCCCCAACCATGAAATTTTGCTACTGTGATGCATCGTGATGTAAATATCTGCATTTTCCGATGGTCTTAGGCAACCCCTGTGAAAGGGTCGTTCGACCCCCAAAAGGGTCTCGACCCACAGGTTGAGAACCATTGCCTTGGATGGATTTCTAATAACGGGCCCCTTCGCTCTGAAAAGCATCCAACTCCTTTATTGGGTCAAATGAACCTCCTCCCCACAAGACAACGGCCCACGTCTCCACAGGAGTAAAAATCAGGCCAGACCTATGCAGTCATTCTCTCCACTTCTTCTCTCTGTCCCAGAGGGTTCATGGATGCCCCCCGCTCTCCCAAGCTCAGCATCACGTCGGCCCCTCCAGCAAACCTCCAGGATTGTGCTGCTTCTCAAAAACCTGCAGGTGCTCTTGTTGCTACGTGGGGAAAGGACAGATGCAACCCACTCCTGGGACCTTCTGACCTCGGGCCACCAGGAAGGTCAAATTGACCGAGTTTGCACTTGCTCCTTCGTGTCAGAGCCCAGGCAGTCAGTGAGGTGGAGGCTCAGGAGTTCATGCCCTTAAGCTTTTGGAAACCATTGTTCATTCCATTTTGCTGAGAAAGAAACTGAGTAGCAAAAAAGGAATTTTTCAGTTGTCCTTTCTTTCACCCTGGGCACAACGACAGCGGGTGACTGTCATTCCTACCCGCCTGCCCTTTATCTCTCTGCCACACCCCTCAACTCTCTCATCCATTTTCTTTTTCTTTTTTTATTTTGAAAAACCTTGTAAGTGTGGTTTTGAACTCTATATCCAGTCTTTTGTTTTCCTCCATTTCTTTTGTTTGTGATCTGTTCCCTTGTCTCTGCATTTTCACTGTGCCGGGAGAACTTCTGTGTTGGATTCAGCCTTATGATACCAGACGTGCAAAACTGCAAAAGCCTCTCTGTAGGGATTGGGATGGGTGGAGTCTCAGGGCTTAACAGACCGCCTTGCCTTCCAGTCGGCTCCTCCCTCCTTGGCCCCTGGGTCTCCGTCACTAGTGCCATCAAGGTGTGCTACACTCTGGGAGGTACCAACCCTGGTCTCACGTGTCTGTGAGAGGGCAGGCGGGTGGGAATGACAGTAACCCACGTGTTGGCAGAGGTCTGCCCGCTGCACATTGGCTGGTGTGGTCGCTTCCACCATGTACTGTCTGGACAAGCGCGGCTCCACGACCTCCCCCTGCTGCTGTACCCCCTCGTCCTGTGGCGTCTTGCCTCCGAGTCTACCCAGAGCCTTACGGAAGCACCGTTGTTTCCAGAATAAAGGCATGTTGCTGCCTTTATTCCTGCTTGCTCCAGTTCTTTCTGGAAAAATGCAGTCCAGGCTCTGGGCCCAGGCAGAGCTCCTTCTCGATGAAGTTTCAGATCTAATCCCTGCATCTCCACCCTTCTCAGCTAGAGCAGTCATGTCTGCCTGTGTGCCCTTCCAAACTTCGTGGAACTCGATGGTGACCAGGCTCAGAGGTGGGCTGGACATTGATGTGTTCAGGGCACCGCCCCCTTCTAGCCTGGAAGCATCTTGAAAACAGTGCCAGGCCCTTCATTGATGTTCAATAGATTTGTTTTTAAAGAGATATTTTTATTGATTTCAGAGAGGAAGGGGGAGGGAGAGAGAGAGAAACATTAATGATGAGAGAGAATCATCGAGGCTGCCTCCTGTACGCCCCATACTGGGCATCAAGCCCACAACCAGGGCATGTGCCCTGACCTTGAATAGAGCCATGACCTTCTGGTTCGTTGGTTGATGCTCAACCACTGAGCCTCACCAGCCAGGCTCCTAATAGATGTTTAATGAACGAATGTGTGAGCAAATGAGTGCCATTAGGTTCCACCTTTGTAGAGCAAAAACAATTCAGATACAGTGGTACCTCGAGATATGAGTGCCCTAACATACGAGATTTTTGAGATACGAGCCGTCGAGCGATTTTTGCTTTGAAATACGAGCAACATTTGAGATAGGAGTAATCTAGAGGATCGGCCGGCTGCACACGACCCACCAGTTTACCGTAACTCGAGCGTCTCATAGTTTCCCACGCCTCAAGGTTATGGAACGAATTAAACTCGTATCTCGAGGTACCACTGTATTTGTTTTATGTTGCATATGTGCTAGAAAAATATCTGAGAAGTCTACCTAGGGCCTTGCATCCCTGTGGGTGGTCCGCACGCTGCTTCTGATGAATGTGGTCTGGTGCTGAAATCATTCCGTGCCCCCGTTCCAGAGAAACAGTGCACACGTTTTAGTGAGTGCTCTCTCCAACCGTATTCTCAGGACCATCTCGATCCTGTGACCAGTACCAGGGTTCCAACTCAGTTGGGTTCCTTGATCCTCACGCTAAGAAAGTCCTTTGTTCTACGTTCCATCCTCTCACTCTACGAGCCCCCAGCTCGAACACCATCTATTTTCGAAGAAAAATGAGTGAGCCGTGTCTACACACCCGAACTGAAGTGCTTAGGAATGCAACTGGCATGTCCATATCAGATAATATTATATTATTAGAAACCTGTTTAATGGGTTCCCAGCGTGTGCTTTTAATGTCTCTCCCTTCCACCTCACGTCTCATTCTGTGCAGTCAATGCCATCGTGATAAGACCCATCATAGCTCGCGAGGCGCGGGGAGAAATTAAACATTTAGGGACCCCGGCAGCACCACGCTGATTGGCCTCAAATGATGCCGCTAAACTGACAGATGCGTTGGTCTGCTCTCGCCGGGGCGAGTCAGGCTTCCTTGTGGAATGTCACAGATTCCTTCACAGCGAGCAGATAAAAACAAATCGGGAACTCCTTTCTTTCACCTTTATGCTGCCTTTTTTTTTCTGGAGGGATCCTTGGCGTGCCTGCCCGTGGTGTGCATGTGTGCGTGTGCGCACGTGTGTGCACGTGTGTGCACGTGCTGCGTGCCAGGGGGCTGCCGCAGGAGAGCCAGATTGCCACTCAACTCATCATTCACTCAGCGTGAGTCTGGACCTCGCCGAGGCTGACCCTTTTCTTCCCGGCCATTCTGCTAATTGAGCCGCGCGTGCCAGCTCCTGAAATGCAAGGACAATCTTTTCAGCCGGGAGAGCACCTTGCGCCTCTGAGCCCAAAGCGGCCAACTTCAAACCGCTTAATAAAACTCTTAAAAGGATGATATTGTCGGGCCAAGTGCTAAGGGTTCCTGCTTTCGCGCGGGTTGTCTTTTCATTAAGCCGGGAAGCCGTGTGTGTGTGTGTGTGTGTGTGTGTGTGTGTGTGTGTGTGTGTGTGTTAAAGGGAGAGGGATGGGGAGGCAGGAGAGGAAAGGGATAAAGGCGGCCTTTTGTAGCCTGCAGCCTCTTGTTTGCAGATTATTTGTCCAAGACGCTCCGTAGAATAGCAATTGCCTGTGATTAGAAGTCTGCCCAGGTACCACCCTGAACGGAGGCCGCTTTAAAAGCGAGAGCCGTCCCTCGGCGAAGCCAGACATTTTAGATCTGGAAACGTGGCTCAGGTGAAATGTGCCTTCGCCGTGGGCAGGGCTCGGCGGAGGCTTGGGCAGAGGGGCTGGGCCAGGGCGCTGGGCCAGGCATGGAAGGCAGGTTCTGTGCTTTGCTTCCGTCTGTCACTAAAAAGCAGGCTGTGTCCTCATTCCCAGAGAGGCATTTTGGGGGGCCAGGAAAAGGACAAGCTGGAATGGGGGATTAGGAACACCTTGCAGTCTGGTCAGAGACGCTTTAAATTTTTTATTTTATATTATTGATTTTTTTACAGAGAGGAAGGGTGAGGAATAGAGAGTTAGAAACATTGATGAGAGAGAGACATCGATCAGCCGCCTCCTGCACGCCCCCTACTGGGAATGTGCCCGCAACCAAAGTACATGCCCTTGACCGGAATCGAACCTGGGACCTTTCAGTCTGCAGGCCGATGCTCTATCCACTGAGCCAAACCGGTTTCGGCAGAGAGAGACGCTTTAAAAAACCCTGGATCCAAAAGCCTCAGCGATTCTCATTGGACGTGCCGCTATTTACTGCCCGTTCTCTCAGACCTTCCGTGTCATGAGTAATTATATTCACCCAAACACTTTGTAAGGTTCTTTTGTGGAAATTATGGTAATTCTCAATGGAAGTGTGATGTGCAGTTGTGGAAAGGCTGATGTTTCTGTCCCAGATGCCCTCACAAAGCGGCTTCCTGGATTCCCCCCATTTGTCCATGGTGAGAAGCTGGTGGCTGGGGACATGGCATGTCATCTAGGTCCTAGGGACCCGAATTCTTACCACGTGACCATGGAGTCAGAGGTGCTTTCGGAGTGCACGGTCTGTGCTCAGAGACCCCCTGCTGGGTGGTCACCCTCAAACCTCAGCTACCCCTGCTCCCCACCTCCCTGAACGTGGTGGGCTCACACAGCATGCACTCTGCTGGGTCTGGTGCAGCTCTCTCCGCACAGGTCTCAAGTCTGTCCACGCCGGGGCATGTGTCAGTACAGAGAGATTGTTTGAGCCAATAGAAACCACGCAGTCTGGGTGGCTCAAGCACGCCCAGCTGGTGTGGCTCAGCCTGTGAACCAGGAGGTCACGGTTCGATTCCCGGTCAGGGCACATGCCTGAGTTGTGGGCTCCATCCCCAATGTAGGTAGGCAGGAGGCAGTCATTCCTGTTTATCCAATGTTCTCTTGTCCCCACTGCCTTTCCCTGGAATTTCTTCTTAATACATAAAACCCAGGTTTTTTCTCTCTCTCACTTTTTTCGGTTCTGGAAACACAGGCCTTCCTGGCTCAGGCCTTGGCTTCCCACTTCTTAGCCTTGCACACAGTTCTCCTTAGAAGCAGCCCCATGTCTAGCTGGCTGTGGCTCCTGACCCGGCCCAGGGCTCCAGAACGTACCTGGGTCCTTTGTTGATTCTTGCCTTCTTCCCAGATATCCCTGAGTCTGTCTAACTCCTCCCTTTCCCCTGCTCTTTGCTCTGGAGCAGGGGTTCTCAACCTTTCTAATGCTGTGACCCTTGAATACAGTTCCTCATGTTGTGCTGACCCCCAACCATAAAATCATTTTCGTTGCTGCTTCATAACTATCATTTTGCTACCGTGAATGCATCGTAATCTAAATATCTGTGTTTTTTGATGGTCTGAGGCTCTATAGGAGTGGTTCTCAACCTGTGAGTCTCGACCCACAGGTTGAGAACTGCTAGTAGGGTCACCTAAGGCCATCAGAAAACACAGATATTTATATTACAATTGATAACAGTAACAAATGACAGTTATGAGGTAGCAACAGAAATAATTTTATGGTTGAGGGTCACTACAACATGAGGAACTGTGTTCAAAGGTCGCAGCATTAGAAAGGTTGAGAACCACTGCTCTGGAGTCTCCCACCCTGGGGTCCTCTTCCCCAAGAGCCCTTCCCCAGAACCAAGGATGCTTCGGACACGCACAACAACTGCACCTGTTAGACCCCCTCCCCTCCCCGCAACGCTACACAAAGTCACCACTCCCATCCCAGCCCTTCCATCCAGTCTGGGTGTCCCCCTTCCCCAACCCCGCCTTCTCCCTCGCCCTCTTTTCCCAGCTGTGCTTTTCGGATCCCCGGTGCGACAGATTTCAGCCGCCACCGGTGTCCCTGCTTCTCTGTCCCTCTGGATGCCTGTGATCTCCATGAAAGGCTTCTCAGAGGCGTCGCCTGAATGGCGAGGCACGGGAGGCACACAAAGCCGGCCGCTCAGACTTCCCCGGGAGTTGAAAAAGGCCCCGTCGCCCTGGAAATGAGGCTGTTGAGGTGTGTGACACGGTTCGCGCTTTTGGCAGAGACTTTTTAAAGAGCCTCGGAGCCCAATCAAGAGGAGGTGGAACTGCAGCGTTTCAAGACACCCAACTCTTCCGCTGATGAAGGAGAAGGCGCGCAGACGCAGGTGGAATGAGAAGCAGGCTCCCGGAGCGCAGAAAGCCACCTGGCCTTCTGTCTGCCTGCTTGTCACCTCTGGACAGCCTTCCGAGTCATTGTGGGGAGGTGGGGGTGCAGAGAGGGAGCAGAGCTGAGTGGGGGAGCATCGCCCCACCTTTGAAGCCTCTCTTCCTCCCAGCAGCTCGGGCATCCTAAACAGGAGCGAGAGGGCAGCAGTGAGCCTGTGATGTGCTGGGAGAGGGTCGGAGAACCCGGGCAACTCCAGGCTTGTGGCGGGAGTGCAGGTGCTGTTGTTTTTCCCTCCGTCCTCGAAATAAAATCGGACCCTCGAGAGAGTGACGTTGGCACCAGGAAAGCCAGTTTTCACCCTGGCTCCGCTCATTTATCATGCTCTCCCCGAGCCTCAGTTTGCTCATTTGCAAAATTCCTGCCTTTCCGAACGGCAGAAAGGAGCGGATGAAATGTCTTCTATAAAGTGCTCGCGGTAGGCAGTCCATATAAATTAACCTGCGCGGGGTTTTCGGATGGCAAGAAAATGAAGGCAGGGACTCCCAGCCAGCAGGTTGAGGCTCACTTCAGTCGGAAAGAAATTCCTCCGGTGGTTGGACGGCAGCAGAATTTCGGCTGTTTTTCAAAGTGTCACCCGAAGAAGCAAACAAAATACCTCTCCCAGCCAAGAGCCCTCTTCTGAAGCAGGCCCCTCTGCTAAGACTGCAGGGGAGAAGCAGAAGGAAAATATAGAGATTGTTTCAGCCAATAGAAGCTATGCATTCTGGGTGGCTCAGACATGCCCAGCTGGTGTGGCTCAGTCTATGAACCAGGAGGTCACGGTTCGATTCCCGGTCAGGGCACATGCCTGAGTTGTGGGCTGGATCCCCAGTGTAGGTAGGCAGGAGGCAGCCGATCAATGTTTCTCATCATTGATGTTTCTATCTCAATCTCCCTTTCCCTTTCTCTCTCAAATGAATTGAAAATGTGTGTTTTTTAAATATATTTTATTGATTTTTTACAGAGAGGAAGGAAGAGGGATAAAGAGCTAGAAACATCGATGAGAGACATTGATCAGCTGCCTCCTGCATGCCCCCTACTGAGGATGTGCCCGCAACCAAGGTACATGCCCCTGACCGGAATCGAACCTGGGACCTTTCAGACCACAGGCTGACGCTCTATCCATTGAGCCAAACTGGTTTTGGTGAAAATGTATTTTTTTTAAAGAAAGTACACTCTGTCTTGCCAGCATTCTCTGGCCTCCGAATCCCCTTTGAATACAGAAAATGCCCAATAATGGGTCTTTGCAGAAAGGCTGGAGACCAGTTTCTTTATTAATCAGAACCTGATGACCGGATCGTCAGCCGCCTCGGGGTTTGGTAGTGAGAATGAGTTTGCCCCTTCCTGTGGGCTTTTTTCTAGAAGGAAAGATGAATCTTTCACCTGGAACATTCGAATCCCAGAGGCTGCAGAGGAGACCACAGCACATCATGCTTTTGTGTGATGGGGGTCTGTGTGTTCTTTTCCTTCTGCTTCTTCAGTGCATTTTCCTTTAGCGCCTTTCCTGGTTCCAGCACAGCGGTGTTGGAATTAAATCCAGCCCTAGCCAGTTTGGCTTAGTGGATGGAGTGTTGACCTGCAGACCAAAGAGTCTCAGCTTTGATTCCGGTCAAGGGCAATGCCTGGGTTGTGGGCTGGTTCAATGTCCAGGAGCCAGCTAATCAATTATTCCCTCTTATCAATGATGTTTCTCTCTTCCTCTCCCTTCCTCTCTGAAATTAATAAAAATATATATATTTTTAAGAAGAACAGAATTCATATTGGAGGGTGCAGGAAGCTAAAGATCCGGTGTGTGCTTCTGGATTACTGGATGGAGGAGGGTTTCCTATAAAGCTCTTGGAGAGACAGGTCTGGCTCAGCCTTTTGAAATGCAAATAACGTTGAGATGCAGACTTGACTCTGTCTAGCTGCAGGTGAACCATTCAGTAGTGACTGCAATTTGGAAAATGACATCACTCCTTCCCTGCTCAGTTTAGTGAACCTGGAGCCAAAAGCCATCCAAAGTGTCCGTACCCCGTAACTTCAAGCCCCTGGGGTCCTTCACACCCCTGAATTCTTTCAACATCCTAGGGAAAAAAAACCACACAGTTTGTTCTGATTCTATTTTCCGTAAACCGAGACCTGGGTAGTGGGGATGGATGTATTGTGTCTGAGATTGTGCAGTGAATGGGGAAGATTTCAAGTCCAGTGGGGTATACCCACTGGACCACAGCGAAGACCCTAAGAAACACACATGTCTGTGTGTGTGAGTAGGCGTGCACATTGTTGTGCACCCATGTGCGTATGGACATCCACTTAGTGATGGACAGTCGGTGCCAATCCCAGAGTCCCCTGGGAGAGAAGAAGAAAGGAATATGTCACAGAGGGACGAAGTGGGACTTAAGCTTTGTAAAGAAAGCCCTATTATCCCACCTGGAAAGTTTCTATTTCTCTCCCACATCTGCATCCTGTCTCGGCCACTGAGCTGGGGTCTCCCCGTAGAGAGGAAGGAAGGTTCTCTCCCCTCCCTAGGACTTCTGCTGGAGCAGCCTGCGAGCCGTTTGAACAGCAGCGGGCCCCTCGGGTCACCTGCCCATCTCGTCCTGGCAGGCTCGGGGGAAATCCGACAGCATGTTTGCATCTGTGCTGGATGCGACAGCACCCCAGTCAGGAGGGTTTCCCCAAAGGGTTCCTTGTCAAAGCCGTCCCCTTGGATGGTTCTTGAAACAAAACAGGGAAGAGGGCTCTACAGTTCGCCAGTTTGTGAAACAGTTGGTCGCTCTGAAGGATGCGCGATGGACTTTGGCATTCAAACCCTTGGGGAAGGTCTGCAGAAACCAGGAACCCAAAGTTGAATGATGGTAAGACTCCCAGGCTTTTTTTTAATATATATTTTATTGATTTTTTACAGAGAGGAAGGGAGAGGGATAGACAGTCAGAAACATCGATGAGAGAGAGCCATCGATCAGCCACCTCCTGCACAACCCCCACTGGGGATATGCCCGCAACCAAGGCACACGCCCCTGACCGGAATCGAACCTGGGACCTCTCAGTCCGGAGACCGACGCTCTACCACTGAGCCAAACCGGTTTCGGCGACTCCCAGGCTTTTATAGAGACACCGTTTAAACACCTTCAGGAACAGGAATCCCACTAGTCCATTAAATCTTTCTCCCCCAAAATGTTCTTCCAGTGTATGTCTTGGGGGGGCTGAGGACATCTTTTATTTTCTAGTTGAGGTGTTTCTACCATAGTATTGATATCACAGTTCCTACCATATAGAGATCCGCTCTTTCTAATAGGGCCTGTAAGAAAATGGAAATAATGTAACGTGTACATTCTGAGTAGTAGCATATGTAAGGACATAACCTTGTTCCACTGTCAGGTCGCTATGACTTTGAGGGTTTAGATCATTGAATTGGAACCTACCAATCACAGCCTGTGCCTCCTACCTTTGCCCCATTTCCTCCTATGATATAGCTGCATTTCTGCAAGAATATAGTTCGGTCCAAAGCAGTCGTTGGGGTCGGGGCAGGGCTGGCAATAGTAACAGTGCACGGGGTGGGGCATCTGGCCAGGCCTAGCTGATCTCTCTAGTCCAGTGGTTCTCAACCTGTGGGTCGCAACCCCTTTGCGGGTCGAACGACCCTTTCACAGGGGTCGCCTAAGACTATTGGAAAACACCTATTTCCCATGGTCTTAGGAACCAACACATCGCTCCTCGGTGTAGCAATGTGTGGCAATGTAGTTTACTGTTGTCATATGAAGACTGTTAACCATGCTACACCACGATTCAAGACAAAATTTCATTTATTTGTAATTAGAAATAAATATTTCACAATATATAATTACATATTGTTTTTGTGATTAATCTCTATGCTTTAATTATGTTCAATTTGTAACAATGAAAATACATCCTGCCTATCAGATATTTACATTACAGTTCATAACAGTAGCAAAATCACAGTGATGAAGTAGCAACGGAAATAATTTTATGGTTGGGGGTCACCGCCCCATGAGGAGCTGTCTTAGAGGGTCGCGGCATTAGGAAGGTTGAGAACCGCTGCTCTAGTCCCTTTTAGGTTCTTGCTCTCTCCCGGCTGGCTGGGTATGCCGTGGATTTCAGTCGAATTTTTTAAGTGGCAAACAGACTCGAAAAGGAGGAGAAGTGCAATGCGTCCTCCATTACCAGGGATAACATTTCATTTCGCTCCTTGTCTGATGCTATTCAGGACTCTTATCTCCCTCCACGCTCAATAGGCAATAGAAATCTATATGTCGGCAGAAAGCCAGCCTCAGACACGGGATCCAGAAGGGCTGGGAGGAGGGCGTCTGGAGATGTGTGTGCCGCCTTCCTTCCACTCTGTTCCTTCCGGTTAGAAAGGGAGGAGCCCACCCCAGGCCATAAATAACCAGGCCCTCTGCGATGCCCCCCGCTTCCGAGCCTGGTTCTGTCCGCATGGGCTGCAGAGTCTACAGGATGGCATCCCTTTCAACTATTCTCCAGCGCAGTTGGAGAAAGATGAAAGGAAGCAGCAGGCTGCCAATAGTTAAGGGGTCTTCTTTCCAAAGAAGCAGGATTAGTCTGGAACTAAATGTGCCGAAGGGAGATCCTGCCTTAGCACCCTCTCCCCTGCCCTACCGTGCTCTGCTCATCTCTTGAGCTTTTGCCTGAGTCTTTGGGCCCTGAGATCATCAAAGATTACCTGTCTTTCTACTCCTCTCCTGCAATGTTGTACCCTCAACTTCACACATGAAGAGGCTCTGTTTCATGCCAATCCTTTACCAGCAGAGGAAGCCTGCTTTTCATTCACACAAAAGGCAATGCCTCCCTCCGAAGCGAAAGGTAATCTCTAACAGCAGACTCACCTGGGGGAGCTCCTGAGGACAGACACAGCTTCTGAGACACCTGCAAGAGTGGCCGATGGCACCTGCCAAGGTCACATTTGAGGATGAGTCCTGATAGGAATAGTCTGATTGCAAATAGAGTGGTACCTCGAGATACGAGTTTAATTCGTTCCGTAACCTTGAGGCGTGGGAAACTATGAGACCCTGGAGTTGAGGTAAACTGGTGGGTCGTGTGCAGCCGGCCGATCCTCGTGATTACTCGTATCTCAAATGTTGCTAGTATTTCAAAGCAAAAATAGCTCGCTCGATGGCTCGTATCTCAAAAATCTCGTATGGTAGGGCACTCGTATCTCGAGGTACCACTATAGTAGAGCCCCTCTAGTCAGGTTAATTTTAGCTTTGCCAGTTTTTCTCTGCGTGGCCCTAGGGACGTAATGACATCCCCAGTGGTATGTCTACTATGAGAGCATTATGCGATCTTCTTTGTAAATGCTTAGCTCTTTGTAAACACTTGAAAGTAGTATGCCCCATACACTGCTAGTAATACAAGGTCACGGGGTCTAAAGGCACATTTCAAGGACTTCCGGTGATTCAAACCTTCATTTGAATTTGGCTCTCTTGATTACAGGCTGTATGATTGGTAGCATGTATTTCACCTCTTGTTAGCACCAGCGACCTCTGTGGTAAACAGGAATACGTCGAATCCTCCTCATTAAGATGGCCGTGGCGGTTGAGGGAATCATGTGTTTCAAAGCGCATTGCGACTAAGAGGCTTTCAGTCCATGTTTGGGGGCGGGCACCTCCTCGGAGCAGATTGCTGGCAACAAATGGCGAGGATTCTTTGGGGCATTTCTAAGTGTGCATCTCAATCGTGGATGTGCTGGTTTGCTCTGCCCCGAGGCCATCGATCGACCCCTCTAGCACATCTGTGAGACACAGAGCCAATGAGGGGAGGGGCGCCCCGTTTCATTAACAAGGCCAGCGGCCCGAGCACCAGTCAATACAGCGCCATCGGGTACCACTCTGGACAGACCCGTTGTTTTCTTCCTGTAAAAGCGCAGTCTTTACACTGCAGCTTGCATCTCGCTTTTTCAAGAAGGACAAAAAGTGGAACATGATTATAAAATGAAGGGGCTGGTTGTGCCCGCTCGGATCCCGGAGTGGCCTGGCCGCCCCTCCAGGGAAATCTAGGACTTCACAGGAGATGGTTTCCTCCTGCCTCCGATTTATTAATATCATTTATTAAGGTCACGTCAGGCAACCCGCAGAATGTTGTCGGTGTTTTCCAGGGAAATGTAGGCACTGTGCATTGAAATTCAGGTGCGGGCAGGCATCTTACCAGGCCTCTTATAATAGGTTTATCGGAATGATGAAGAAATTCACGCCGAATGCTGCTAAAATTAGGTATATTAGTAAGTGGATGAATAGCCATAGCCAACAGGAGCTGAAAAAAACCAATTGATCAATGTCGAGCCGTGGGCTGCCAGGAGACACGGGACATAAACGTTTCCATCAGCAGCTCGGATGAAGACGTACAGATGACACTTATCCGATTTGCGGATGACATGGCATTGGGAGGGAAACCAAATTTATCAGGTGATTGAATCCAGTAAGACCTTGTCAGGCGGGAGGAATGGACCAAACCTACGGTGATGAAATTTAACAGGGGGATGCAGTATCTCATAATTAAGTTCACAAAGTAAATTATTCACCAAGACCGGTTTGGCTCAGTGGATAGAGTGTCGTCTTGCAGACTGAAAGGTCCCGGGTTTGATTCCGGTTGGGGGCATGTACCTTGCTTGCGGGCACATCTCCACTGTGAGGCGTGCAGGAGGCCGCTGATCGATGTCTCTCATTGATGTTTCTGACTTTCTATCTCTCTACTTTCCTCTCTGTAAAAAATTAATAAAATATATATTTTTAAAAAAGTAAATTATTCACATAAGGGTTTACGTCCTATCTCCTGTGAGATTGATGGGCGGTCTAGCTAAGGGCAAGGGGGTAAGGGCTCCCCCTGAAGGTCCTTCCGGTGGAACTGGGCCCAGGAGGATGTGCCTGGGAGAAAGGCGCAGGAGTAATGGAGTTCTGAAGAATACTAATGGGGATTGCAAAAGCGTTTCGTGTCAGCAGGGTGGGAAGGAAAAGGGAAAACATACTGGTTTTACTGATTGTCCATTTCCTGCAAGTTACAAAAGCGAGGTACCTTCCTTCTTTTATGTTACACCAGAGGCCCCGTGCACAAAAATTCGTGCAGCCCTGACTGGTTTGGCTCAGTGGAAAGAGCAACAGCCTGCGGACTGAAGGGTCCTGGGTCTGATTCTGGTCAAGGGCATGTACCTTGGTTGCGGGCACATCTTCAGGAAGCAGCTGATCGATGTCTCTCTCTCATTGATGTTTCTAACTTTCTATCCCTCTCCCTTCCTCTCTGTAAAAAATTAGCTCAGTGGATAGAGCATCAGCCAGCAGACTAAAGGGTCCCAGGCTCAATTCCAGGCAAGGGCATGTACCTTGGTTATAGGCTCCTCCCCGGTCCAGGCACTGGTCTGGGTGCGTGCAGGAAGCAACCCATCGATGTGTCTCTCTCATATCTCTCATATCGATGTTTCTCTCTGTCTTTCCCTCTCTCTTCTGCACTCTCTAAAATATCAGCGGAAAAATATCCTCGGGTGAGGATTTAAACAAATAAAAAGAGCTGACATCCTGGCTCAGTACGCTGCTCAGGACCAGAGGATGGGAGCTCCAGAAAATTACCTTTAATTCTGAAATTCAAAGTCAGTGCAATGCCAGAGACCGAAGCCTCCACTTGGCAAAGGTCATGGCTGCCAGGGGCCGGGCACAGAGAGAGGGCATTGTAGCACTGCTTGAAGACTTGGACTTCTTGGGGTCTTTAAAATCCCTCCCCACGCTGCGGCGACTTTACATGTTAATGACAACTCCGACACAGCAGTTAAGGAAGTCCCGGGATTTTGGCTGCATTTCGAGTGCATCCAGGCCATCTCTGGAATGGCCGTGACAGACTGACTGCCTCAGCCCTTGCGGTCAGCCGCGGGTCACTCCGGGGCGAGCTGTAGTTTTGTGCGGAGCCAGGAGGTGGAGCCGCTCTGTGACAAACCTGGAGGGCCCCCCTGGGAGGCTGGCTGGATGAAGCTGAACCCCGGAGCTCTCAGCGTGGACTGGCAGCCATAAAGGCATGTGAGAGCTAATCGGCGGCCATCTGTCTTCATTTTGCTAACCCCCTCGATTGGATGTCACCAGCAGCTCACTTCCTATATTTATAAACATCCCCAATCAGTCATTTCTCCGCCCGCCGTCACATATTTGCGGCATTAACGCCTGCTGCTTTATCACAGATTGGACTTCATTTCGGGCATAACTCTCCCATACTGTGGTTCTGAGGTCTTTATGGCCGCATTATGGTATATGGCTGAGCTGTGATTATACATCAGCACTGTGGAGCCACGGGCAGTGATCTGGCCCACACCCACCCACCTGCCACCCCTGCCCTCTGTGGGCAGCTCTAGACACAGGAAAAAAATGAGAGAGAGAGAGAGCGCGAGCCACAGGGTTCAGGGCCCACCAGGACTATCCCACAGACCTTGGCATTCACAGGACTCTTCTCTTTTGGCAAAGCGGCCTGACAGATGGAGAGAGTTGATGGAAGGAAAAGAGAGGTGAGCGGCAGAAGTCTGTCATTCAACTGCCCTTTCTCAGAAGCCCCCAGTGGGGGCAGACATTTTGTCTTTGGTCTGAAATCAGAAGTATAATTAGCCTTTCTTCTCTCGCTCTGTATCTCCCTGGTCATATTCACGAGGTCGATTCCTTTACAGCAGTGGTTCTCAACCTTCCTAAGGCTGCAACCCTTGCATACAGTTCCTCATGTGGTGGTGATCCCCAACCATGAAATTTTGCTACTGTTATGCATCGTGACGTAAATATCTGTATTTTCAGATGGTCGTAGGAGACCCCTGTGAAAGGGTCGTTCGACCCCTAAAGGGGTCTCGACCCACAGGTTAAGAACCGCTGCTTTACAGACACAGACAGACAGAAACACCTTCTTGGTGCATGTGGGTCCTTGCAATCCCTAATGGACTCAGGGAGCCACAGGCACAGAGGAAGTGGCAACACCTCCCTCTGCTGGACATCATGATGGCCTCTAAGAGGTGAGAGAGAGGAGTCATGTTGGTCCATGGATAAAACAAAACACGTTGGGGAGGGGAGGAAAACTTTGAGGGAATGATGGGGCCCTGGGATATTGCTGGAAGGGTATAGAATCTTGGGTATGCCGCATGCGTAGTCAAAGAAAATGGGTTTCCTTCTGGAGAACTCCAAGGTTCAGCCAGTGCTTTTTTCTGACTCACAGCGCCAACAGAGCCTCTCTTCCCTTTGCTGGGAGGAGCCTGCTTTTCCTCCCCCGGGTTCCAGCTTCAGAGGCGCTGCCAAATGCCACAGATGTCCCTGACTGCCCCCTTCAGACACCCCACAAGTATCCCTAACTGCATGCAGCTGTTCAGGCTCCATCACCTCTGGCAGCCCCTCATCTCTGCTGTGTCTGTGCGTCTCTCCTCCTTATCTCCAAATGTAGATATCCTGTTTTCCCCCAAAATAAGACAGTGTCTTCTATTAATTTTTGCTCCCAAAGATGTGCTAGGTCTTGTTTTCAGGTGATGTTTTATTTTTCTATGAAGAAGAATAAGGTACACATTTATTGTTGAACAAAAAGAAGCAAATTTATGACCTGTCTATGGTACGGTAATAGTTGTCATCACAAACCAGCTCACTGATTGGTCGCAGTGCAGCCGGAGCTGTTCAGGCAGGGCGAGGTCTCTTTAAATCAGGAGTCAAACGCCTGACGGTAGCTTCGGGGGCCTTATGTTCGGGGGAGGCCTTATTATTGGGGAGGTCTTATTTTGGAGGGGATGCCTTATATTACAGCGAGAGGCAAAACTAGAACTAGGTCTTATTTTCGGGGGATGTCTTACTTTTGGGAAAACAGGGTACAGTTATTTTCCTTGTTCCCCAAAGAGGCATGACCACGTGGTGGTAGCAGAGGGAGTTCCTCCAGGGAATGGAGAAATCGAGTTAGATATCAGACCTCACCCTCCGGACGTCCATCACTCAGGCCACCTGTTCATGGGTGGCCTCCTTCCCTGCCTCCCTGGTCCTTCTCAGAATCCCAGGTGCCCTAACCGATGCTCTCCTCTGCCCCCCACTTCCCAAGGAGACGCATTAGCCACCTCAGCCGGCCTCACCCCTCACAGGTGTTACCCTGCTCAGAAAGAACTCCGACCATTTCCGAAATCCCCTTCCAGTCTGGGCTCTGGCACTTGAGTCTCCAAGTCAAACAGCACTAAAGTATTCCTCACCCTCAACGCTCACCCTCCGTATTCTGCCAAAGAAAAGCTTTCCCGGGGATGAAATCTGCCCCCACAATGCAAAGCACTCGGCAGTCTGTTGTAAAGGAACGTCAGAGTAGCCTTGCGGGGAGATCTGCTCTAAATCTTTGCAACTAGCGCGGGGCGTCGTACGAGATTCTGAGACGAGCATACGAGTCCAGCTCTGGGCTGTCAGCTGTAGGCCGGCTTCGAAGAAACAAAGCTTCTGGTTGCTTTTAGAACCGTAGCAGTAGCTGCACTTCTAAACTGACGTAACACACCATTCAGGTTACCTTAGCCCAGTGGTTCTCAACCTTCCTAATGCCGGGACCATTTAATACAGTTCCTCATGTGGTGGTGACCCCCAACCATAAAATTATTTTCTTTGCTACTTCCTAACAGTAATTTTGCTACTGTTGTGAACCGTAATGTAAATATCTGTGTTTTCTGATGGTCTTAGGTGACCCCTGTGATGGGGTTGATGGACCCCCAAAGGGGTCGAGACCCACAGGTTGAGAACCACTGGCTTAGCCGCTCATTTCTGCCCAGAGTTGCCATCTGCAGTGTCGATGTTGGCTTCACGATTCCTATAGGGTTTGGTCGCTGCCCTAGAGGAGCGTCCGTTTGCTCATCCCAGAAAGTGAATCGTCTCTGCCTCAGAGTTGGTGGGAGGGGCAGCCAATCAATGCCTTGCAAGCCCCGAGGACCACAGTGATTGATGCAGAGTTAACACTCAATTACACTGATGTTTTCCATGATGATCACTGTCACCTCCGCCCCTGGCCACCACTTTTCTATTGGGCAAGTCGAATTAAAAAGCAGGCCCTGGTTCGGCCAACGGGGCTCAGTGGTGGAGTGTCCACCTATGAACTAAGAGGTCACTTCTCCACTCCTGGTCAGGGCACATGCAGTCCTGGTTTCGGTCCCCAGTTCAGAAGTGGAGGAGGCAGCCAATCAGTGATTCTTTGTCGTCATTGATGTTTCACTCTCTCCCTCTCTCTTCCTCTCTGAAATCAATGTATTTTTAACAGCCCTTTCCCAGATGTCCCCAGTTTGGGGGTGAGGCCACTGTGGCAGATCTGGGCCCTGTGAGTCCCACTGTCACCAGCTCTCTGTCTGCAGATTTCTTACTCTCCTGTCCGTGATCTGTGGTCCAGATTCACCTTTAACAGAGGCTCCTGGGAAAGCTAATGGGAGGGGTACCTTTAGTGCAGTGGTGGACAAACTGCGGCTCGCGAGCCACATGCAGCTCTTTGGCCCCTTGAGTGTGGCTCTTCCACAAAACACCACGGCCTGGGTGAGTCTATTTTGAAGAAGTGGCGTTAGAAGAAGTTTAAGTTTAAAAAATTTGGCTCTCAAAAGAAATTTCAATCGTTGTCCTGTTGATATTTGGCTCTGTTGACTAATGAGTTTGCCAACCACTGCTTTAGGGCAATGGCTTTGAATGCTACTCGCTGATACAGCTGTTCTCCATCACTGGGTACCCGTCTCTCATGCTCTGTGATCAGCCCCAGAGCGGGGCTCCCTATTTCCACAGCCTGGGGGAGGCTGATGGAGACCTCTCCATCCTCAGGTCTCACAGAGCAGACTGCTTCCACTCCTGGATCTGAGTTCACTCTGCTGGCCCGGGAGCAGAAAGATGGTGTCTTTGCATCTTGAATTAACTCATTTCAGAGAAATCTGAAGCCTCATAACAGTATCTCCTGCACCCAACCACCCCTAACACACTATATATACTTCCTTCATGTATATATTTCAGAGAGGAAGGGAGAGCGGGAGAGAGATAGAAATGTCAATGATAAGAGATAATCATTGATTGGCTGCCTCTTGCACACTCCCTCCTGGGAATCGAACCCGAAACCCTTGACCAGAATCAAACCCAAAACCTTCAGTACCTAGGCTGATGCTCTATCCCCTGAGCCAAATCGGCCAGCAGTGGTCGGCAAACTATGGCTCGTGAGCCGCATGTGGCTCGTGAGCTATGGTTTCCCGCTCTGTTGACTAATGAGTTTGCCGACCACTGACCTAGACTCTCGATTCCAATAATTACAGGCTGTTGTTCCTTGTGATTAAGCTCCTATCCAGTGGTCAGCAAACTCATTAGTCAACAGAGTGACAAACCACGGCTCTCAAGCCACATGAGGGCCGTGATTTGCCGACCACTGGGCTAGGGCTATATATACTTTCCATTATCCAATTCTTTAGCCCTTGTAAGTGGCAAATACTAGTAGATATTATAATTAAATCTGTCTTAGACATCCTCTTCATAAAATATTAAGAGAACATGTCTGTGCTAACAATGTTTTAGCACGAAATAAACAAACTGCAGTAATTGGATATTTTTCTTCTGAAGGTCATATGCCTCCAAAAAAATCACCCTGGCAAATGTGTGATGTGGAAGAGCAAGTATACCTTACGCTCAGACGCAGTGCTCTCGCTTGTCCAAAGAACATTCTTGAAATATCAATTATTTATTCATCAAATATGTGAGGAGGTTGGATTAATAGCTGCTTAACAGAGACGGAAACTCAAAGAGAGAAAAACACCGAGTGCCTCCTTACCCAGCAGTTCTGAGGCAGGAAGTTTTTGCTGAATCCTCATGGTGGACTGGAAATAAGTCACAAGAGGGGCTAAGAGAATAAGGATTATTTATCTTAAATTTTTTAAAGTATGTTTTTTATTGATTTTTAGAGAGAGAGGAAAGGAGAGAAAGAAACATTGACGAGAGAGAAACATCCACATGGATCTGCTGCCTCCTGCCCGCCCTCTATTGGGGAGTAAGCCTGAAATCTGAACATGTGCCCTGACCGGGAATTGAACCCATGACCTCCTGGTGCATAGGTTGATGCTCAACCACTGAGCAACAGCTGCCACGCCTTTATCCTAAAATTCTTAAGAATTAATTCTAGTCATTGCTTTCCATGAATCCCATAGATCAGTGGCCGGCAAACTCATTAGTCAACAGAGTGGCAAACCTCGGCTCGCCAGCCACTGCCATAGATGAACCCCTGATAAATGCTTTCATCTTTCTCCTTAAATCAGAGTCATTGGTCCCCAGAGTCTCCAGCTAGAGGTCATAACGAGGGTCTCCCCCACTGTCTCTGCAGACCTGCCCTGCTCAGGCTGTAGTAGTATGTCCCCTGCTCCCTGCTTCAGGCTTTCCTGAAGGACTTGTGATGTACCTTCCACATACAGCCATGGGCAACTGTTCCTGATCATTGCAGAATGGCCAGTGAGCCGATCAGCAACCCAGCTTTTACTCTGTTTCCCTGAAAATAAGACACGGTGTTATGTTAATTTTTGCTCCCAAAGATGCGCTATGTCTTATTTTCAGGGGATGTCTTATTTTTCCATGAGGAAGAATACGGTACACATTTCCTATTGAACAAAGAAAAGGAAATTTATTACCTGTATATGTTATGCTAGTCGTCATCACAAACGAGCTCACTGATTGGCCGCAGCGCAGCTGGAGCTGTTCAGGCAGGGCGAGGTCTCTTTAAATCAGGAGTCAGACGCCTTACGGTAGCTTCAGGGGCCTTATATTCTGGGAGAAAGCCTTACGTTCAGGGGAGGCCTTATTATCGGGGAGGCCTTATTTTCGGGGGGATGCCTTATATTACAGCGAGAGGCAAAACTAGAAGTAGGTCTTATTTTCAGGGGATGTCTTACTTTTGGGGAAACAGGGTATGGCTGGTTAGGAACCCAGCCAGCAGTCTCTAACAAGACATTTCTTTATATCTGGGATCACCAAACAATTGATGAAGAGCTATGAGAAGCGCCTGGGAACTCTCGTCCTGGGTGGAAGCAGGGATGGAGGCCACGAGAGGGGAGTTAACTGAGTTTCCCCCAAAAGTGGGGGTGATGATTCTGAGCAGGGCCAGTCTGGCCCCAGCGGGAGCTCTGTCCCATTCATAGGCCACCGAGGAACCATGCGTCATCTGATATTCTGCAAGGATTCGGTTGGGAGGCAGTAACAAGGCTGTGTGTGTATTTCTCATTTGAAAAGGGACATAAACACCCAAATTGATGACTATATGAGGAGGCCTGGTGATGTGCCTAAAAGACCTGTCATTTTGCAAGATTACAGTTTGGATCACCCCAGATGCGCCCCTTTCCCGATGGCCTCTTCCCTGACCCAGAGACTGCTGTCCCTGGTTCCATGACAGGTCAAAGGTAACCCAGGGGTTCAAGGAGGCTGCTTCTCAGGTTCCCCCTCGCAGGGCACTGTGGGGCCCGGTGATGCGAGGACCAGACTGGCAAAGAGCAGGGGATGGTGGTGGAGGAAGGCCTGTCTCGGGCCTTTGAGGAAGTGCAGCTGTGCTGGGCCGGGGGGTGAGGGGACTGCAGTGACGTCCCGCTTTGTTCTCACAACCAAGGCACAAATTAGGGGAAGATGAGCGGCTGGCTTCGGGAGATTGGACCGAGGGAAGGAGGGAGGAGGACGGGAAGCGGAGCTTTTGGGGACAGCAATTTGGGAGCAGCTGAGACAAATCTGCGGTTGATTCTCTCTCTCTCTTGCTGGTGGATTCGTTAGTGACTTTCTTTTTGGGTTCCGGATCCGGAGGGTTCCCTCCCCCCTTCCTTTCCCTTTTTTGCCTCATGCACATGTAAATGTGATTGAGAATTCTCTCCTCAGATCTGCTGCCTCGCAGCCTTCCTGCCAGCTGGCCTGGCTGGGGAACCCACGTCTGGGGCTGACAAGTCCTCCTGCTTTCAGGGCTCCGGAGACATTGCCAGCCCCTTGTCTGGGCTGCACGCCTGCAGGGAAGGAGAGCAGAGGGGACCAGCGGGCCTGGACTCCTGGCTGCGCAGGGCAGGTGCACAGGCCACGCTCTGCACACAGCAGCACAGCAGCCCCTCCCCAAACACACACACACACACACACACACACACACACACACACACACACACACACTCCCCACGGCCTTTCTCCTGTCATCAGTGCAGAAACCTGAGGCCCAAAGTCAGGATCCAGCTTGCCGGCCACGGGCACCACACCCCTTCCTGTCTCTCACGTCTATTAGCGAAGTCCATGGCCATAGAGCAGCAGCCTTCTCTCCTACCCCAGTGGTCAGTCACTTCTGTCCATACTGCTTTCTGAGCTAGGATGGTCCCCAGCGGTGCTGGCACGGGGGTCTGAGCTGGCGCCAGTGACCAGAAGCTGGATGATCTAGAGCTGAGTGCTCATCAGACCTGAAGACCACAAACGGCTTCTTGTCCCCGGGGCAGGACAAAATGTCATTGGGTTTTGGAAGACAAAAGATGACCTGCAAACCTGGGGAGGGAGTGGGAGTCTGGGGGGTCCACACAGGGCCACAGAGCGTGCTCCCCGAGAACCCGGACTGTGTCTCTGGTGTGTGCGCAGAACCCCGAGTCAGGTGTCCCTGCTCTGTACCAGGATGTTGGGATGGCCTTTCAATATCCCAGGGTCAGGTCCCTGGCAGCTCTGACCGGAGTTGCAAGAATGCTTTTCCTTCGTGGAAAGCATACTGTGGGCCAGACCCTGAGCTTTACAGTGTATTCTCAGAATTGACCCCCGTGCATCCTGCTGAAGCAAAGGCATTCACTCCGCCACTCCATAGACGAGGAAACAGCTCTCTGTCCAAGGTGCATTGCAGTGCATGGCAGACCCAGGTGTACCTCCGTGCCTGCGCCCAAATCCAAGGCAATGAACGCATCAGATTTTTCTCTTATTTTATACTAGAGGCCCGGTGCACAGATTCATGCACTGGTGGAGTCCCTCCGCTTGGCCTGCGGACATGCCCAAGTTGTCCCAGATTGAGAAAGGGCGCAGGCCAGGCCAAGGGACCCCACAGGTGCACGCTTGGGGCTGGGGAGAGACTGTGGGGAGGACTCCGGGGTGTTTCTGACCCATCTAGCCCAGTCTGGAATGGCCAGACCCCAGCAGCAAGCTAACGTACCGGTTGGAGTGTCTGCCCCCTGGTTGTCAGAGCACGTGATAGCAACTGGTCGAAGGGTAGGACACTTAGCATAGCAGGCTTTTATATATATAGCTTTGACAAACCCAGTGGACTTCTGGGCTCACACAAAATCTGTGGTAGAGCTTGCGGCGTGCTGGTTTCAGACCTACACTGGGGTCTTCACATGCCAGTAGTAGCTGAGAAACCTTGGAAATGTTCCTTCACCTCCCTGACGCTCAGTTCTCACATCTGTAAAATGGGGTTACAAGAGCCACCTGCTCAAGGGCAGTTACTGCATCCTTTTAATCTAGGATTCAGAATACTCACCAGGGCCCTGAAGTCATAGGTGCGCAATAATTAGTCCTTCAACAGCACGTCAATGCTTAAAAGGTGGTGGAATAGAGATCACGAAGGAACACGTCTAAGATGCTTTAGAAAACTTGACGCACAGCCCTGTCCCATGTGGCTTAGTTAGTTGTCTGTCCTCAGATACACCGAGAGTTCTCTGGTTGGATTCCTGGTCAGGGTACACGCCCAGGTTGCAGGCTAGATCCGTAGTAGGGAGTGTGCAGGAGGCAGCCACTCCACCCATCCAAGTTTCTCTCTCATCGATGTTTCTCCCTCTTTCACTCTCGCTAAAAGAAAAAAAAAATCAATAAAATCATATTAATAAAAAAGCACCCAAAACTTGGCACATAGAGATTTATTAAAAAATAAATAAAAAGGAAGGCAGTTTCTTCTACCCTGCAGTGGTGGTGGGAGTCATACAACTGGAGTCTGCAATGTTCTTTCTCTATTCACCCCACAACACACACGCTCACACACACATACGTACACACATACTCCCTTCTTTGCACCACGTTGACCCGCTGGTGCTCTCTGCTGCTTCTCTTCCACCTCCTCCTGCTCTCTCGCTCCTCCCTGTCCCCTTGCCAGCCCTGATTGCCCCGTTCCCCAGGTCGCAGCCCCGCGGCCCTCTTTCCCTGTCCCCATCTGCCAGCCTCCTGGCTCAAAGCAGATGTGCAGCCAGGGGAGGACACCCTGCCAGCCTCTGCGAACGCTGCCATCCCTGTCAATCTCTGGCCGTGCCTGGCAGCTGGGACGGCAGTTCTCCTTGTTTACAGTGCATTGTAATTGCAGACGCAGGCTCCGCTGTCACTTGTAATTCTATCTTGTCCCGTTCTTTCCACGCGCTCCCTTGCCTAAGTGTCAAGCAGTTGCCCTTGAGAGAGGTAATTTGGGCAGGAAATTTGCTCCCAACATCCAGCAAAAATCAAACTGGTGCTTATTTCTCTGTCTCTCCGTCTCCACTCCAGCAATGAACCGGGCCAGGAGCAGACCTGCCCTTCCATCAGCTCTTCCCACCCCACCCCTCCTTTTTCAGGTTCTCTCAAGCCTTCCAGCCACTGGGCACCTGATACAGCTGTGCTTCCGCAGGTCTGGAGAGGAGAGGGCACCGTTGAGAAAGCCATTTCTTTGCTGCCTGCTCAGCAGGAGGAGGGTCTAGGATCTCCTGCAGACACGTAGCACTCCTGGAGGGCAGGGGAATGAGCCACACTTGAAGCGTGAGCTTCAAGTGACGGGTCAGAGGTCAGTGTATCTAAACAGGGCCCTGGGGAGACCCGCCCCCTCTTTCCCATGGCAGGCACTGTCCTAAGAAGTGTGCACATGCTATTCTGCTGACTCTCCATTTTAGCTCTGCGGTACAATCCCTGTTTCAGAGATGAACACATCCAGTGCCCAGTCACAGGTCGCTCGGCTAGTAGTACCGGGAGAAAGCTGGGATTTAAAACTTCCTTCTATCTAGTTCCAGAATGCCTGTGTTTTGTGGCATTTCTTTTGTTCATTTTGCAGGTTTATATGTGTTCGTGGACACGTTCAGTCCTGCACTTACAATGGTGTTTTACGATTATCCGTTGGTCAGTTTGCTGTTAGACTGCATGGACTCAGGGGCGGGACCAGGCCTTATCGCTTTATTTCCTTTTGGCTCCTTGCACATCCCCGGGGTGGATATTTCCTTGCTGAGGTTGCTGTCTGGCAATGGCTCAATTCCCTGCTTCAGCCTCAGGTGCTCTCGTTTCTGATGAACATGGAGAATTTTTGGTCTCTAGATGCATAAGGTTTGTTCATTTAGACAAAATTAGAAGGCAGGGCAATTCAGAGTGTGTACCTCCTGACCATGAAATTGAAGAAAATAATCCCCGCCGCCGGTAGACTCCTTTGGTTTAACTTGGCACTGGGGAGGGCTTTTGTGAAGTTCTGGTATGTTCTGTAGGTTTTGAAATGTATATAAACTTGTCCCTCTCTATCCAAGTACCAGCAGTCTTTGTGTTAGGGTAGTGAATGAATGGGTGTTTTTTGGCGCACCCAAGCCTTATGTAATGCTCTCACTTTATGTCTACAGCAAAAATAAAGTTTACTAATTTAAGGATTATCGTTAGTAATCCTCCTTCCAAGAAAAAATATTGCAGCATCTTGAAAGGAGGTAGAAGGATGACTATAAACCCTGTCTGGTGGATCAGCCTTAAGACCCAGGGAAGACAATAGGAAGAGACAGAGGATCATGACAGCCTGTGTCACAGCCATCCTTTCTCCCTTAACCCTCTGCCTGATGCTCTGCCGTCACTCAGTCACTCACATGCTGTGTGTCTTTAAGCTGTGTTCTCAACCTCTCTGTGCTTCCGGTCCCATCTTGGTAAAACTGGCTAATGATGCCTCTGACTTATAGGATTCTGTGGGGCTAAATCCACCAGAAAATGTCTGCAGAGGGCCCACCCAGAACAGTGTCCAATCTATGAGCCTTCTGTTAAAGGGGCTCTTCTATCATGGGGACTGAAAGTAAGAACAGGGACTTGAAGGAGGTTGGGTGGAAGCAGCTGAGACCCAGCACGAAGCTGCATGCTGTTCAGCCTCTCCACAGGGGCAGCAGAAGGTCACGCAGCCACCACCCAGGTGCATCCCCCCAGCGGGTCACCGACTGGTGCGTGTCCCCTCCCTCCACGTCGCGATGTGTTCAACCAGCTGAAGGCAACGAGCAAGCTTTGATGAGGTCCAATTAGGAGTACAGATTCGACATTCAAGAGGGCTGACCAGTTCCTCCAGGGAGAAGAAAAGACCCTGAAATTAGTCTAAGTGCCCAGCTCATGGAGCCTCGCAAGCTAAATAGTGGAGAGAGAGAGAGAGCGTTTAGCGGGACTGACCCTGGGTGTGTGCCTCTCACCAGCTGGGACAATGGTATGATTCTGCCAATAGCATCTCCATCTCCAGGGAATGTGCCCCCCCCCCCCTCTCTCTAAGACACGCATCAGTCAGTGGTATTTAGAGAGCTGCTGGCTGTGGAGAGGCGTGGCTGGGATCAAGGAACCGAGGCCTGCATTCCGATGGCACCCCTTCCAGAGCCCCCAGGACAGACTGTGCACACATGTGGGTTTTGGGGTGACGAAGAAGGCACCTCAAACCTCTCCGATTCATATTAGAAATGAGGAGGGACTCCGTCTGGAACGAGGAGGTGAGGAAGACAAGAGCAAGGAGAACCTCCGAGTTCAACTCTCGACTTTAGAGCAGATTCAGAGCTAGAGACAGAGGCACAGTGGTTTGTACGCTGCTCAGCAAGCAGAGAGAGCGACCGGGGTCCTGTCCATCCGGGAGGATGAAAATCAGTGGCACGCAGTGCCCTGAAGACCATGTCGGGGCAGATGGACGTGTCTCTCTCAGAGGCGGGGTCCTTTGCCCTCATCATCTGAGTTCCGGGACTGCGCCTCCTCCTGGTGAGAAGAGGATAAAGCACACCTGGTAGCTGTACCTGCTCAGGCTGTTGAACAGTGGGACTCAGGTTAAACTCAGAGTGCTCTTTTTTAAAAAATATATTTTATTGATTTTTTACAGAGAGGAAGGGAGAGGGATAGAAAGCTAGAAACATCGATGAGAGAGAGACATTGATCAGCTGACCCCTGCCCGCCCCCCACTGGAGATGTGCACACCACCAAGGTACATGCCCTTGACCGGAATCGAACCTGGGACCCTTCAGTCTGCAGACCGATGCTCTATCCACTGAGCCAAACCGGATTTGGCCTCGGAGTGCTCTTGACCTGACTCCTTGTTTCCCTGGATGAGCGGAAGCCTTGGTCTAGATCAGTGGTTCTCAACCTTTCTAATGCCACGACCCTTTAACACAGTTTCTCATGTTGTGGTGACCCCCAACCATAAAATTATTTTTGTTGCTACTTAATAACTGTCATTGTGCTACTGTTAACGAATCGTAATGTCAATATCTGATATGCAGGATGTCTTAGTTGACCCCAGTGAAAGGGTTGTTTGACTCCCAAAAGGGTCGCGACCCACAGATTGAGAACCGCTGGTCTAGATGCTCCCAAGTATACTCAGGTCAACCTAGTGCTTATCTCCCCCTTTCAGTCAAATTCAACATTATTATATAAGGGAGTGGTCCAGGGCTCACCAGACTTTTTTTTATTTTCATTTTTTAAGAACAATTAGTGAATATTCCAGGCTTTGATATCTATAGGTTTCTACTACAAATACTCTACTATACCATGGGTGGCAGTGGCTGTGGTTCAATAAAACTTTATTTACAAAAGAGGCAATGAGCAGAATTATGCCCGAGGGTGTTGTGTGCCGATCCCCTGATCTACTTTATCCGGGTTTCATCCTCTGCTTGCTTCCCTGTACCCTCCCTTACCCTCCCCTCCTTCCCTTGAGCCCTGCTAGCCAGGCTCCCCTCCCCCACTAAGCTCTCACAAGTCTTCTACCTGCACCCCTGGGGAGCATTCCTGTACTTTATCAGACATTCTTCTCTCGGGACCTCCCTGGTCAGAGCTAATCCCAGGAGGACTCCATTCTGGAAGGAGAAAACTTAGTCTGATCACAGTAAACAAGGACTATATCTCCGGCTGCTCACCTTCCCTTCTTCTGCCAGCCCTCCCCATCACCTCTCTGAGCCAGCGCACCTGTGGCGGTCTGGGCTGAACCGCATGGAGGAAGCTGCTCAGTGCGCCTCTCTCATAGATCCCCAGGATGTAGCTGCGTGTGTCCGGACCCCTCTCGTAAGCAGCCTCCTCTGGGGGGTTGGGGGTGAGGGTTGTGGGGCGACGCGATGCTGTTTAATAAATAATAGAAGAGATTCATAAAGTGTCGGGCCAGCACATTCCTCATGCCGAAATGTTACGGAATAACACAGGATGAATAATAGAAAAGGTTATTGAAAAATTCATAATTTCCAAAGTGCCAGTGAAGGGCAGCTCCTGAGCAGTCTATTTGCCTGTAGAAAAGTGATTAAAATATATATTATTGTCCTGTCTATAGGAAAATGTATTATTAAGTGGATACTAGCCTGACATTTGAAAAATCCATTTCATTCCATTTAGCAGCACAAGGGGTTTTGGCTGCTGCTTTGTGGAGCGGTTTCACGGGCATTTTAATAAGTCATTTAACAAACAAAAAGGGATTTTAATTACGGCCCCCTGCCTCCCAGCCATCCTACCGCTTTAGCACGTACGCTTCTTTGTGCCAAAGAAATGTACAGCAAATAATAGGGAATGTAAATATCCTGCTTACATGTATTATGTCAGCTGCCGCGAAAAGCAGCCCGACTGTTGACCCGTACCTCCAGGATCAAGGAAGAGAGAGTGGGAAATGGATGTGCCAGTCCAGACACAACAAGAAACCGGGCCTCCGTGCCAAAGGCTGTGGTCCCCTGCCCAGCCTGAAGTGTGCCTACTGTTCTCAGCAGACGTGCCTCGTAGCTCTCCTGTGAAACCAGGCCTCACTCTGAGGTGTACCAACTAAGAAATGCTCCTATTTCTGCATAAGGACTGCAGTTAGGACCTGGGTTCACCTCATTGGTGCTGGACAGGCATCACTCCTCAGCTGGAAGATCCTAGTGCCCGCTACCATGTAGAGGTGGGTCCTGAATAGATTCAGGATGGGGCTTGGGATGGGGTGTCTCTCTGATCTTCCCTGAGTGTTAACTTTCTCCAATAAGTTGGGAAAGGGTCAGGGGGGCAGATAGGATCCGAGAAGGCTGGCTCAGATCCTATGAACCCCAAGTTCTGGTTCAGCTGGGACAGCCAAAGCAGCCGAGGGGAGTCTCTGGCGAGCGAACAGATGAAAGGTGGGGATTAAGAAGTCCCCCAGTGCCGAGATCGGTTTGGCTCAGTGGATAGAGCGTCCGCCTGTGAACTGAAGGGTCCCAGGTTCGATTCCGGTTGGGGGCATGTACCTTGCTTGCGGGCACATCTCCAGTGTGGGGCGTGCAGGAGGCGGCTGATCGATGTCTCTCTCTCATCGATGTTTCTGACTTTCTATCCCTCTCCCTTTCTCTCTGTAAAAAATCAATAAAAAAAATATATTTAAAAAAAAAAGAAGTCTCCCAGTGGTAGATGAAGGAGTTAAGGCCGAAAGAACCTGGTCTCACAGATAGCACAGTCATAGTCCCTCCTCTTACCAACACGCTGTAAAATCGCCAGAATCACCTACCTCCGGGGCCTCCGTTTAATGATGAAAAATAGAGCAATTTGCATCAGGTCATGATTTTCAATGATTTTATTAAAACCCCCCCTTTTTTTTAAATTAGAAAATTAAGCCATTTGTTTTCATAAAAAAATATCTCACTTGGGAGCGGATAAAGTATATTTTCTAGTAAAAGAATGGGGAGAGGGTCCAATTGTCCCCTGCCTCCAACCAGCTTCCCTCTCCTGTGTGAAGGAAACCCCAGGAAGTCCGGAGCTCTGACTCCACAGGGATTCCCAGTTTTTGAAAACCAGAGCATGGCCTAACTGGTTTGGCTCAGTGGATAGAGCGTCGGCCTATCGGCTGAAGGGTCCCAGGTTCGATTCCAGTCAAGGGCATATACCTTGGTTGTGGACCCAGTGGTTCTCAACCTTCCTCAGGCCGCAACCCTTGCATACAGTTCCTCATGGGGTGGTGACCCCCAACCATGAAATTTTGCTACTGTTATGCATCGTGATGTAAATATCTGCATTTTCTGATGATCTTAGGCGACCCCTGTGAAAGGGTCGTTCGACCCCCAAAGGGATTGCGACCCACAGGTTGAGAACCGCTGCTATCTACGTTGCTATCATTCAAACCACAGGAAAATATTGACAGCACAAGTAACTATTTTACTTGTGAAACCTACAAATTAAATTTTAAGATAAATTAATTAGCTAGCTCTATAATTGGTTGTTTTTTTTTCAGGCCACTTCATTTACTCACATACCTCTTCTCTCTGTGCACTGTCTGGATGGCCGCTTGCTAGTCTTCCAGGCTGCAGTGGGCTGGCTACCCCAGCTGTTAAATGTTGAAACACTTCCATGGGTGTTAAAGAGACTCTGCTAGGTCCCCTGAGTGTCCGTTCCTTCATTTCTCTTCTCACTTCCTTCATGGTGTCATTTGAATCATTTTACTTGTAATATTCGTTTTATCTGATTTTTTTTTTTTTTTGCCAACAGTGTTTGATTATCATATATAAGAAGCCATTTCCTACTGGAAGCTTGCAAAGTTTTACCCCCTATGTTTCGCTCTTCTGTTTAGGTCCATGATAAATTTTGAGTTAATTTTGACATCTAATAGGAGATAGTTCAAATTGATTATTTTGCATGTGTATTATCTACTTGCCCAGCATCATTTACTGAAAAGACTGTTCTTTTCCTCATTGAATATTTTTGGCAAAGAAATCAGTGGACTATAGCTGGGAGGGTTTTATTTCTAGACTTTTTATCCTATTCCATTGATAGTACCACTTTGTTTTGATTGCTATAGACTTGGAGTGAGTTTTGAAATCAGGACATGCGAATCCCCCAACTTTGTGCTCTTTTTTTGGGAGGGGGTCTTTTTTTCAAGATTGCTGTGGCTATTCTGGGTGCCTTACATTTTCATTATAATTTTAGGAGTAGCTTGTTAATTTGTACAAATTTTTAAAAGGCAACTGGGCTTTGCATAGAAACTATGTTGGATCCGTTCATATATTTGGGAGTTTAACGTTTTAAGAATATTCATTCTTTCAATCCATTAGCATGAAATGCCTTTCCATTTACTTCGGTTTTTAAAATTTCTTTCAGCAATGTTTTGTAGTTTTCAGAGTACAAGTTTTGCACATTTTTTAAATGATTTTTCTACATTTTTCTCTTCAATGTTATTGTAAATGAGATTGCCTTTTTCATTTTACTTTTGTGTATTTAACTTGTGCCCTGCAACTTCGCTGAACTCATTTCTTCATTCTAATCATTTCTTTGTGTTTTCCTTAGGACTTTCTCTGATATCATGTCATCTGCAAATAGAGATAGTTTTATTTTCAATCTGTATGACTTGTATTTATTTTTCTTGCCTAATTGCTTTGGCTAGAACCTCCAGCACAATGCTGAATGCAAGTGGCAAGAGTGGACAGCCTTGCCTTGCTCTTGATCTATGGGGGAAAGCTTTCAGTCTTTCCCCAGTAGGTACGATGCTAACTATGGGTGTTTTGTACATGCCCTTTATCAGTATGAGGACCCTCTCTGCAGATTCCAGTTGTTGTTGTCTTTTATGTTTATATCATGTAAATGTGTCTTCAATTTTAAGGCAGCTAAGTGCTCACTCCTTTGGGAACCCTAATCTCATCTTCCTGGCTGACCTCATCTAAATCAACTTTCCCAAGCCCTGCTTTAAATCATTCCGCTTTTATATTACTTGCTAAAAATTATGTCTTTCTAAACCCACACCACGTCAATGAAACTCTCCCCAGAGAGGCAGTCACCAAGTTTAACCCATTCACTGCTGTCTTTTATGCTTTTGCCACAGTCCCTGGCAGATAGCAGTTAATTGATCAGGGGAATGATTGAATAGATAATGAATGAACCGATGGGTGTCTTCTATGGACAGTGGTCACTCATTAGATAGACGTGGAAGGGACTGATGTCCAGCAATTGAACTTTGGAGGTAACAGTAATGAGCATGGGGAATCGTGGGGGCGGGGAAAGCCTGTGGGAACTGATATCAGACAGATCTCTGTCAAGGTGGGTCACCCTCCTGCCCCACCCCCAAACTAGCATAGATTGTGCTCAGTAGCCTGTGTGGTTAGAAGGGTGTTTTGTTTATTTCCAAGGAAACAAAGAGTAATAACAGCTATTTAAGTCTCCCCAGTGGGCTAGCATCCTAGGCACTGGGCCAGCCTGATTTAGGGGGTCGGGGGAGTTCCTCCTCAGCCTGTGTGTATCACAGAAGAAAGGCGGGGTCCTGGGAGATGGCAGGGAGGCGGGCTAAATAAACCTCCAAATGTAATGTTATCCTCAGTTTCATCTCATTCCTTTTACCACCCCGGAGTTCAATCTGTCCATTTCCCGGCCTCCTCCTCCTCCTGAGCCCCCATCATGATCATCTAAATTAAAATCTGTTATCGGTTTCTGGGTAATCCCCTTTGATGCCCCGAGTACCGCAGGATCTGTCTTGCTCAGACCCAGCATGCGAGGGCTGATAGCTTTCGAGCAGCCGAAATGGCTTTGTGTATCTCACCCCGATGTCTGCATCGCTCACAAACAGCCGGGAGCCGGCGGAAGAGACACATTCGTGGCTGGAAGTTTTATGAAACTCTTGAGTGGCACTGCCTTTGACGGCTGCTCAGGAAGGCTCCTCGCCGTTCTCTGTTCATTTCCTCTCGGAACCTTGGAGTGGGGTCCCCTGTTTCTCGGCTGCTGTGTGGTGATGCTTTTTCCCGCTGCCCGTGTTGTTGGTTTTCGCAGCAGCTGCCATAGCGCTCTACCGGGTTATAATGGTGACTTCCGGGGCCGAATTATACATTTGAAATTTTCTCCTAGACCACCAGTCAACCCAATCGTGGCATGACCCGTGACTTCAGTTTTGTTGTCTTCTCGCTTCTTCCTTCCCTTGCTAATGATTTTCTCTCCCACAGGTGAGAGGTGATCAGTATGTACAGTAGAAAGAGTATATATTTGTGATTATCAGACTTCAGTTTAAATCCTCCCTCCAGTCCAAAGGGTCTCAGGTTTGATTTATAATCAAGGACTCATACCTGGGTGGCAGGCTCAATACCTGCCAACCCTGGGCGGGGTGCATGCAAGAAGTAGGCAATCAGTGTGTCTCTCACATCAATGTTTCTCTCTCTCTCTCTCTCTCTCTCTCTCTCTCTCTCTCTCACACACACACACACACACACTCCCTCTAACTCTAAAAATCAATGAAAAAAAATAATGTCCTTGGCTAAGGATTAAAATAAAATCCTTCCTCTAAAAATCACTAGCTGTACAATGCTGAATAAGGAATTTGAGCACTCGAAAACTCAGTTTCATTGTCTGTAAAATACAGACTCTGATACCCATGTAACATTACTTAAAAATATATGATTGATGACTGCTATTTTTATTCCTTTGCTCTCCCTTTCCCTAGCTATGCTCTAAACGGTGTTGTAAACTCCATGAAAGGAGGGGATGACTCTGTTTTATCTCTTGTATTGGCAAAAGCTAGTCCATGTGATTTGGTCAGTAACATTTTTGAATGAGTGAGAGAGGTGAGCTGATAGAATCGTGCTCGAGGCTCAGCATGATATAGCAGGTGTTTGTAAAAATAGCTCTTCCTTTCCCTGGTTCAGATGTTTCTCAGATTCCGCCTTCTGCATGCGACAGTGTCACACCATCTCTCCTACGTGATGGGCTCTGACAGCCTCTACTTCCTGACCTGGGCTCCGGGCCCCGATCAGATCTGATGAATGCTCTGCCCTGGTTTCCGGGCCTCATTTCCTGAAGCGTCTGCAGAAATTTCACGTACACCCTTCTCTCTTCCCCTTTCAACCTGTCATTATCCTCCCGCCCTCTTTCTATTTGTCTTTCTCTCTTTTCCCTCCTCCTTTCCTCTCTCCTACTTCCCTTCTATCTCTCTATCTCCTCATGCTTTGCACATAAAGCCTTCTCTGAAAACAACCTCATGAACCTGCTTCGTTTATTTGACAAGAAAACATTTCAGAGACATTGGGACTTAATGGCGCCCCACCAAGTTGGTGGTGAAGTGATGATTCGATATCAAACTTTTAATCCTCAACTTTGTGGCTCTCCTGTATTTATGCACCTGCATTAGCTGGAAATATTAGTTAAAATAATAATTTGAAACATTAAAAAAAAAAAAACATCACATGGGTACTCTTATGATAAAAGGTCCGTGTACATGCCCAATAGTGAATGCCAATAAAAGTAGAGAAGCTGCTGAAACCGGTTTGGCTCAGTGGATAGAGCGTCGGCCTGCGGACTGAAAGGTCCCAGGTTCGTTTCTGGTCAAGGGCATGTACATTGGTTGCGGGTGCATCCCCAGTAGGGGGCGTGCAGGAGGCGGCTGATCGATGTCTCTCTCTCATCGATGTTTCTGACTTTCTTTTCCTCTCCCTTCCTCTCTGTGAAAAATCAATAAAATATATTTTTAAAAAAAGTAGAGACGCTGAGTCAGAGTGTGGACTGGAAACACACACTTACATTCCAGCTGGACTGGAGGGGCGTCGGGTCTGAAGGCTGCTTCTCCTGTAAGGGCTGGATTTGGTGAGGAGGGACTGCCGGGGTTACATTCTCTGACCCGTGCTGGTACTCCCTTTTGGACTATGGTTTCATCTCAGCCACGGTTTGGGCTTGGATTGTTGGGCACGGTGGGTTATTTCTCTTTAATGCCTGCCATAACAGCAGGGTGTTGAGCTATGGTCAAAGCTGTATTACCAAAGTCACTGAAGTATAGACAAGGTCAAGTCTGAGAAGACACACTGCGGGACAGCACCTTGCCCACACTTGGCAATGGAAGCTATGCCCTGGGCCTTCTCCATCTATTTCAATCGCCTCCATTCCTGCTGGCATGCTGTGTGGTCCCGTGATTGCGACTCGGCTTTGGTTTCCATCAACAGGTCTGGCTTAATCCAGACAATGAGGGAGTGCTTGGTGGGAATCAGGTTCTGAAAGCAGACTGTGGTTTGCATTGGAGATGCAATTATTTCTTGTTTTATTTTGTGTGTGTTTTGTTTTTGGTATCAATATCAATGCCAGTCCCTAGTCTGATATGTAATCGATCTTTATTTGCTGGACAAATCAATAATTACTCCCCTTTATTCATTCCTCCCCAAGAGCCAAGACTTGCTTCTCCAGCTTCTGTCTTTAGCCCTTTGACCCAAAACCGAGTTCATTTCATATACAGTGGTACATCGAGATATGAGTTTAATTCGTTCCATAACCTTGAGGCGTGGGAAACTATGAGACGCTCAAGTCGCGGTAAACTGGTGGGTCGTGTGCAGCCAGCCGATCCGCGCGATTACTCGTACCTCAATTGTTGCTCGGATTTCAAAGCAAAAATTGCTCACTCGACGGCTCGTATCTCAAAAATCTCATATGTTAGGGCACTCATATCTCGAGGTATCACTGTAGATGCTCGTTAGCATGTGGGCCTCAAGTCAATGTTCCCTCTCAGGGGGAAGACACCAAGGTTAGGCTTTCCTCTTCCAGAGAATGGCAGATTTCGGGGTGCCTGTCTCCCTCTTGCCTCCATCGCTTCATCTAGCACAGGAGGCAGGAGTCTCTGCCCGTGGCGACAGGAGAGACGCATGCCTTTGTTCACTCGCTGCACAGCCCTGGCACTGTTACCGCAGCAGCATCTCGTGGAAAACAAAAATGTGCCAGCACAGATTCCTCCAGCTTCCCACGGGGTGCAGCCCCAAATAGGACTCTTGCTGGTAGCACCGAAGACAATTGTCAAACTGCCAAACAATAAGGGTAAACTGAGAGGAAGAGATGAAATCTAGGTCCAGCAACGAACAACACCGGAGGTTGGCGAGGGCAGAATGACTGGCACATCTCCGAGGGGCAGGGCTGCCATACCCGCTGCTGGTGCAGAATCTAACGTGTTGGGTTTAAACTGGCAGGACACACAAGCTCTTCCTACCCAAGGAGCGGTTGAGCCAGAAAAGAGAAAATGAGATCCATTAAAAATAAAAAACCTTGTTCCTAGGGCTGTTATTGGGCTCTTTGCCCCACAGAACTCTTAGCAAATATTAAATTATTCTTGTCCATAGAACAGTGAGTTCAACCCAGTGTGGAGAAGGCGAAGACCCACTGTCTTGTCTATGTGAAGACTGTTTGTGTGTGTATGTGTGTGTGTGTGTGTGTGTGTGTGTGTTTTAAATATATTTTATTGATTTTTACACAGAGGAAGGGAGAGGGATAGAAAGTCAGAAACATCGATGAGAGAGAGACATCGATCAGCTGCCTCCAGCATGCCCCCCACTGGAGATGTGCACGCAACCAAGGTACATGCCCCCAACCAGAATCAAACCTGGGACCTTTCAGTCCGCAGGCCAACGCTCTATCCACTGAGCCAAACCGGTCTGGGCAAGACTGTTATTTAAGGAGGTCTGTACCGGAGCAAGGAGAGTTTGGTTTTAATAGTAGAGTTTAATTCTACTGCACGGGGCAAAGGAACAGCACGGAGGGTAGCTAGAAATGGAGTTTCAGAGAGGCAGAGGCGGGAGGAGCCAGGGGCCTCAGAGCAGTGTGGTGGCGGATGGATGGGGAGACAGCGGGTGGGCAGGTGAGGCCACCTCAGGAATGAAGAACAGCTTGGGGAGTCCTATAGTTGAGAGTTCTTAGGTCAAAGAGGAGTAAAAAGGAAGCAGAAACAGGTTTTGGGGATAAATTCCAGGGGTCTAATAGGCCAGGCCAAGGAGTTGGGACTTTACCTTGACTCCAGTGGAGAAATGCTGGAGGAGTTTTTGAGCAGAAGAAGGAAATGATGAAAATGGGATTTAAGGAAAATTGATCAGGTCAAAGCAGGCAGAATTCGTTGGCTTAGACTGGCAGTGGTTCTCAACCTTTCTAATGCCACGACCCTTTGACCCATGTTGTGGTGACCCCCAACCATAAAATCATTTTTGTTGCTACTGTAATTTTGCTACTGTTATGAATCGTAATGTAAATATCTGTATTTTCCAATGGTTTTAGGCTCTACAGCAGTTTTCAACCTGTGGGTCGAGAACCACTAGCAGGGTCACCTAAGACCATCAGAAAACACAGGTATTTACATTACAATTCATAACAGTAGCAAAATGACAGTTAGGAAGCAGCAACGAAAATGATTTTATGGTTAGAGGTCACCACCACATGAGGAACTGTATTAAAGAGTCTCGGCCTTAGAAAGGTTGAGAACCACTGGCTTAGAGGCACTAGAGGTGGCTGGATGGCTTGGGATACTGATGCCAATCATGTGTTGAGAGATGATAGAAACCTGGAACTAGATGGTTATAAGAATGGGAAAGAGGAACAGAAACATGTCAGAAATCGCCAGTGTGTGTGTCTACACAGGACAAAGGAGATCTCGGTAAGCCAGGGAGATGCTGATGCTTTTAGCCTTCACACCTTTTGAGGTGGAAACACGGATGGAAAATCATTGGTCAGGAGGAGAGCCTACTGGAGGAGGAGGGTGACTGGCTCTCCTGAAATATGTTCCGTCTGAGGTAATACATATCCTAGCAATGGTAGCTGGAGAAACTCACTTAGAGTTGAACTCATGACGCTTTGGATCTGTGCAGAATCAAGTCCTGGTTCCAGATGTGTGAGAGCATTTTATAATGAACTAGTAGACTTGCACATGAATCTGTGCGCCACTAGCTCGCCAGTAGCTCACTGCCACCCTCCAATAGCTCTCCACCCACTACCCCACTCTCCTGTAGCCCCCCCAACCCCCTCTCTCCATAGCTTGCTGTCCTGCCCCCTCCTGTAGCTTCTCCACTTGTAGCTCGCTGCCCCACCCTCCTGCTGATCCGTGATCTGGTCATTATGCCGTTGATCGTTATACTTCACTGCGGAACGATCATTTCCATTTTACATCTTTATTATATAGGATGCTACACTCTGCAGAGTGCATTTGGAAATTACGAGATAAATTCTCTGGCTTTTTGCCTCCCTGGCTCCTCTGTGGAGAATCACATTGCTCTAGGGCTGAGAGAACAACAGATCAAGAGGTAATCCAAGTTGATAAAGAGGAAAAGAGCAAGAAGGAAGATAAAGGTTTTTAATTCAGATGAAGCTGAGAACCTACACACACACTAGGCCTTCTGCTCCTGGCAAGGAACTGGAGAGGGAGGCAGAACAGACATAAATTGAAAATAGAGGTGTTAGGAGGGAAGACAGTGATGGAGCTGACATGGAATTGGATGATGGGACAGAAGTCGCTGGAACCAACGATACACATTAAAATATGTCAACTAAGGGGGGAGAAAACTAGACTTTTCCCCAGGTGGAACTAGAATTGTCTGCTTGCATGCCTGTGTCATTGAACACTTGCTTCAACAAATAGTTCAAAAGTAGATTCCAGAGATTAATTGCTAGTTATGGTAGCCAGTCATTCGCGATGAACCCAGTGATTTTCACATCCTGGTGTACAAACCATCCTGGAATACAAGTCTCTCTCCACAATGGATCAGAGCTGGCCCTGTGTGGCTAACAGCAACTGGAAGAAGGGGTGGCATGTGATTTCAGAGGCTTGGTCATAAAAGTATTATCATTTTTGTCTTGATCTCTTGCGTCACTCGCTTGGAGGGAAGCCACCTGAATGTCTGAAGCACAGGCAAGGTGTTCCCTGTCAGCAAATAGCAACGATTTGGCAGCCATGTGAGGGAGATGCGTTGGAAGCAAATCCTCCAGCTCCGGCCAAACCTGTAGATAACTCCAGCCCCAGCCTGCCTCAACGTTGACCTTATAAATGACCTTGAGCCAAGTTGCTCCTGGATTTCCGACCCACAGAAACTGTGAGAGATAATACAGTATTATTGTAGGTGAAGCCACGAAGAGCCGGGCTGATTTGTTATGCAGCGATACCTAACTAATACACCGGAGTCAAACAACACGTACGGGGACTCTTTAGAGCGCTTGTCTCGATTTTTAATGTGAAAAATATCTTGGCTGGCGGCGATGCATCGCCAAGCTATTGAAATTTATGAAGAAAATGCTTGCAGCCCAGAGTCTGCCCGAAAGTGTGTAAAGTTTCATGGCTGGGAGCGGAGCTGAGGGAAAGGAACGGATGCATATTCGATGTCAAACATGTGCTTATTTGAATTAAATTCCACTGAAATTGCAGACAGTTACAGATGAGGCGCTTTACATTGTCACCTCACGTGTTTATCAACTGCTGAACTCCCGACAACAGTGTACTACGTGGCATGCTTCCGTGGGCGAATCTAACGCGGTGGAACACAAGCGTACCCGGCCACACGGCGGGAAGGTGTGCAGCAGAGCGCCGCTAATAGAACAGCAGCTGCCCTGGCTCAGGCCCCACGCACGGAGCCTCGGGATGCTCAGCCCTCGCCCTCCGTGCTCAGGGGTAGCCTGGACCTGGGTCTCTCCCTGGGCCTCTGCTGCAGGAGTCCGGTTCTGCTTGCGATGCAGAGAACGCGCTATGGAGAGGCTGCGGCGCATAGGGAAGCGCTGCCTCTGGGGTGACCTGACCAGACGCCCCAAGGCCTGAGACCTTCCAGGGCCCTGGAGCAGTTCCCGTGCCCACACTCCCTGGGTACCCGTTCCGCTCCCGCCCTGTTATCACCAATGACAGGTCTACCTGGGCAAATAAACACTTCTCCCAAATCGGTCAGTTCTCTGGCTTTTGATCTCTGATTTTTCCCAAAGGAGACAAACCCGCTGCCGTTCTCAGCAGAGGTGAGGAGCGCATGGAGGCCTTGTGGGCCGGGCTGCAGAGCCGGTGGCCGGCTGCCTGCACCTGTGCAGTAAAGAGAGGGACCAGAGCGAGGCCCCGAGCCCTCCCCCGGGGACCTGCGTGCAAAGTCCTCTCCCGGGGCCTTGGCTGGTCTGAAGCTCCTGCATGCGATCTGGCCGGTTTTCGGGGGCTGGCTCAGGGCGACTCTCTCACTGACACCGGCACTGTTTTGTCAGCTCTGGTTTAAAGGTCCCCTGGGTTATCAAACTGGCATCCTCGGGCCCAGGTTTCAGAACACGAAAAGCTGTCGCAGCTGCATATTGTCACCAAGACTCGGAAATTGGACACCATGCTTGGATTTGCAATGGGCTTTCTGGAAAGGGAGAGGCTGGAGAGACCTCCATCATGTGACCAGGATGCTGCGCCCTCTCCCAGGCCTCCTCTCCCCACCTGGCCCCTGGCCCTGCCCCTCCTCTGCCGGTCTCCCCGCCCCTCACCTCTGTGATGTGTTGCCAAGCGACACTTGTTCATCTCAAAGTGGCTGCAATCAGATGGCTTTTTATCAAGCAGTAAACCGGCTTCCCCGAGACAGCACACATGATGGTCACACACCTGGATTGAGCATTTGGACCCTGAGTGACCTGGATTCAAATCCTGGCTCTTCCAAATCTACTCACGTTGGAGACTGCATCCAATGATCAGCCTCTCCCGGCCTCCGTTTCCGCCTCCAAATATGGGGATGAATTTTGCTACTGTTATGCATCGTGATGTAAATATCTGCATTTTTCCGATGGTCTCGGGCGACCCCTCTGAAAGGGTCGTTCGACCCCCAAAGGGGTCACGACCCACAGGTTGAGAACCGCTGCTCTAGAACCAAGCAGGATGCTGGAAGCTTACTGCACAAGCGTCTAATCAGCTGATGAAGAGCACACTTAGAATTAGGGCAGGTGCACTGGTGGGTCCTCTGCCAGCTGAGGCCACAACCTAGGGGATGCCCTGCGTCTGCCACACCTGCCCTCCAGGACCAAGGCAGAGGGTGTCTGCTGTCGGCCAGGAGGGAGACGAGCATGTGACACTTGGGTGAAAAGAAGGCACAGTGGGCTTTTCTTCATGCTTTGGCGTGGCCTTCAAGAGGATCCTTATCAGAAGGAGCCCAGTGCTCCCTGCAGCTCTCCACTGCGGCCCTGGCTCTCTTCAGGGGCAGCAAATCATGGCCAGCTATGCTTGGGGGCAAAGGGCAAAGGGCACAGGGCATCGGCAGGCCGGTGAGACACAGGACACCGAGCGTGGCCTGCTCTCCCCCCCCCTCCTCTCCTCTGCACGTTCCTGAGCCCCCTCCTCCCGTTTGACCAGCGCAGCATCTGGTCACACCGCTCCAGGCAGATCCCCATCTCCGAGGAATAGGGTTTGCGAGACGAAGGACAGAAGAAAAAGAAATATTTCTCCGAACTGCAAAATAGGAAATGACGGAGGACACAGGGCAGGCGAGAGCCAGGCCATCCCCAAACAGAGGAGGCGATCTGACAGTGAGATGAAAATGGCCAATTCTCCCTGCCACGCCAGGCTCTGCCACTTCTCCCTGACACCCTGTCTCTGCTCACAGGCTCAAGGAGGCCTGTCAGGGGCTCAGAGAAACGTCTGCGGGCTCTGGCGATCACTCAGTAATGGCCTGAGAGCCTGAGAGGGGAGCTGGCTGCGCCAGGGAGATGGCTCCTGCGTTCACACAGGGACCAGGAAAAATCCTTAGATTAAGACAGGCACTAAAAACTCACAGCTGGTGAGTGTGTCTGTGTGTGTGTGTGTGAATGTGTGAGAGTATGTGTGAGTATGTATATGAATGTGTGTGAGAGTGTGTGTGAATGTGTGTATGAGTGTGTGTGAATGTGTGTATGTGTGTTTGTCTCTGTGTGTGTCTGTGTGTGAGTGTGTGTATGTATGTGTGTGAGAGTATGTGTATGTGAGAATTGTGTGTGTGTGTGTGTATGTGTATGTGCGGGTATGTGAGTGTGAGTATGTGTGTGTGTGTATGTGTGAGTGTGTATGTGAATATGTGTGAATGTGTGTGTATGAGTGTGCTTGTCTCAGTGTGGATGTGGATGTGTGTGTGAGTAGGTATGTGTGTGAGAGTATGTGTATGTGAGAATATATGTGTGTGTGAGTATGTGTGTGGGAGGGGTATGTGAGTGTATGTGTGTGAGTGTGTGTGTGAGAGTGTGAGTATGTGTGAGTGTGTATGTGAATATGAGTGTGTGAATGTGTGTATGATTGTGTTTGTCTCAGTGTGTATGTGGATGTGTGTGTGAGAGTATGTGTATGTGAGAATATATGTATGTGTATGTGTGGGGGGGTGGGGGTGTGAGTGTATATGAGTGCATATGTGAATGTGATTATGTGTGAGTTTGTATGTGAATATGTGTGACTGTGTGTGAGTGTCAGTGTGTGGTTTGTGGCTCTCCTACAGCTGCTTTAATGAATGTGCCTCCCTTCTCGAGGCCCTCCTCCCTCTCCAGCATATCTCTACTTTATGGCAAATGGATTTTGATTCTGAAGCAAATTGACCTTGAAATAAGCTCCAGGATCTGAGTCCTTACACCCCAGATGCCGGTTTGGAAGGCAGACTGCTCATTCAGCAGATAGCAGCTCCATCATGTGAATCTGGAGGGGGTGCCGCATCCTGTCAGCCCAACGGGCAAAGTCAGAGTCGGGCGGCTGCTGCCGCAGGGTAGGCTGGGAATATCTCTAGAGGTGGCAGACGTTGGCATTGCCTTGGTTCTCCTGTGTGTGTGCGTGTATGCGTGTGAGCGCGCGCGCGCGCGTGTGTGTGTGTGTGTGTGTGTGTGTATAATCAAGGCCACCCTTATATTTAGGAATTATGCAGTGTGGGGTAGGGGACTGCAAGAATCTAGGGTTACACAGCTACAAACACTGGGATCACAAATCCATTATGTCTCAGGAAAACTGACTATGCTTTATGTGAATAAAGCATCTGCTACATGCATACATATGTGTACATGTGAAAGCCAGAGTTGATAGCATGCATATCTTTAGGATGGTCATCTTAGCCTCTGTTTTGCTGAGCTCCTGGCCCTTCTGTGGCCTCACATGTCTTCTGCATCAGTAGGATATCGGCATTGCTCTCCTGAGGTTGTCATTTACAGCTTGGATGTGACAGAGCCAGAGACAGCACCTATTTCTTGAGCACCTGCCATGTGCCTGGTGATGGAGCAACATGGTTGCATGGACCCAACTGCTGGTGCTCAGCCTGGCTGTCATACTGCAGGGCCGGGCCAGCTGAAAGGGGATTTGTGTCGCGTTATGCATCTGAGTGCTGCTACATTGCTCATGAACTGAACTGGCACTACAGAGACTCAGGCCACAGAACCAAAATGTTCTCTACCCATGTTCACTTCCACGACACTAGCTACTGTGGAAGCCAAGCCCTTGGCCCAGGGTTTTTGTTTGTTTCTTTGTTTAAATATATTTTATTGATTCTTTTTACAGAGAGGAAGGAAGAGGGATAGAGTTAGAAACATCGATGGGAGAGAAACATCGATCAGCTGCCTCTTGCACAGCCCCTACTGGGGATGTGCCTGCAACCAAGGTACATGCCCTTGACCGGAACTGAACATGGGACTCTTCAGTCCCCAGGCCGATGCTCTATCCACTGAGCCAAACCGGTTAGGGCAGCGGTTCTCAACCTTCCTAAGGCTGCTACCCTTGCATACAGTTCCTCATGTGGTGGTGACCCCCAACCATGAAATTTTGCTACTTTTATGCATCGTGATGTAAATATCTGCATTTTCGGATGGTCTTAGGTGACCCCTGTGAAAGGGTCATTCGACCCCAAAGGGGTCGCGACCCACAGGTTGAGAACCATTGGATTAGGGTTTTTGTTGCAGTTGAGGCTGAAGCAGTGAAACAGGTCTCTGTAAAGACAGCCAGATGCCTTTTCGAGATTACAGGGATCTATCTAGACCAGAAGGCACAGAGGCAGTGAGGGTGTGAAGGGTTGGGGAGGGGACACAAAGCCATCCATGTGCCACCTGACTCAGGAACAGAGAGTGATGGAGCCATCACAGAAGTCAGCTCAGCCCCCCGTGGGCCAGAGCTGGCCCGCTCTGAGGTGGCCTGGGACCAGGCTTTGGGGATGAGAGCTGGGCAGAGAAACAGGTAATCAGTTAGTGCCAAGGCGGTAATCCCAGGAAGGCTTGGCCATTTCCATGCTTCTCATTTTTCTTCCGGTAAGGGAGACCTTTCAGAGACATTTTTTTACAAGTAGCAGTTAGGAATGATTCCAGGTACAGTAGAAACTCAGCAGGCCTAGGATCTCAAAAGTCCCCCCCGACCCCAACCCCAGGGGTTCCTTCCTGCAGCCCCTCCCCCTGAGCACACTGTGTGTGCCCACAACCATCCCAGTCCAAAAGTCTTTCATTTTGAACTATTTCTCAGGAAGGCTATTTCATATACCCCATAATGTACTAGTACGCAAACAAAGCTTAGCAGGAAAAGAACCAAATTTTCTCTGGACTATGGCCAAGTGCAATCCAATATAAGATACAGATGTTCAAAAAGAGTCAATTAGTCTGTGAATGTGCCAGGATACCTCTCCTCTGTGCCCTCTGGTGACACGCTTTCCCGACTCAATCTGCTTGATTTTGTACGGGGATCCGATTGGACTCCGAGTCCTTCTGGTGGGAGCAACATTTTCAGTTCGAAAAAAGAACAGTAGGCAGAAGTCTTTGCTCCTGATAACACAGCAATGCAGATCCTGCTTTAGCCTTCCCACTGTTCAAAGGAGACAGGGAAACTGGAATTTCCTTGTTAGTTGCCAGCATTCCATAGTTGAGGCGCATTTTATCAAGTTCAGAAAAAAAAAAGAGAGAGAGAATTAAACAAAAAACAAGTATTCTGGAAACAGAAGGCTTAGAATCCCTCCCGTGTCTGGATACAAAGGAACTTGTGCTAATGAACTAGAAAGAATGTGCTGTTCGTGGTAGCCATATGTATGAGCCTCCAGTTATTTATGCTACCAAAGCAAGATGGCATTCCTAGGAGGGATAGTGAAGACGTAGGAGAAATAGCTGTCTGAAATGTTTTCAGAGTGTGCGAGGAGTGATTAGATAGGACCAAAATCCTGTGGATAGAAATATGCTGGGAATGAAAGAATTATTGCAAAAAAAGGGGGGGGCGGGGAATGTTGAGTCTGCCCTTGGAGAATATAGGCGGAGCCTCTGAGAGGCAGTAGTGCTCTGTATTAAATGAGTTCCAAAGAGACTGCACAGGTTCTCCTACCTCTGATGACAAGCATGTTTGGCAGTGCTTGGCAGCACCCCGATTAAAAAAAATGGAGGCCCTTAAAAGGAAACCTGACATGGTTATGGAATAAATTTTCCTTTTCCTTTTTTAAATTAAATTATTATTTCCATCATGAGTTTTCTATTTTCTTCTACCATTAAAATAATATGGAGATGCCAAAACCAGTGGATAGAGTGTTGGCCTGTGGACTGAAAGGTCCCAGGTTCGATTCCGGTCAAGGGCATGTATTCTGGTTGTGGGCACATCCCCAGTAGGGAGTGTGCAGGAGGCGGCTGATAGAAGTCTCTCTCTCATCGATGTTTCTAACTCTCTATCTCTCTCCCTTCCTCTCTGTAAAAAATCAATAAAATATATTTAAAAATAAAATAAAATAATATGGAGAGGTAGCCAAGACTAACCATTGCCACCTCTGCTCCCCATCTGGTTTTCTATGAAAACACTGGACATAGAGGGTTCTGTGGGATGCTCACCTCTAGTACCAACAAAGGTTGGGACAATGAAGAACCACCTGGAAGGACAGATAATGCCTGCATCCTTTCTAGCACCTAGAGGTCAGGAATAAAATGCAGAAAGGAGAACATTAACCAGTGGTATTGATTTAGTACTACAGCACAGGATTTTGTCTCAGAAGCCTACTTTACTAGACTAAAGAGGTAGGCAGTTGGCAATAGACAGAACGTGCCATGAAGAAGATAGTCAAGAGGATCATAGAGAAAAAATTAGTGGGAAAAGAAGGAAAATTCCCAGATGAAACTGTAACATTAGGACTTATAAAGGACCACAGGTATGTTATAGAAAAAAAAATGCGGCAGATAGGTGTTCAGGAAAATAATAGGAAAGAATGCATAAGTAGTATTTCTACTTCAAGTATCTGTATACTAAAGCACAGAATATGGGTAATCAATAAAGATAATAAGAGATTTTACTCAAGGAGTTCAATTCTTAAGTTTAGCTCCATCCAGGACTAGTTGGGGAAAAAAGTTTTCTTTACATATATTTTCTCTGATTTCTTACCCCCTTTTATTGCATCAAGGATCTCATATCTACTGCTAATGCCCATTCAATGTCATCATCTTTAAAAATCCCTGACTGATATTCCTGTGTCTACGCTTTTCTCCCTCCCTCCCTATTATTCACCACTTACCAAGCAGAGCCATCCTTTAAAATCATAAATCAGATCATGCCACTTGCTATTTATCATCTCCCAATGGGTTCTCATCTTACATTGATTACAATTCAAATGCCCCAACCTAACTCACAGTCTTGTATTATCTAACCACTGGCCATTCCACATCCTTCTACCCTATCACCCCAATCGCTCACTTAACCACAGCTACAGAGGCTACTTACTGTACGCACCAGGTATGCTCCTACCTCAAGGCCTTTCAGTTCCCTCTGTCCCACATAGTCACATAGTTGCTCAAGTTTATGCTTATATGCTACCTCCTGACGTAACACATCCTCTACCACTGTCCTACTACATCCTTCTTCATAACACATTGCAGACTTACTTTAGATTTCATATTTATTTGTTTATTATACATTATCTATCTCCTAGACCAAATGATAGCAGCAATTTGTCTGTTGTCACCAGAATGGGCCAGGGCTTGGAGTGTGTCTGCCTTGGGCCAATCGATAGTGTGTAGGTTCTTGATCTCATGCAAGAAAGATTTCACAACACAAGTCCAGGTGATTTTGAGAGTACCATATTTTCCAGCATATAAGATGGGCGTATAAGATGACCCCCAACTTTTCCAGTTAAAATATAGAGTTTGGGATATTCTTGCCCTATAAGATGACACCCGGCGTATAAGATGACCCCCAACTTTTGAGAAGATTTTCCTGGGTTAAAAAGTCATCTTGTTTGCCGGAAAATACAGTGTGTTTATTAAAGATAGTGATGGTGAAACAAAGAAAGGCCTTAGGATAGAAGATGCAACAGGAGAGAGCCGAGGTGGTACTCTGCTTTGGTTCCCTAAATGGCATAGGAGAGCAGTGAGCCACAGTGGAGCTGCTGTTAGCTTCCTGAAAAAAATCAGAGAAAGGGGGCTTTGGACACATGTTCGGGGTGTGGGGGGTCTGGAACATGATGCTGTTGCCCGTTGCCCCCCTGGTTGAAAGTCTCCTGGAGACTTTAGAGTTTAGGAGGGAAAAATAGAGATGTGCACCTGAGAGAGAAGAAAGGCCTGCTGGGTCTTTGTCTTTTGACAGTTATCTATTTTCTAGAGGGGGCCATTTTAGAGGGGGTCTTAGGAAAGGCTCTCAATAGAATATTCATCAGCTGTATGCTGATGCACCAAATGAGATTTATCCTCCCGACTCTCTCTCTCCTGTCCTTGGGTGTGGTTGGCACAAATGGCACTAATTGGATTTCTGCCATCTGTCTCCCCGAGTAGGGTGATTTAAGCTTTTTACCCTCTGGTTGGAGAGAAGTGTAAACCATTTACTCTTAAGTGTCCTTGGTTAGGGAAGATAGGATTTTGTGATTTAGTAGGTGGCTGTAAATTGCTTGGCCTTTTACCTATCTGTCTCAGTTTCCCTATTTCTTTTGTCCTGGCTTACTAAGCTGTCTCGCTTCTATATACCCAATGCCTAACCAAGTAATGAGGACATGGTAACTGTTCAATCACTATTTGTGAAACAAAAGAACCGATGACAAATCACAACTAGAAATGATGTTAACCAATGACACCAGTCATTAACGGTCATTGAACGCCATCAAACACAACCGTATGATGCAAGAAACCAAAGGACTAAATGATGTAACCCATGAAAGTGCAAAGGGAATTCAGAGCTAATCAAACATACTTTGTAGTTTGGCTAATGAAAAAAAAAAGTCTCATTTATGTATGTTCACATAGACAGTACGTGGTGTTCCAGACAATAACTGAGGTCTCTGTATTGACTGGCCAGACTTTTGCTGATTAAGGTATTGGTATTCAGCAATCCACTTGTCCTTTAAAGTGATATGACTCTAATTGGGAAGACCAGATGTATTTTGACAACCACTTAAGGACACTTGTGGTAAACAGTGATCAGGAGATGAAGAAGGGAGAGGAGAGGTGCTCACGAGACATAACAGAGCAGAGCTCTGTGGGCGTACATCTAAAGACTGTCATGGGCCCTGACCAGTTTGGTTCAGTGGATAGAGAGTCTGCCTGCGGACTGAAGGGTCCCAGGTTCGATTCTGGTCATGGGCATGTACCTTGGTTGTGGGCACATCCCCAGTACCAGGTGTGCAAGAGGCAATTGATCCATGTTTCTCTCTCATCGATGTGTCTAACTCTCTATTCCTCTCCCTTTCTCTCTGTAAAATATCAATAAAATATGAATGAATGAATGAATGAATGAATGAATGAATGTAATGGGCAAATGCAAGGGCGAGTGTGCTATCTGTCCCCACAGCACACTGCAGAGCAAGAGTCACCCTATCGAAAAGGGAGCTACAGACAGGAGCTGAAAGGACTCTTTCCATGGGGAACTGAGACACGCAGCTCATATTTGGGGACTAACAGAGCAAATCCAGGACCAGTCTCTCATTGGATGGCATGTAGGAACAGCACATTAGCAAGGAAAGCTGAATTCTCAGGATGGCATTTGTGGCTAAGGGCAGGGCAGGGGCCAAGTTCAAGCCATCTGATGGTCTCAGACACTAGCAAAAGGCTCTGGGTAAGGACAGGCAGGGACCCTCCATAGGGATCCAAATCGATCCATGGGGAAGACGTGGCCAGGGAGAAAGTCTCACAGACTATCTATCAAATATCAGGTGTCTTGTGGGTACTCACATGCTGATGAGCCTTGGGGAAAGATGACTAGACATAAAATAGGTGCCCGCGGGTTTCATTTATCGCGGAGTTTGCAGGATCTCGCGTAAACAGGCGTACATATGGAGACCGGGATCTCCAAGGTGTGTCCAGCTGTCACCCCTTGCGTTGCCCAGGGACCGCCGTTCATTTGTATGCCTCTCGGAGCCTGGTCTTCAAAAGCAGTTTCGAAAGAATGAACAAATAATTTATGTCCTGCTTGAGAAGTCAATTCATTTATATTAATATTTTGTTTATTGTCTCTCAGTTGACCTGATTATTAAATTAACCATTATTTGGTAGCCAAATTTTTGCTGCACAAACAGAATATAAATTGATTGCAGCTCTTCTGTGAAATCACCGTTGAGAAAGCACTGCAGATGAAAGGAGGAGAAAGCAGGGCAGAAAGCAGCTTCAGTTTTGCCTCTGGGCCTCTATTGTCTTTTTTTATCCCACAGCAGACTGGATGGAAATATAGAGAGCATTCTGACCTCCCTCCCCGTCCCCGCCAGCACGCCCAGACCCCGGTAACTCACCAGTGATCAGCTGTCTTGGGCCCTTTAGTTACTAAGAGAAAAAAAAAATCAAATCGGCTCTGGGGAAGTGTCCATGAATTGGTATTCATCTATCACAATCTTGTGTGTGTGTTAGTCAATCAGACATTGGTTTTCTTCCATGAGCGTGGTCTTGCTGGTATACTGGCCTTCAAACTGGAGTTCTCCAGGACTGGATAGTAGTCCAACGGGTGGATAAATAACCACGATGGGAATTAATACGTCAAAGATTTATAAAAAAGGAAAAGTTTGAAGACTTAGAGGGCACATGCTTGTTAAGCAGGAGTGAGAAAGATATTTCTAATTCAATGAAGGCATTTATGCTTCTTCAAATAGTTCTTTGTAGAAACTGGTAATTATTGTTGTACTTATAATTAGTAATACTAAAAAAAAATAGATGTTCATGATTAATCACTATAAATGAGCATGTTTCGTTGTTTGAACAAAGAATTCCAATCTGCCACGAAACTGAGTGGGGGGTGGACAGGGAGTGTATGAAAAACATACCGGTCATTGAATCGCTTTGCCGCTCATGCCGGCAGCGGCCGCTAACCTCAGCAGCGAGCAGAGTCTTCCTCAGGAAGAAATGGCCGTGTGACTCAGTTGGATAGGCCTTACCCCACGCGCTGAAAGGTCACCGGTGTGATTCCTAGGCAGGGCATGTGCCCAGGTTGCTCATTGACCTCTGGTCTGGTGGGGGAGGGAGGCAACTAATCTATGTTTCTCTCTCCCATCAATGCTTCTCTCTCTCTCTCTCTTTTTCTTTCTCTCTCTCTAAAAGCAATCAATACATATTTTAATAAAATGTTCAGTCTTTAAAATACTGCTTTTGCGATTTCCTGTATGTTGAGCTACAGCAAACCTTGCCAGTCTAAACTATCAGGCAGTGGACAAGGCAGGGAGAATTGAGAGATACCTTTTACTCACTTACATGAATCCATAAGTTAGAAAAAAAGAGAGGGCCCAGACAGTCTGCACTTCCTCTCCCCCTGTGACCTATGAGTAGCCTTCTTACAAGGTCAACTTCTTTTTAGAAGCGATTTCTATCTTCTTAGCTTGTTGAGAAAGCATAAACAAACAAACAAACAAACAAACACATCAGAAAAGGAGCCCAGCCTTCCTTCCTATTTGCTCCCTCTACCTGCCTCCACCCAGGGAGACCCCTGATGAATTACACCCACTGGGACTTGTGCGGATCTCCCTCCCCTGTCCCCAATGTAAGATGCAAGGCTGGGCCCGGATGACAAGCGCTCTCTTCAGCCAGAGGGTTGAGAGGCTCAGGGGCTGGGGCTGGAGAGTAATTAATGCTAAAAGACACAGTTTGATGTGGCAATGCAATTTCTGTTATAATAATCTCTAATTATCCTGAACCTGGGGCGCCCTGCCTCTCCCAGGTGCTTCCTCGTGGCCGGGAGTTGCTATTTTGTGCATGAGATGAAGCAGACGGCACTTTTTGGAGGGGGAGAAGGTGCCACTGGGAGTGGGAAGGGACCCTGCATGGCCCTGCCTCTGGGCAAGGGCGTGTCTGCAGGACCCTTCTGAGCAGCGGTTCTCAACCTGTGGGTCGAGACCCCTTTGGGGGTCGAACGACCCTTTCACAGGGGTCGCCTAAGACCATCGGAAAATGCAGATATTTACATCACGATGCATAACAGTAGCAAAATTTCATGGTTGGGGGTCACCACCAAATAGGAACTATATGCAAGGCTCTCGGCCTTAGGAAGGTTGAGAACCATTGCCTCTGAGGGAAGTGTAACATTTGAGGAAAGTGAAGGTGGCATTGTTTTATAACAAGGTGTAACTGAGGAAGATGAGGGAAAGGTGTGAAGGAGCGGAACTGAGTCTGCGTCCTTATCTCTTGGCCACTGATAGCTAGACAGAGCTCTTGGCTGGATCACGCCACCTCTAAGACTAGTGAAAAAGAAGTCCCCTTGTGGAGGACATATTGTCTAACCTTTCCAGGAGCCAGCAAGAGTCCTTCTCCCCTGAGGGATTTCCCCGTGGGGAAGAACTGCAAGTCCTAATGAACGAGTGCTTGGGCAAAGGCAAGATGGCCCGAATCCCAAATACAGTGGTACCTCGAGAAACGAGTTTAATTCCTTCCGTAACCTTGAGGCGTGGGAAACTATGAGACGCTCGAGTCGAGGTAAACTGGTGGGTCATGTGCAGCCGGCCGATCCTCGCGATTACTTGTATCTCAAATGTTGCTCATATTTCAAAGCAAAAATCGCTTGCTCAAACAGCTCATATCTCAAAAATCTCATATGTTAGGGCACTCGTATCTCGAGGTACCACTGTACCAATGGTAATCACTTTGTTTGCAAAAGAAATGGGGGCCATTCAAGGCTGTGGAGCTTCAAGTTCACTTATAGGTCACTTGGAAAGTTCGAAGAACTCTCCGGGCCAGGTGAGGAAATTGACAAAATTTACCTTCTGGAAAAACACATGAGGAGGAGGAGGAGGAAAATGTCTCACGCTCTACACACTCTGAGATCAGCAATCTGTTAGAAGAAAACCAAAAAACATTCACCGACTCTCCTCTGGTGACCCTTCCACCCCGCTCCCTAAGCCACCGTTCAGGGAACCGTGCGATCCTTGGCCACGTAGAAGGAAGGACGGTTTAGAGTTTAGCCACACATCTGCTCTGAGGATGTGGGTGAACCACTTAGCACCCCAAAATGTGGGAGAAAATAGTTATTAATAGTTTACAAAGACTATTTTCTTGTGATCCTGTATTTCCCACAGTACTCTACGTGGAATAAATGCTTAATAAACACACTTGTTACCAAGAATATTTTTAATATTCCCAGATTTTGTACCCAAGCACATAGGCTACCCGAGTTAAAGAAGGGGGAAGAGCCATTCTCACTGGAGAGAGAACATTGAAAGTAGGTTGAGCCGAAACCCATTTGGCTCAGTGGATAGAGCATCTGCCTACGGACTGAAAGGTCCCAGGTTCAATTCCAGTCAAGGGCATGCACCTTGGTTGCAGGCACATCCCCAGTAGGGGGCGTTCAGGAGGCAGCTGATTGATGTCTCTCTCATCCATGTTTCTAACTCTCTATCTCTCCCTTCCTCTTTGTAAAAAATCCATAAAAAATATTTTTTTTTTAAAAAAAGGAAAGTAGGTTGATATAGCATGGAAGGTTTACGAAAGTCCAGAAAGGGACCCTGATAAATTGCTAAACCCTTGGGGTAGAGACAGGTGTCCATCCGGGGTGCTACACAGTGTACCCAAGAGCCAGAGCTGAGGATAAAAGCAGCAAAAGACAAAGGTGATGGACACAGGTCAGGCCCTGCAGTGGGTCGCCTCTTTGGGGGGGACATCTAGAGTCCCGTGGGGGTCAGGGGTCAGGTTGACAGCAGAAGCAATAGGAAGAGCATCTCAGGCTGTTGCTTAGCTCTCTGCTAGGCCCATGGCTCTGTGTAGAGAGACACAGACAGCACTCTTGTGAAGCTTGTAACTGGCAGCTTGGGGAATTTTTTAAAAAATTATCCCTTTAAATGAAGATGGCAGATGTCTTTCCAGAGACCTAATAACAGATTCAATGAAGAGTAAAGCTGTGTGGTTGAAAATACATTAAAGATTTTTCTTTTTTTTTTAATCTTTAGAACCAGTGCAGAATGCATTAGTCATTTCATACAAGGCTCCCTCAGTCTGACCATTTCTAGTCATGGCAGAACGGAGCCCGGTTTCAGCCTAAACCCAAGGAAGCTCTATGACTCCTCACCCTCCACCGTCCCAGCTGCACGGCTGTCCAGCTTCTGGAATGATCTTATACAGTGGTACCTTGAGATACGAGTTAAATTTGTTCTGTTACCTTGAGGCGTGGGAAACTATGAGACGCTCGAGTCGTGGTAAACTGGTGGGTCGTGTGCAGCCGGCCGATCCGCACGATTGCTCCTATCTCAAATGTTGCTCGTATTTCAAAGCAAAAATCGCTCGCTCGAGGGCTCGTGTCTCAAAAATCTCGTATGTTAGGGCACTCGTATCTCGAGGTACCACTGTATTTGGAAAAAGTTTCACATCCTCACCTGAGGGACGGAGTTCTGAGCACAGGCCGCTCTGTGGTGATGAAATGTGCCCACACGGGTATCCACCCACGGAGCAACTGACTGGCCCGGGACAGTGGGGCACTACTGTCTCCTGCTCACTCTGATCTGCTGAACTTTGCTTCTCCTGCTGGAAACCCCAGGAAGAAAGCAGCCCGCTTACAAGAACCACCCCAGAGGAGGCAGGGGATACAAGCATACAGCTTCGCCGTGGGTGTATTTGTCCACATAGCATCTGTTTTCTATTAGATCCAAGGTCTGTGTGCAAGCGTATAGAATCCAAAGGTGTATTGGTGATAGGAGATGTGTCCGTGAGCACGAAGTGTAGTCCTAAGTAACGGAGGCCTGAACAATAATGGCTTAAAGCAGTGGTTCTCAACCTTCCTAAGGCCTCGACCCTTGCATACAGTTCCTCATGGGGTGGTGACCCCCAACCATGAAATGTTGCTACTGTTGTGCATCGTGATGTAAATAAATATCTGCATTTTCCGATGGTCTTAGGCAACCCCCAAAAGGGTCTCGACCCACAGGTTGAGAACTGCTGGCTTAAAGCGTATAGAAATCTGTTTCCTGATGGAAAATTCCAAAGATAGGCAGGGAGGGGCTGGCTGGGTGATTTCAGCCACCGAGAGTGGCGCCCTTAGGGTGAGGTTTGGCCTCAATGTCTGGGGGGGGGGGGGGGGTGTGGGTGGCTTCAGCAGTCACACAATTCATCTTCTCAGCAACACACAGGGAAGAGAGAAGTCAAAGGGCACGGACCCATCATGTCCTAGGACCCTTCCTGGGAGCTTCCACACAACCCCGCTGCTGGCTCCATCACCCAGCAAAGGCGACCAGGCCACTTTTCCCACTACAGATGGCTAATTCTATGAAGGGGAGGGTGGCTACTGGGATACAAACTTAGCAATATCCACCTCAGATCAGGAGAAACCTGTTCCCATTGAATAGCAAAAAGCCTGCTGTTCCCAGGAGGAGCTGCTTCTCAAATACTTTTTTAATCTCTTCCAAGTCCCAGCTCAGTCCCTGATGATTAATCTGAGCTTCAAAGATTCAGGTAAGCCCTTTTAAATTGAACCTGGGGACCCGTATGGAAATGTTCAGCTTTGCCAGACTCTTCCAAGTTCTCCGTGCTACCCTGTTCCATACTCCGCTTGAGTGGCGTAAAAAGCTGTGTGTCGCAAGAGTTGACCAGTCCTGATGATCCATCAGCTCCTCCACTTGCTCTTTCTCCTGAGCATCCATCCTCCTCCATGCATGGACCACACAGCCCGGGAATGGGAATGAGATCCACTGTCTGAGAGCAGGTCAGGAACCAAGGACTCTGTGTATGGGATCTCTGATCAAGACCCAGCGGGCTCTGTGAAAACTCCAGTTTCTCTTTGTTATCTCTCTCCCGGGTGAGATCCTGATCATCGCCTTCTGCGCTGGGATCTCTTACAGGTTAATTAATTTGCTGTACTGCGGGCTGCGCCTCTCATTGAATATCCATCTCTCTTTATCTCTGGTCTATTACATGAATTTTTAACGAGAGTTTGTTAGGGATTTATAATCCCCTTTCCCCTGAAAACCTAATACTTAATGATATCTCTGAGATTTTATTCTTCAGGGCAAGGGAACAAGTTTGGATAAAACTATGCTTTCGGAATCCAAAAGCTACCACCATTTTTCTGATTTTATATGTTCAATATCCTCTGGTAAACTCGATTCTGTTGGCCAAAGTGAAATCAAATAGCTGAGGAAGGACTGCGTAGTAGTCAGGAAATCAGGGATGCGTTTGGAAATAGGTAAATTTCAGTAGGGTTCCAGTCCCTACTAACAATTTTATTACCTTTTTTTTTTTTTTAGCTTTGTCACCTATTAAATGACGATAATGAAACTTAGTGTGGGGTATTGGGGAAAGTTTATGAGACTAATACTAAGCTTACTAAGTATTCAGTAGTGTGTGTATGTGTGTGTGTCGGTGTCTGTGTAGGTAATAAATGAATTTACTGCCTAAAGTACCCAGAGAAAAAATCATCCAAATAAAGTCCCCAAACTGATAAAATTTTCTCCATTGCAACCTAACCGTTCCTTGCCAATGATATTGTGACATATTTTCAAAGCCAAGATGAATTTTTAAGTCACTCTCTATATTATTTTCTTAAAGCTCCTTATGAAGTTAATAAAAGGTATTAACGCCGTTAAGAGATTGGAGTACGTTTTTAAACGATGTGTTTTCACTCCAGACAGTAGCAATTGATTCACAACTAAAACAATGTGGAAATAAGCACTCTAATGCTTCCTCCCACGTCCCCCTTCATTATGACATTATTTTTCATTGTCACTCACTTTTGTTGCTATGGTTTTCAGTATTGCTTGGTCCTCATTATAAAGTGAAATGCATTCAAGTTCTTTTACTTCCTCTTCCTCCACTGGATTGGCTCATGCATTCTTCCATGTCTGGGGATGTTTGTCAATTGCCTCTAAGGCACCCCAACTGCCAGAATATTTGGGGGTTTCTTTTTATTTTCCTTGGATTTTCGTAAGCACTGCTCTCATGTCATCTAGCATTGGTTGTTACCTTGGAGGACATGAAAATTAGCTGGTATTTATTTATTTCAGATTCCTGGTGACTTTTGTCCCCAGTGCATCCTTCTTTTATCCAATGTTCAATATGTGACCAGGATGTGCCAGCGCTCATCATTCTGAACCATTTTTAAGGATCATGGTGTGCTTTCTGACCTGTGGATTCAGTTCTTTCATTTAATCCTCCTGGGATTAAATGCTTGCACACTTCTCCGGTGTAGTTTTAGGCTTTTTGATCCAAGATCCTTTTCTTATGTTGGATTCCCTCCATGGTTATTATACTTCTTTAATTGCTTTGTCTCTTTCCCTCACCATTGACTAAGAATATCTTGGGTCTTTCCTTTATGCCGGTAACTGAATTTCCATGTCTCTTTTTTTTATTCCTGGTTTTCATTTTACTAGTCATGAAATAATCCTCCGTTTAGGCCTTAGGGCCCCAAGTCTCACTTTTTTCATTCTACCCTATTGTTTCTCCATCTTTTCTCTAAGTCTTAATTTAGTGCGCATTTGTTGTACAGGACAAAGCACTCGCGTGGACTATTGCTGTGCATTTTAAATTGGATTTCCTTCCGGAGAGGGATCTTCACTCGAAGCTCACAAGCCAGCTTCCTTTCTCTATTTCCAACCTGCTCTTCTGCTTTTCGCTGTAATGTGTTTGCAGAGGTGCCATCGCTCTTCCTTTCATTCTGATCATTTTGGGGCGTCTCTGTGTGAACCATCGACTTGTTCGATTTTCTCTTCTCATGAAGCCAGGATCTGCTCGGAGCGCCAGAGGCCTGGCGATCTGCTTCATGTCCTGAGGACCGGCCAGGGGGAGAGGTCAGCAGAACGTTTGAAGTATTTCTTCATAATTGGGCTCATATTTATTCTCTTAGACGGACATTCCCAAGGGGCATCTTACACTTTGGAGTACAATGGACCCAGAGCAACACGGGTTTGAACTGCGCAGGCCTACTTATGCCCAGATTTGTTTTCAATACATACACACAGTGCTGTAAAAGCGTTTTCTCTGATGATTTTCATAATGACAGTTTCTGTGATCTAACTCACTTTATTGTAAGAATACAATATGTAATATATATATAATATACAAAAGATGTGTTCAACTGTTTATGTTATTGGTAGGCTTCCTGTCAATGGTAGATTACTATTACTTAACTTTTGGGGGAGTCAAAAGTTATATGTGCATTGATCACTGTCACCTGGACTTCTTGAGGCAATAACTTCACCTGAGTTGGCAAAAACCAATCCTCTACGAGAGGCTTTTACCCATTGTATCAATCTCTCCTGGTCCAGGGCCTTGGAATGGCAATTGATATCTGATGCATTGTACAGTGGTACCTTGAGATACGAGTTTAATTCCATCCGTAACCTTGAGGCGTGGGAAACTATGAGACGCTCGAGTCACGGTAAACTGGTGGGATGTGTGCAGCCGGCCGATCCAAGTGATTACGATTACTCCTATCTCAAATGTTGCTCGTATTTCAAAGCAAAAATCGCTCGCTCGACGGCTCGTATCTCGTATGTTAGGGCACTCGTATCTCGAGGTACCACTATATTGAAATTGAAGCCCAACAAAAGTAGTTATTTTGGCATGATTCATTTTTGAAACTCACTTTTTCCATAAATCTGTGAATTTGTGGAACTCCTGAGATGGAGTTCTATCTTCTCAACTTTTAAAGAAAGCATTTAAGTTTGCTGCATATCATTCTGTTTCACCTAAGATGCATGGATGCTTTCTCTCTCTCTCTCTCTCTCTCTCTCTCTCTCTCTCTCTCACACACACACACACACACACACACACACACACACACACAGTGCCATGCGATTTAGGAGAGCAAACAGCTGGACAGAAAACCTGACTGGTCTTCTTAATGAGTCAGAACTCCTACAACGGAGAGCCATTTCCGAACCGTGCATTTCCGCTCCTCACGGCGTGTTACGTTCAGCCACTGCCCATTAGGGGAGAGGGAGACATGGAACAGCCCCGAAGCCCTGAATAGCCAAAGCCGCTGAACGCTCTCTCTTCAAAGCCGTGTTGAATCCCCATGTGAGCTGTTGCGAGTTGCGGATTTGTTTGCAAATGAGCTCGGAGTACATTGGGTGAACCCCATGGTTGGTAAATTCTATTTCACTTCGCCAGTGAGCTGAGAAAGCATTGGATAATGTGTTCGGGGTTGTGGATCTGTTTGATTGCATTGTTGCAAAGTGGGAATTGTTTTTGCAACATAGATTCTTAATCACTGAGGCATCTATGATTCAATGCCTCCAAAATTGGCTGAAATTGAAAGTTAACTATACTGCAGACGGCTTATTCTGGTGTATAATTGAAAATAAATTCTAATAACTCTTCTCAAAAGAGCGGCTCAGAGGAAATTTCAAGCACACATGTGCCTCCCCCCCCCAAAAAAAAAAATATTTGCTCAAACAGACTCTTCCTCTGCTTATGCACTAATGGAAACATGCTAAGCTCGTCTTCCTGGGATTTGAACACTTGTCAGCGTGTTCTGCAGAGTGCTCCTCCAGCCTTCATGTTGGGGAGGTCTCATGCTTTCTTTGTGAAGTCACTTTAGGATCATTTTACACAAGAACAACCCAGCAGGAAAAGCAAACAAACCAGATAATAACTGTGAGTTTTGTTCTTAAATATATTTCACCATTTTTTAAAAAATATGGAACGCTTCAGAATTTGTGTGTCATCCTTCCACAGGGACCATGCTAATTTTCTCTGTATCGTTCCAATTTTAATAAACGTGCTGCCGAAGTGAGCACTGTTTCACCTATTTTTAAAAAATATATATTTTATTGATTTTTTACAGAGAGGAAGGAAGAGGGAAAGTCAGAAACATCGATGAGAGAGAGACATTGATCAGCCGCCTCCTGCACGCTCTACACTGGAGATGTGCCCGCAACCAAGGTACATGCCCCCGACTGGAATCGAACCTGGGACCCTTCAGTCTGCAGGCCAACGCTCTATCCACTGAGCCAAACTGGTCTCAGCTCACCGATTTTTTTGTAGAGAGGAAGAGAGAGGGACAAAGAGCCAGAAACATTGATGGGAGGTAGACATTGATCAGCTGCCTCCTGCATGCCCCCTACTGGGGATGTGCCCAAAATCAAGGTACATGCCCTTGACAGGAATCAAACCTGGGTCCCTTCGGTCCGCAGGCCTACACTCTATCCACTGAGCCAAACCGGTCTCGGCATAATCCTGAGTTTTTAAAATCAGTCCCAAGATGGAATTCCGGCTCCAACTTTGTGACATGGGCAATTTCCCTCCCTGACCCCTCTCAGCTTTAGTTGCTATTTCTGCAAAATGAACTTAATAATATCATTTATTTTTTCCTGATTTGCATAGTTATTGTAATAATATGCGAGAAATAATGCATGTCAGTGAACAGTATTTTGCACATATTGTTCAACTCATTGTAGAAATTATATGTGGATATGTGCACACATACATAAAGTCTATATAATAGTATTCCACAACTTGATGCTCTTCTCTCTTTCTCTCTCCCTCCCTTCCTCTCTCTCTAAAACGAATAAAATAAAACTTACAAAATCTTTGTTCAAAAATGGGCTTTAAAAAGTGGCTAATAGCCAAGACTGGTTTGGCTCAATGGAGAGAGCGTCGGCTTGCGGACTGAAAGGTCCCAGGTTTGATTCCGGTCGGGGGCATGTATCCTGGTTGCGGGCACATCCCCAGTAGGGGGCGTGCAGGAGGCAGCTGATGGATGTCTCTCTCTCATCGATATTTCTGACTTTCTATCTCTTTCCCTTCCTCTCTGTAAAAAATCAATAAAATATATTTTTTAAAAAGTGGCTAATAAGTAAGACAGATAAAGAAGGCATTATTCTGAAATTTCTCTGGCTAAAATGGAGTGAGGCTGGCCTCAAGTCCTACCTTTGATGACACCCATCTCTACCCCCTTTTGATTGGTTTGAAGACCATAACATATGTCTGGTTTGCATTCTAAAAGCTAGATCCTCTGTAATCGGTTTGGCTCAGTGGATAGAGTGCCTGCCTGCGGACTGAAAGGTCCCAGGTTCTATTCTGATCAAGGGCATGTACCTTGTTTGCGGGTACATCCCCACTAGGGGGCGTGCAGGGGCTTGCAGGAGGTAGCTGATCAATGTCCCTCTCTCTCATCGATGTTTCTGACTCTCTGTCCCTCTCCCTTCCTCTCTGTAAAAGGTCAATAAAATATATTTAAAAATAAATAAATAAAAGCTAGATCCTAGGTCCAAGGTTTGCCTCTAAATAGCTGAGGGATATTGAACAACCTCTTCAGTCATAGTTTTAATACCTCCTGGCATGCCATTTGAAAATATTTTTCACAAGTTACAATTTAGAAACTAGTGACCCTAGCAATTACTAACAGTGATAGCGTAGACTCATGGAGGGCTCCCTTACAGGCACCCGTCTAAGAACATTGGCATGAATGGATTTTAATCTGTGCAGCCACCTTCAAAGTCTCGTGATTCTCATGCTCATTTGATAAAAGAGGTACTGAGGCCCGGAGAGGTCCAGTCACTTGCCAAAGGTCACACAACTGATCTGGCAAAGCTGGGATCGAAAGCCAGGACAACTAAGCTCACACGGGCACTACCATCTCTTACTGCCTCTCTAACAGATAAGACACAGCAGTACACGCAGAAGAATTCTAGAATGTTAAGATATTTGTTAGCATGGAGATAATAGCAGTCACAGCGTTTGCATGGAAAAGTAACACTAACACTTTTTTTCTCCTTTCCTGGTTCGGGGCATTTCCTAAGAAGTAACTGACCAGACTTCCTTCTCTTTGCTCATAGCATTTACTCCTCCCCCTCCACGCAAACACCAACATCGCCATTTATCAAGCGGGTTTTGCTAAAATGGCAAAGCTGCTGCCCAAACCGGTTTGGTTCAGTGGACAGAGTGTCAGCCTTCGGACTGAAGGGTCCCAGGTTCGATTCCGGTCAAGGGCGTGTACCTTGGTTGCGGGCACATCCCCAGTGGGAGGTGTGCAGGAGGCAGCTGATCAATGTTTGTCTCTCATCAATGTTTCTAGTTCTCTGTCCCTCTCCCTTCCTCTCTGCAAAAAATCAATAAAATATATTTTAAAAAAGTAAAATAAAGTGGCAATGCTGCTTTAAATAAAGCCTTAGAAGTCTAAAAACACAACCTGTGCTCCCTTCCCCCTCAAGGCCCAGACACGCTAGCCGGTAGGTCAGCAGTCAGTCCTGACAGCAGCAGGAATTGCCAGACTCAACCACCGCACTGCCCAATGCGATGGAAGCGGCGCTTTGTAAACAAAGCACAGGTGTGGCCCTGGACCCAGGTACAGCCCTCTCTCCGGCTTTCCGCGGAGAGGTGGCAGCTTTTCAGGAGGCAGGAGCCAACTTCCCCTTCCGGGCCCCTTGAGCCAGGGCAAGACGGGAGTGTCCATCCGTGTGTCCCGCGAGAGGACAGAGCAGAGAAACCCCGAGGAACTCCAACTGTGAGCATATCTTTTTGTTTCTTTCTTCTGGGATTTCTTGCTGCTCCTCTAACCTCCTCTCAGGAAGGATATAGTCTTAACCGGGCGTTCTTAAGCTTGAAACAGTAGAAAGCTGAAATGAAAGACAGCTTTGCCTCATGCGGGAAAGATAAATATATGTGGCTTCCTGTTGTGACAAAAAGACAGGGTAAAAGGAAAAAGGGGTTCCAGAGAGGTTGGAGTCCCGGGGGTGGGGAACCTTTTATCTGCTGAGGGCCACTTTGATATTTATAACCTCATTCAGGGGCCATACAGAATTATCCACTTAAACATTAGCCTGCTCTTTGCCGAAACCAGTTTGGCTCCGTAGATAGAGTGTCGGTGTGCGGACTGGAAGGTCCCAGGTTTGATTCCGGTCAAGGGCATGTACCCTGGTTGTGGGCACGTCCCCAGTGTGGGGCGTGCAGGAGGCGGCTGTTCGATGTCTCTCTCATCGATGTTTCTGACTCTCTCTATCCCTTCCTCTCTGTAAAAAATCAAAATATATTTTTTAAAAATTAGCCTGCTCTATTTGGTCAAACATTTAATTAATTCACCCCTCTCTGATGCCTTGGCTAGGCCAGACCAAATGATTGGTATTTATTTATTTGTTTGTTTATTTGTTTATTTTTAAAATATATTTTATTGGTTTTTTTACAGAGAAAAATGAGGAGGGATAGAGAATTAGAAACATCGATGAGAGAGACAGAGATCAGCTGCCTCCTGCACGCCTCCCACTGGAGATGTGCCCGCAACCAAGGTACATGTCCCTGACTGGAATCAAACCTGGGACCCTTTAGTCCACAGGCTGATGCTCTATCCACTGAACCAAACCAGTTAGGGCAGACTAAGTGATTTTGAGGGTCTTCTCTGGTTTGGGGGCCAGGCGTTCCTCACCCCTGGTTTAGACCCATCGATGTCAGAACCGACCATGGACCGACAGTGCAGACGTGGGCTGTTTCGCCCTCTGAAGGCACAGACTAGAAAGACAGTCGCCTTTCCTGGCAGAGTCTCCCCTGCAGGCTCTCAGAGCCATCCTCGGGTGCCCCCTGAACCATAAGGCTGACCTAATTGGCTGTTCCCCGTCTTGTACATGAGGCCCAGTCCCTCCCACCGCTTTGGAAAGGACCTAGCTGTGCGCATCCAGAGCCCAGGCGCCGGGGTGTCCAGCTCCACAGGTGATTTCACTTCAGAGCTGGGTCTGCTCCGCCCGGCCAGCCTCGAGCTCCACATGGAAACACCTGTGCGGGCTCCGGAACCAGGAGCTGCCTGCCCCTCCCCCACCAACACTTCCAAACCAGAACGGACAGGAGGGACCCAGTATCAGGGTGGGGGGTGATTTTGAAGCTCAGAATGACCACTCGGACACAGGGGTTCTCCTCCTTGGTCAGTGGTTCTCAACCTTTCTAATGTCCTGACCCTTTAATACAGTTCCTCATGTTGTGGTGACCCCCAACCATACAATTATTTTCGTTGCTATTTCATAACTGTCATTTTGCTACTTTAATGAATCGTAATGTAAATATCTCTGTTTTCCGATCATCTTAGGCTCTACAGCAGCCATTCTAAACCTGTGGGTCTCGACCCTCAGGTTGAGAACCGCTATCAGGGTCGCCTAAGACCATCGGAAAACACAGATATTTATTTTACGATTCATAACAGTAGCAAAGTTATAGTTATGAAGTACCGACGAAAATAATTTTATGGTTGGGGTCACCACAACATGAGCTGTATTAAAGGGTCGCGGTATTAGAAAGGTTGAGAACCACTGTCCTAGGTGACCAGAGGCTGCGAGCTTCTGCCTTCTGTGTGGCTGCCCGCTGTGGTGGTAAACTGGTTACACACATGTTCCAGGCAGAGAGACAGCTCGGCATGCTTGCTGTCAGCACAAACACAAAGGGCATTATGGAAATGGCGTTGCTCGGAGACCTGAAATTGGCCCACACAATGCTCGTGTTCTCAGGCCCTGTCCCCCTGTGCTGGTTGCCACGCGCGGAAAGTGAATGGATGGGTGTCCACAAGGTCACTGCTTGTTAACGTCTCCGGTGAGCATGGTATGCAGGACCCGGGTCAGCAGGATGGCGATGGTGCTGAGCGTAACGAATGAGGATGTTTTCCCCAAACACCATGCTGGGGAGGCCCGTGACAGGAACGTGACTTTCCAGAGACCATCAGGACTTGATCTGGCCCACTGCTGTGGCCTTGGCGATGTTCCTAACGTCACCGGGGATTGGGTTTTTATTATTATTTGCAAAAACCAGGGAGTTGGACTGGATCAGTGGTTTTCAAAATTATTTCGCAGGGGAAGCCTTGCAGAATAAACCAGATTAAACAGGGGTCTCTCCGGCTGCAGCCAGGGCTGGTGGGGGCAGGACTGCACCGCTGTGAGGGCTCCCCGAGGCCACCAGGAACCCTCCGGGTCTGGTGAACTCAGAAGGGCCGAGAGGAGCCCAGTCTCCTCAGCAGAGGCTGCCTGAGTGCCCGGGCCGTGAGTCTGCCGCCTGCTCCCACCGAGCTCGGATGCCAAGCCCTCGTTTGCAGGGAGAGGAGCAGGGCCGAGAGCGGGTGGCGGTCACGGGCAGTGCACCAACGTGGACATGACTGCAGTAGAAAAGCCCTGAGTTTTCTTAAAGCTCGAATGTTCTGGATTTGAAGGCCTCTGATTCGTGTTTTTTTTTTTTTAATATATTTTATTGATTTTTTTACACAGAGGAAGGGAGAGGGATAGAATTAGAAACTTCGATGAGAGAGAAACATCGATCAGCTGCTTCTTGCACACCCCCTACTGGGGATGTGCCCGCAACCAAGGTACATGCCCTTGACCAGAATCGAACCTGGGACCCTTCAGTCCACAGACCGACGCTCTATCCACTGAGCCAAACTGGTTTTGGCAGGCCTCTGATTCTTACATGTCTTAAATGTCTCTTCAATGAAGTGATGTGAAGGAGCTGCCCATCAAATGTTTTACAGAAGGGCCATTTCCTGGCACAAAGTGCAGCTGCTTTAGAAGAGTTGATCGTGTTGAATGGACAGGGATGAGCATGTAGAATGGAGGATGAGCATGGAGATCGGGGAGGACTGGGACAGAGAGGTCAGGTGTCCTCAGCGTATTAGAAAGTCCAAGTGCTTTGGAGTTGAGGCAGTACAGTGGTACCTCGAGATACGAGTGCCCTAACATGAGATACGAGCCGTCCAGCCAGTGATTTTTGCTTTGAAATACGAGCAACATTTGAGATAGGAGTAATTGCTCGGATCGGCCGGCTGCACACGACCCACCAGTTTACCTTGACTGGAGCGTCTCATAGTTTCCCACGCCTCAAGGTTACGGAACGAATTAAACGCGTATCTCGAGGTACCACTGTATTCCATTCTGGAAACCGGGGAGAGAGACGGAAGTTGCTTGCGGAAAGAAAAACGGTTGGGGGAAGTGGGCAACGCGCTTTGAACCAGATGTAAACAATATAAAACTCCAATAAACTCAGGTATCACTCAGAATTAATGGAGGACAAATTGGAGCTGCTGTTCACTTAAACACCCATCTGCTCACATCCCCGGAGCCCGTAAATTTGTGGGGCTCATTAGTGGCTGCTCTCCGGAGAGCAGCAGGGGGCTCTCCACCTTCCCTGGGGTTTTGGGGCGCACGCAGCCCATTCTCCCTGTCTCTTCCCGCCCCTGAGTCGGGAGGGCTGCGAGGAAAACAGACAGCCCATCCTGATGTCATCCAAAGGGCTGGCAAGAGACAGGGGTGGTTTGGTTGTCCACCGTCTCACTTGGACCTTCCAGAAAGTTCGAGTTGAGAAATCTCCCAATTGACGTTTTTGGTGCTATTACGACCAAGATTGCTTTTTCCTCCTCTATCCAATTATCGTCCCGCCCCTCCCTCCGCCCCCCTCTGCCGCCTGACTTGACTTCTCTGAAAGCAATTCTGTCTTTACCCGAATGTGAAGGCTTAATCCGGGCTCTCCGGCATAATCATGGCTTAATTAAGTCAGGCTGTGTGTGTCTCGTGTTCCAGGATGGTTTCCAGAGGGCTCAATTTTACTTCGGCTCAAAATTAATATTTTACACTCTCCCCTTAAAAGAAACAAGAAAAAAAAAAAAAACAGAAAAAGAACTCCAGAGGAGAGGCAGGAGGGAACCGTCTGGGGAAAAGAGAGATCCCACTTCCACTCCCATGACAGAAACACGCAAGCCTCGGTCCTCCCTCTCAGCCAGCGTTCGCCATCTGTATCCTTCGCTTTAGCAAAACAAAGCGTGGCTCAAGGTGATTAAGTGGCGCAGTGGCTCCTGGTGAATTAAGGGTTGATTCGGTCCACAAGCGACACCTGCTGGTGTGACCCCTTTTCATGCCCCTGTGCACCCCTGGCCCTACCTGTCCTGGCCCAGGGCTGACTGTTCCTGACATAGTGTTCCTGGGTGCACCTGTGAGCGGGTACATCCGAGCTCTGTGCTCTTATGATGATGGTGGAAGAGCCCAGACACAAATGACATTACAGTGGTACCTCGAGATACGAGTGCCCTAACATACCAGATTTTTGAGATACGAACCGTCGAGCGAGCTATTTTTGCTTTGAAATACGAGAAACATTTGAGATAGGAGTAATCGCTCGGATCAGCCGGCTGCACACTACCCATCAGTTTACCTCGACTCGAGCGTCTCATAGTTTCCCACGCCTCAAGGTTATGGAACGAATTAAACTCGTATCACGAGGTACCACTGTATAGCTCTTTCCTCTAGAGCTAGCCAATGACTGCTCTGGGTTCGGCTCTGGCATTCCCAGGGGCTCTGAACGAAGCTTGTGCAGACTCTTACCCTGAGGTGGCAGGGAGGTGACTATTGCACAGGCAGGCGCGGGACTGCTGGTCTACCCACCAGCCTTGCCTGTTACGCATTCAGTCATTCAAAAAATATGCGCTGACTTTCACATACCAGACAAAGTCCAGTTGCTGGAGCAGCAACAAGGAAATGCAGACCTGAATGTGGCCATCTTCCAGTCTGCAGATCTGAGGGTCACAGGGCATGGGTCAGGCTGAGTTCACTGTGCACTTGGGGTGCATAAGGAGGAGCTGGGAAAGGGGGAGTGGAGAATCCTCTCACAAAGATGGGAGGTGGATTCTGAAGGTATAGATTCAAAATCACAGGGATATAGACAATCTATGCTTTTCCTATCACCGTTAATTAGAAGATGACCTCTGCAGAATCTCCCAGGGGATAGAGGTGAGGGTGGGATCTGTCTCGAGGCTGAGGAGGGGAGACATGATGCCAAGGCTCCTTCTGTGTGAGAGGTCAGATGGGACCCTCCTGGGACAGCCCTTCCTTTATCCCCAGAGTCCCTCCCCCCTGCCTCCCAGCTGAGATGGGGGCTGTCCTAGTGGGAGAAGAGGGATGGAGGGCGGTGGAAGATGCTCAGCGCCACCAGTCAGACTGAGTATCTCACCATTTATCTAACCACATTGAATGTGTGAGTTGATGAGAAGATACCTGATAACCAGGTATGAATATGTGACCAGATATTCTATTTTTGGTACCAGGTGGCAGGATGCTGAAGACCTTTCTCCTAGGGTCTCAGGTGGCTGAGGCTGGGCTAGGGATCTTCCTTCTCCCTTCCTCTGCCTCACTGATGAGGCAGGTGGCTCACATCCTGCTCTCATGGCCAGCATACAGCACCAGCAAGAAGGGGGTGTCTGTTTCTTAGCCGGCTGTTGTGGGGGGGGTGCCCCAGTTTTGTTAGTATGTTGTAGCAAATCCTACATGATGCTATGCAGTACCAGCAGGGATTGAGATATCCTTTCATAAGTATGTATGCCTTTTAGGAAACTACTTATTATAAAGGGTTTAGTTTATAGGCTTTCTCAATTTCTCTCCTAAATTTTTTATCAACATGATTGATTTGTCTTAAGAAGACTGAAATATACATTTCCCTTTAGCCAACTTGAGTAAGAAGGAGAAAAAAATGTGTTGTTTTTTTTTTTTCCCTAGGAAGGAATTTAGAATGGGAATTAGTCCATGTATGTTCGGGTGCTTTATAATGGTAGCTGGGACTTCATCATTTATCTTCTTTAGGGCATTGCTGCCAAATGTTTCTACATGGAAATATTGCCAACATTTGCTTTGTCGGCCTTTCCTGGGTTCAGATTTGGAGGTATCCATCCTCCTAGTCCATATAAAAAGGTACCATGGGTTGGGTCCTCTCTGTATTCCAGGCCCTGTGTTAAGTGCTTTATTTACAGGGGATAAACCACATTAATCACACAAGATAGATACGATCATTAGCCATTTTTTAAAAATTATTTTATTGATTTTCTACTGAGAGGAAGAGAGAGGGACAGAGAGTTAGAAACAGTGATAAGCTGCCTCCTGCACACCTCACACTGGGGATGTGCGTGCAACCAAGGTAAATGCCTTTGACTGGAATCGAACCTGGGACCTTTCAGTCCACAGGCAGATGCTCTATCTACTGAGCCAAACCAGTTAAGGCTATCATTAGCCATTTAATATGTAGGAACATTGAGGCACTGTGAAACTCAGTGACCACCCAAGTGATAAGAATATGGTGGAGTCTAGTTTCAGTGACAAGGCATGTACTTGGCAACCTTCTCCTGCTTCTCAGTAGCGACCCCTCTGGAGAGACACTGCCTCCTCCTCTCAAATATGTTTATTATTCTCAGTCTTTCTACAAAGCTTGGAAGTTCTGCTAGTCAGAGCCCAGTGGATAGACAAAGGGTAAAGGCAGCAGGCTTTTGGAGGGCATTAATTACATTTTGATAACACCTTTCACTTTCAGATCTACTTGCTAAGTAGGGAAAGGCATTCTGTAAGTTAAACCAGTGTGAAGTGCTCTCTCCCCTCAAGGTGTGTCTTGCTCTTGTTACATTCATGCAGTTTTAAAATCCACCTCTTCAGTGAAGCCTTCCTCCAATTATTTATTTTGTCATTCTTCAGATTCTTAGGCACTTAGGTCTACATATCTAGATTTGTAGATGCACTTGGAGATATATATGTACACACACACGCACACACACAAACACACACATTGCAGGATTATACTGTAACTTTTGATATATGTACCCACCTTTCTTGCATCCTCCATTGGACTGGAAAGCTCACCTTGGGAAGGGTTAATGTTCTCTCCTCCATACGATTCTCCCTATAGGACCTTATGTAGGCCTGTTAACAGTGAGTTATGTGGAGCACAGCATGAATGAACAGCTCATGGTGGCAATTGGATCACGATCTCAATGCCAGTCTACAACATCAAAAATGTCCGCGATGCTTGGTCTTTGCAAAGAGAAATACAAAGGCTTCTACCTATTTAGAGTGTGAAACCCCAAGACCAATCTTAGCTATAACATGTTCGAACAGAGAAATAGACCAGAGGGCAAGTCTACTTCATGGATTGGCTTCAAGGGAAAATGTACAACCATCCATCTAGGACAGGGGTCAGCAAACTGTGACCGGTGGGTCAAACCTGACCTGTGACCCGTTCTTAAAGTCTCGCAGAAACACAGCCACCTGTGTTCCCGTAGAAACAGTCAGTGGCTGTGTCAGAGGCAAACAGCAGGGCCAGAGTGTGGGGCAGAGACTGGAGACTCAAAGCCAACGTGTTTACCGCATATCCCATTTCTTTGCTTCTACTTTTAATGCATTCAGCTTTCTTTAAACTCCACGCAGAAAAATATCTGAAATCAGATTCTCTCCCCATGCCTTAGCCCACTTCCTCCCCTTCTGAAAATAGCATTTTTTAAAAGATTCCCAGATCTTTCATTTAGGCAAGTCAATTATTTCTCAGAATATTCAGCGCTCTGCTCTATTTCGATACAGATTCAAGATGAGGTTCCAGATTTTTTTTTATTGTACTTTACCTCTTCCCAGTGCATTTCAGCAAAAATGGTACTAAAATCCTTTGTGCTTTGTCTCACACTTGGGCTCTCTTTGCCAAATCCTGCAATTCAGCCAGGAATTTCTGGGGGTAGGTGTGAAAAACAACAGACAGCTCTTGACACCTCCAACCGGAAATGTGTAGAGGGAACTGGAGAAGAAATGAACTTTAAAGGCGGTTTCAATGTCAGGCAGTTCCAAAAGGATTCATTTCCTGCTTTTTAGTATTTACTTTTCTATTACAGAAGAAAACAAAAAAAGATGCTCACAGTTTGGGGCCATATTCACATCATGAGGTGGTCACTAAGGAGCATGTAATTAATGCCCTAAGTTGAGGACTATATGGACCCAGGAAACAGGAAAGGTGGATGGAACCCCTCTATTGCCTTGCAGGACTCCCTGGCTTTGAGCTAAACATAAAACATTAACCTTCAGACCCGGGCAGTTCCGCCCGGTGACTCTGGGCTAAGTCATCTTAAACCTCACACATTTATCGGTAGGATTATCCCTCCCACCAACCTTTCTTAACTAAAGGTCAAGCGGATCTTGAGAATGGCTCTAGAAATAGCGAGGCAAGTCCTGGAGAGGCCGAAGCATTTGGTCCAGGGAAAATAGGAGCCCTGCCAAAACTGGTTTGGCTCAGTGGATAGAGCGACGGCCTGCGGACTGAAAGGTTCCAGGTTCGATTCCGGTCAAGAGCATGTATCCTGGTTGCTGGAACATCCCCAGCAGGGGGCATGCAGGAGGTGGCTAATAGATGTCTCTCTCTCATCAATGTTTCTAACTCTCTATCTCTCTCCCTTTCTCTCTGTAAAAAAAAAAAATCAATAAAATATTTTAAAAAAAGAAAATAGGAGCCCTGAGCAAAGACAGAAATGCATAGCTCACTTCAGACTTGAAGTGAAGGATTTCCTTAAGTGCATGGATGGACCTCAGTAGGTTGTTGGCGTGAGCTAGGACGGCACAAAACATCCCTGACCTGTGAGAATGGCATCATAGGAACAACACCCACATTGTCTCTGGCGCTGCAATGTGGGGTGTTATAGGAAAGAGACCTTTCGAGAGAGCCCCGAGGTCTCTCCATACAAGGAAGGACAAGACAAGAGAAACAGCTCCGGGGTGTGGGCTAGCCAGCAGGCACCTCCCAGTCGGCTATGTGTTTTTTATACACGAGCTCGTAGGATTCTTGCCAAGTTGCTGAGTACTGTAAATCATGCTCATTCGGTAAATGAGGAAATTAAGTCCTAATGGAGTTAAACAATTTGTCCAAAGTTATGTAGTTTATAAATGATAGACCTGGAGACAAATTCACATCTGGTTCGTTGCTGCACGTTGCTGGGTCACAATGTTATCATCCCAAGCTCTTGGGGACCAAAGCTGGGAGGAGAAGTTGACTTTTGTGAAGATTATGGGTCAGTTTGTGCGTTTGTGTGTGTGTGTGTGTGTGTGTGTGTGTGTGTGTGTGTGTGTTTTAATCTCACTATAAATGATGAGTTTAACACTTACTTTGGGTGACCTCCATTAGGCACACATTGTGTCTGTCCTAAGCTAAGCAAAGCACAGGAATTTGCTTCTTTTGGTAATATATACTCTTAACAACCCCATCTCTTAGTAATATGAAATGTCTTAAGGATAATACCAGAAAAAGAAAGGAGGTAAAAGTGTGGGTGGTTCCAGTTTTGCTCAGTGGATAGAGCGTCGGCTTGCGGACTGAAGGGTCCAGGTTCTATTCTCATCAAGACCATGTACCTTGGTGGCGGGCACATCCCCACTAGGGGGCGTGCAGGAGGCAGCTGATCAATGTTTCTCTCTCATCGATGTTTCTAACTCTCTATTTCTCCCTCTTCCTCTCTGTAAAAGACCAATATAATATATTTTAAAAAATAAAAATAAAGTATGGGTAGTGACATGTAAACCATCATCTGCCTGTCCTCTCATACTTTATCCTGTGGCACAGGGATATGGAACCTGAGATATGTTGAACATTTCTCGTGGAAGCCTTCTTAAGGAACATTCATGAACTACCTTTTGGGCACATCTCAGGAGAGGAAATAGGCAGATAGAAGTCTCCCTGGGTCATGTAAATACAAATGCAAAACAAAAGGACCTGGCCAATATTGAATCACGAGCCAGAGACCAAAGTGGCCTTATGTTGTCCCCTGAGGTGTGCCCAGGGCTGGCCGTCTCATCCTGTCATGTGCCGGGGACATGGAGACAGATGTGGGGCTGACAGCCACGTGTACTCAGATAGGCACAGCCGCTCTCTCTGGAACACGCAGCGGGAGATGGAAACATTTCTTTCCCTGCCTCCTAAGTAAGAGTGACAGTAATTAAAGCACCGTGCATGGCAACATTAATCTTCCTCAGGGAATTTACTTAAATCAATTAAAGGTAAATATCATTGCTTTGATAGCCAGATCTGGGTGTTATCGGAGAAGGAGCTCATGAAACTTCCAGAAACAGAATGCGGCGTCTGCTTGTGTATGTGGCAGAGGGAGAATAAGAATGAGCACGGGCCGTGCTAGCAAGTGGTCGGAGCATTTCCCAGGCCCCTTTTAATACCTGGAGAGAGCACCATAATTCATAATCCTGAAATGCATAGGCCGATAACTGCCTTAATCACTAGAGAAACATGGCTGAGCTGCACTGAAATAAGCCATAAAACTTATTACAAGATAACAAGATTCTATCTAGTCTCCAAGGTCACGTTAGAGCTTTACGAGGTCAAGGAGTTAATCACCTGCTCGGTAGAAGCACCATAGATAAAAAACTGTGTGTGTGTGTGTGTGTGTGTGTGTGTGTGTGTGTGTGTGTGAAACCTCCCTGGATTCTAGTACAATAGCCAGGTAGCTGTAAAGTGGGCGACACCCTATGAATAACCAACTATTTTGTGCTTTTTTAAAACTTTGGAGTGAAAACTTCTGGGGTTTCAGCCATTGTTAAATGGAATTGCTTTGCCAAGTTAGGGTTTTCCAGACCGATCCTGCTCCCATGTGGTTCAGGTGACTGTCAGCGGGTGAGCAGTGTGTGGCAGGACATGGTATAGAGCAGTGGTTCTCAATCTTTCTAAGGCCGCTACCCTTGTATACAGTTCCTCATGTGGTGATCCCCAACCACGATGCTACTGTTATGCATCGTGATGTAAATATCTGCATTTTCCTATGGTCTTAGGCGACCCCTGTGAAAGGGTCATTCAACCCCCAAAGGGGTCGAGACCCACAGGTTGAGAACCACTGCTATAGAGTGAAGAAGACTATGTCTTCTCCACTGGCCTGATGAAGTGACCAAGGACAGCGACACAGGGGTGGGTCTTGGGCATCCCTCACCTTCTGCTTCCACCCTCTGAGGGATGAAGGCCGAGGGGTCAGGGCTGTCCAAAGTCCCCAGGCCCTTCATGGTGAAGCAGCACTAAGCGATCATCCAGGGAGCTATTTTACCCAGAGATAAGGTTCTCCGAGGGGGGCAAGGCGGAGGCTGAGGGCAGCCAGTGTCCTTCCCTGGAGATGAAACCGCTAACAAGGCTAGGGACACGCCCTCTTTTGTTTTTAAATATATTTTTTTGATTTTTCACAGAGAGGAAGAGAGAGGGATAGAGAGTCAGAAACATCGATGAGAGAGAAACATTAATCAGCCGCCTCCTGCATGCCCCCTACTGGGGATGTGCCTGCAACCAAGGTACATGCCCTTGACCGGAATTGAACCTGGGACCCCTCAGTCCGCAGGCCAATGCTGTATCCACTGAGCCAAACCGGTTTCGGGGGGAACACATCCTCTTATGTGTGGGGTTACACCCTCACATCCTCATGCATGCGAGAAGGGGCCTCAGAGTCCTGTTGGCTAAGTCTGGCCCAGGAACTCGGGGTGCCTCTGTGCTTTGTCCTCATTTGAGGAGACGGCCCGCACTCATCTCTCCAGGCCCTAAGTCCTGCATTTGCTCTCACTCCTCACCACAGTTGCCAAGAAGCTAGACCTCAACCTGCATCTTAGACTAAATCTCAATGTCCTGTGTCTCTCAATTAACACTGAAGAACAGCAAAAATAACAAACTGCCTTGAGGATGTTACTAAAGAAAAAGTGAATTTATGCCCTGGTGCATAGAAAATTCTCAATAAACATCATCATCATCATCATCATCAATTTAAGAAAAGGCGTGTTGCCGAAACCGGTTTGGCTCAGTGGATAGAGCGTCGGTCTGTGGACTGAAGGGTCCCATGTTCGATTCCGGTCATGGGCAAGTATCCTGGTTGCGGGCATATCCCCAGTAGGGGGCGTGCAGGAGGCGGCTGATCAACGTCTCTCTCTCGTCGATGTTTCTAACTCTATCCCTCCCCCTTCCTCTCTGTAAAAAAAATCAATAAAATATATTAAAAAAGAAAAGAAAAGGTGTGTTGAGGGATATAAGGAAAAGAGTGGTTGACTAGTTTTTAATCACCACTATGGCTTTATTAAAAGAAATGGGCTTAACTCACAGCCAAAAAAAAATCTAATTTTTACAAAATAAAATGACTGGGAAATTCTTTTATTTCATTCCAAGGAGATATCTAAAAAATCTGTTTTCTTCTTGGGATGATAAATGAGTTCTTGTTTGGAGACAAGAGCAACTTCAGTGCCAACACCAAATGTTTGCAGGCAGTTAGATACGATCAATCATCAATTAATTGCCCGTACATTTAAATGTACTGATCAGAAAGCCTTGTTTTTTTTGTTTGTGTTTTTGGTACATGTGGTTTATAAAACTGTAGCTGAAAAAAATGAAGAATTGTATCGCTTAATTAGTGAAACAGAACATGATTCTCTGGGCCCTGCCTTCTGCAAATGCCAATTCCTCTCCCAAGCATCTAACTTGGAGTTGGCTTTGTGAAAACAGTTATTAAACTCACCAATATGCGCTTATTGGGGATTTACTGGGATAGATCTGTGTAGGTGGTTATTGCCGAATTAATCCTCAGTAAATACATTTTTTTGATAATCAGTTGATATTCATTTAACACCCACTAGTCACCATATACACTCTCATCATATATACAGTATCTAGTAAAAAAACAAAACAAAACAAATTGAATAAATTCCAACCAGTTTTTAAAACCATTTATGAAGAATTAAATCTTTGTTGCTATCAGCACCCAAGTCAATTGGACACATTTGGTGGTAAATTTTAAGTGGGATTTGCCGGCAGGTGCCATAGAATAAATCTTACTTGGCATCAAACCCAACTGGACCCACTGGGAAGAGGGTGCGTGGGGCAGCTCCCTGTCCGTGCAGCCCTGACTGGCTCTGTGAGCGCCTGGGTCAGGTTCCAGTAGCCAGAGTGGTGGCCAGCAGAGTTGCCCCTGCCCAGGAAGTGACAGCCTCCCCTCAGGGTCCTTAGAACATGGAGGGCGCAGGAATTGGGATCTGCCACTGGGTCCTAGGCCTGGGGGTTAAGAACTTGTGACCTTGGGAAATGATGGCCTCCCTAACATCAGTTTCCTCTTCTGAAAAACCCTATGTAATAAAGAAGTCATATGCAAATGGTCCTTACACTGTGACGTGTAACGGGCAGCAGCAGGAGGGCGGGGCAGCGAGCTGCAAGTGGCAGAGAGCTACAGAAGGGCAGGGCAGCGAGCTACATGCGGCAGAGTGCTATGAGAGGTGGTGGACCAGACAGCCAGCTGAGGCAAGTGTGTGTGAGCTACTCGCGCACAGATTCGTGGGCAGGGCCACTAGTGGGAACATAAAAGCCTATTGACCTCGCGGGACCTCATATCAAATGTGATAGTCAGTAGTGAACAGGAAAGGACAATTGACATTGCACAGCACATCCATCTAAATACTATCCCTGCGATGTGTTTCCAGTGAGGACAGGGATTGAGATAATACAGGGTGGCTGCTGCTGAGGCTTCCTTGGCAACCAAATGCACTGATTGGGACAGTAGTTATCCAGACACAACCCCGATTTCCATCGGCCGTAAACCAAGACGATCGAGACGGTGCTCCCAGCTCAGTTCCCTGGCAGGGGGCACACCCCCCCAGCCCACACGGCTGATGGCTCCCCCACTCCTGCTATTGAGCTTTCTGGAAGCGTGCTCCTTAGTAGTGTTGTCACATCGTCTTGGCACTTGGGGCAAGACAGCAGTCGCCTCACCGTTAAGTCTGAAAAGAACCAGAGCAGTTCCTGGGTTGGGAAGGGGGTCATCCCTCACCGCCTCAGGGACTCCGTGAAGTCAGAATTCTGGAGCTGGAAGCCCTGGGTACGACCCAGCCTAGCATCCCTGCCTCTGGCTGCTCTCGGGTCTGATAGGAAGAGGAGGAACTATACCCACTCATTAATATGCTTCTTCCCCCTGCAGTGGGGCGGGGTCTCAGCAAACCCAGGGGCTGCACACCCTGGGAGGCAGGAGGAAGCGCTGGGACAGGTGGCGGCTGGTGGCCGTGCCTCCTCCCTCAGTTCAGAATGCCACTTGAAATGCAACCTGTGCAATTGCCTTCACCTTTTACGGCTCTGCCAGACTGTGTCCTGGAGCCAACCGATTGCCAGTCTCCTAAAACTCCCCATAAAACCATAGATCACGGGCTACAGCCTTACTGTGGCCACCAGCCTGCTCATGCAGTGCCCCTGTGCCTGTCTGGGTGATGGGGCCTCGGTTTCCAGGTCCCCAGGGTCATACATTATATGGACCCCTGAGCTAATCCAGAAAGAGGAGGAAAAGAAAGGGACCTCCACCATCTCTCTTTATTTTTTAAAATATATTTTATTGATTTTTTACAGAGAGGAAGGGAGAAGGATAGAGAGCTAGTAACATCGATGAGAGAGAAACATCCATCAGCTGCCTCCTGCACACCCCCTACTGAGGATGTGCCTGCAACCAAGGTACATGCCCTTGAGCAGAATCGAACCTGGGACTTTTCAGTCCACAGACCAACGCTGTATCCACTGAGCCAAACCGGTTTGGGCCAGTCTCTCTTTCGAAAATCCCTCCCTTTTATGGATTTTGTTCGGAAGGTGTTCCTTTCTGTCTTCCTTTGTTCTCCCGGTCTCCCTTCGCCCTGCCTCTCTGAGCCTCAGGAGACAGATGTGTGACTTCAGAAAGACAGCTTCATCGTCCTCCGGTTCCCCACGGGGGCCCGGCGCAGCCCACGGGCCCCGGGAGAGGGAGCAGGGGGGGCTGAGGCCTGGCTGGCGGCAGCCGGGGAGAGTCTCTGGTGAATTTCAAAAGCCGCCTCCGCGTTGGCTGTGTCCCACCGTCACAGTGGGGCCTCTGCGTTGTGCTTTCTGAACAAGCGCAGGGGGAGGGAGACATGCAGCTCTGGGCTCCTGTCCGTCCCTGCTGCCTGATGGCAGAATGCAGGGCAGGGCGAGACTGCCCGCCTCTGTGCCATGGGCCCAGAACGGCACAGTCCACCGTCTGGGAGAAGGTAGAAAGCAAGCAGTGCCACCGGCATCTGTCCCCCGCCCTCCCCCCGGCAGCTGTCTCCAGTCCTCATCTGTGCAAAACGGGAGACTCTTAGCACAATGTCAGGTACAGTGTGGTACCTCGAAATACGAGTGCCCTAAGATACGAGCTGTTGAGTGAGCGACTTTTGCTTTGAAATATGAGCAACATTTGAGATAGGAGTCATCGCATGGATCAGCCGGCTGCACACGACCCACCAGTTTACCGAGACTCGAGCGTCTCATAGTTTCCCACGCCTCAAGGTTACGGAACGAATTAAAGTCGTATCTCAAGGTACCACTGTACACCCTGCCCTCTGCTCCTGCAAGGATGTCCTGGCCACAGAGGATGGGGAACCCACGAGTGGGGAGCCCTCATACAGCTTCCAGGATGAGCACACAGATAGAGACAACTCCCAAGCACCCCCTCTTAGGGTCTGCCCCCTCAGCCTCTTCCACGCTCTCCTGAGGAACTGATTGGGGGAAGATCAAGATGCCTTGATACTAAAATACTGCTGAGAGGGGGCTGAAAATGGCAAAATCTGTGCAGACAGAAGCCCTGGCTCAGGGTATCTCAGCCTCTCCTGATGGAAGAGGGGGAGTGGGTGCCCACAGACGGCGCTTGTTCAATAATCATTGGTTAGGCAGGCGCCTCACTCTCTGGTGGAAAACAACGGGCGGTCCCTTGACTCTGCTGCCTGTGGAATGGGTGGGCCGTTCCTTGGTTGACCCAACAGACATAGAACCACGTGTCTCCTTGTGCTGACAGCCGTATGGGTGGGGGTGTGGGTGCCGGTGGACATGGGGCTTTTCCCTGGGTTCACTGTGGGCCAGCAGCTCAGTTGGTTAAAGTGCTGTCCCAGTGCCCCAAGGTTTCAGGGCACATACAAGGAATATGTAAATAAGTGGAGCAACAAATCTCTGTCTTTGTCTCTCTCTCTCTCTCTCTCTCTCTCTCTCTCTCTCTCTCTCTCTCTCTAAAAGTCAACCAATAAATTTTTTTTAAGGAATAGTCTCTAGAGCCTTCAATGAAAAGTCACCTCTTGGAGCTGAAACTGGTTTGGCTCAGTGGATAGAGCTTAGGCCTGCGGACTGAAAGGTCCCAGGTTCCATTCCAGTTAAGGGCATGTATCCTGGTTGTAGGCACATTTCCAGTAGGGGGCATGCAGGAGGCAGCTGATCAATGTCTCTCTCTCATCAATGTTTCTAACTCCCTTCCTCTCTGTAAAAAATCAATTAAAAATTTTAAAAAAAAGAAAAGTCACCTCTTAGGGAACTGGCCTTCCTGAGAAGTAGGCACTGCCAGCATGGACCCCATCCTGAGGCCCTGCCTATGAGGACAGGGGCTGCAAGCACCTCACAACTTCAGAGCCCATGTCTGAGGTCCCCATGGTCTCCACAGTCTCTTCCCTTCCCTCGTTCCTCCCTGACTTTTGCTGAATGAAGACTGGGATCCAGTGGTGAGGGGTCAGGGCTTGGGGTGCAAAAACAGTGTTCACTTGTTGTGGTTTCAAAGGATTCGTATGGAATGTAACACATGGCTCTCTCTTTTGTCTCTCTGTTTATAGGTAAGTGACATTTCATTCTGCTCATCCTCAAGGCAAAGTTGGCTGTTTTTAAACTGGAAAAAGGAACGGGGAAGGTGGGAAGAGGTGGCAGTCGAGGGGCAGCAAAGGTAGGTGCCCACTGACTTCACCGTCCTTTGCCCAGAGTCCGTGGTGGACGCCTTTTCCCTGGACTGGAGGTCCGATTGGGTCTTTGTTTTGGCTTTTGCGATGTGGATGCTTTGCTCATAGAAAGAAGATGGTTATGCAAAATGGCCGGCTAGCACTGTTGACAGGGGTCTGGCTCAGGTGACATTACCGGTCTGATAGGAGTTTGGGTTTTGCTCCCTGATTCGATGTATCAGGTACTTTGCTGTGACTGGTGATCGAGAAAGTAGGGGCAACATGTTTGCACCTAGGGAGGCAGAATTCAAACATCCTGAGGATGGAAATCGACAATGTGCAAGGGGAGCCTTCTTGGCATGTCGGGGCTACAGTGGCATGGAAATTTCTGGTCAGAGTGGAGATTTTGGCGGAAACGGATTTCCTGGGACATTAAGAATCGTTCACTTAATTTTAGCATCTGTCTAATTACTGTGGTGTGTCTTTCTATTCCTGTCTGGTCACTTTCTTCTGCGCGTGAATGCAGTGGGGCTAGAGCTGAGGGCTCATTTGTCCCTGCTCTTCACAGTCGTTCAAGAAAAGCATGTTGAAGTTCAAGTCCAGCGTGGGCTTTCTACTGCTCTTAAATGCAATTGCTCTCCCCTAAGATGAAAGAGGAAGTGATGTTATTTTGTTTTTTGTAACTTGCGAACAATCCACCGGAGTAATTGACTGATGGCCCTGTTCAAATGTATTTGCTGTTTTCTTTGAGAGAAATAAATGTCAAACACTGGATTTAACAGTCTATAAATCTAGACGAGGGGCGTAAGACTGGATTCCATAAAAATATTTAAAATGTGCCCAATTAAGGGAAATAAGCAGCACAGATCCTGGAGGGGTTGGTGGGAAGAGCGGGGAGATAGACGGGACTCCCCTCTGTGCTTATGGAGAGGGTACCACCTCACCCAC